>RJWJ010000077.1:84350-294825 GCA_004363605.1 Indri indri
GGGGGGGGGGCGCGGGCAAGGGCAGCATACGTAACCTAAACATCTGTACTCCCATAATATGCTGAAATTTAAAAAAAAAAAAAAGAGTACCTAAGTTAACCACAATTTATTCATGTTAAAAATAGACCCCTTGGGACTACAAACTAGTGCAACCTCTGTGGAAAACAATATGGAGATACCTCAAAGAGATGCAGGTAGATCTACCATTTGATGCAGCAATCCCATTACTGGGCATCTACCCAAAAGAACAAAAGACACTCTATAAAAAAGACATCTGCACCCGAATGTTTATAGTGGCACAATTCACAATTGCAAAGATGTGGAAACAACCCAAGTGTCCATCAACACATGAGTGGATTAATAAAATGTGGTATATGTATACAATGGAGTACTATTCAGCTTTAAGAAACAATGGTGATATAGCACCTCTTGTATCCTCCTGGATAGAGCTGGAACCCATTCTACTAAGTGAAGTATCCTAAGAATGGAAAAATATGCATCACATGTACTCACCAGCAAATCGGTTTCACTGATCAACACCTAAGTGCACATATAAGAATGACATTTATCGGGCATTGGGCAGATGGGAGGGGGGAGGAGGGGATGGGTATATGCATACATAATGAGTGCGATGCGCACCATCTGGGGGATGGACACGCTTGAAGCTCAGACTTGGGTGGGGCAAGGGCAATGTAACTTAAACATTTGCACCTCCATAATATGCAGAAATAAAAAAAAAGGGGGGGGGAATAGACCCTTCACAGCTCCCTTTTCTCAACCAAAAATTAGGCCAAAATCAAGAAAAATAATGAATTTTGGGTTTTAAATTTCACTACTTTTAAAAACCATTACGCTTTCTTCTTGGAGAATAGTATTTTGTCATAAAATAATAAATATGTTAATAATTGTTATTTTAGGCAAAGATTATATTTAATTATGCATAATTTTTCTTTACTATCCCCTGGCTACTATCCTCCTATATGTTACTGAAAGAAAGCAGTTACCATACACATATGAAAAATCACATTTGCTAAATATTTATGTCTCCTGCATATTGGGAGGAGATATTTAGTTTAATTTAATTATAAAGATCAATTTCATAAATCGAATGCAATTTCCTAAGGGCATTTTAGTAACAAATATTAGATTATGGTGGGTTTAATATTTTCTTGCCACAACATATTTATCTAAATCCTGTTCAAGCTATCTCTTTGTTTATTTGTAATTCTCAAGATGTCTTCCCTGTCCTCACAGAAGTCTGGCTTTTACCTTCACTGAAACTGCCCTTGTTAAAGCACTTGCTTTTCCAAAGCAAACTTTGAAGGACTGTTTTCAGTTAGACCCATTTACTTGAAGCACTTGACAGTCCTGACAGCTCCTTCCTTAAAATTTTCTTCATTTCCTGAGACAACCTGTTCTCCTGCTTCACATCTCCCTGACTCCTATTCTGTTTTCCTCTGTATTAATATTTTACTTTTCAGCTCCTCCCTCAAATCTTGATTTTTCTCAGAAGAGACTGGCATTTGCCATTTTTGCCTGCCCATTCCTCCGAGCCCTTTCCTTTGTAACAATTCCATCCCAACTCTCAGTGCATGTATGTGCTTCAGATGGGCTGGCTTGAGGAGAGGGCAGGCGACCCAAGATGGGACCACCGGAGTGTTGAATGCCCTTAGCTATAGCGATCAATCATTTATGGATAGACAGATGACCCATGGCAGTGAAGGTTAAAAAGGGTTAGGCTATTTTTATGAACTGTGAGTTTCTAAGCCTGGAAAGATCTGCTGTTTGTTACCAGGAGGAAAGAGCCAGCTTTAAAACAGCCAGCAAAGGGAAAAGTCCCACTTAGTCACTGAGACATGGACAGAATCAGTTTGTTGAGGCTAATAAAAGTAGCCCTTGGATCCAGCTGTGCCTAAAAGCTGTACTAGGGCTTCCACTTACCAACAGTTTCTTTCCTTCTTCCCTCGCCCTCTCTCACTTGCTCTTTCTTTCTTTTGCTTTAGTCTCAAAAATCAAAATAGTCTAACAAATATGCCTAGGTTCTACCCTTCACCGTTTACTTCTCAAATTCTATTTCATTTATTTAAATATTCTCCTTAATTCTTAAATTACTGCCTAATACTTATTACTCAACTTTTCAAATCTATACCTCCCCTTTGAGTATATTTCTATCAGAAATCTCTAGCTGAATCTCCCATGAGTCTCTCAAATGCAATATAACCCAAACTAATATTAATTTCCTTTCGTCTTTCCAACATGCTCATCTCCTAGTCTCTATTTTCACTGATGGTCCTGTCAACCCTATTTCCTAGCCAAAAATACTATTTTAAGCATTGGAATTCCTAACCAGTGCATTTCTTTCTAGTATGGATTCGGATAGAACAAATCTAATTAGCATTCAAAAATGCATTAATAACCATACAAATAAGTTAATCAGTTTTAATAAACTTCAAAGTTTATTAATTAAACTAATATTTATTCTCCTTTACAATTTTGAAATCTTGGTTTTAAGAGCTTTTCATGTGCTACATCATTTAAATTGCACTAAATTCCCATAGGGTATGCAGCATTTGTTAGAAACTATCTGAGCTCAACTAGAAAGTTTACTATCCCTTTGCCAGAAACTATTTGATTATTCCATAGTGTCCCCTGAGATTCATACAAACCAAATACCAAATTGGCCTCAGGTGTGTCAGAACAACTACTGTTCTATTCTTAATGTACAGTCATTTTTGTCTTCACTGTATTATCTTTAATATTTTGTTACAATTTTAATTGTTCTAGGTTTTCTATTGATGATATTTTATGCTGGCTGCTAACAAAACTTCAATCCTCTCAATCACTTATTACTTTTCGGATTAATTCTTGGTGGATAGGCATTCTAATAAAAATTGAATATCATGCACAGACATCATATCATTGTCCTTTGGAAGATCTGAGTATCTGGTCCTCTCTCTGACACTTATCTTCAATTATTTCATAGTCTTGGATTTTCTTCTCTTTTTCTCTCTGCAGCCTATATTCCTGCCTTTAATCATAAATCATACAATAATCCCATCCTGCCCGTTATATTTTAATCAAAGATGACTAGTGCCTATGTATATTATCAGCAGCAGAATAATCTGGTCTGTTTCCCCTTTTTATAAGGTAAAACTTAATAAATTACAATAATAAAAATGCAACTTCTATGAGTCACAGTGATGACGTTTCCAATAAAAATTCATGTTTTCTCCTATAAATTTGGGAGGAATAAATTATTCATAGGAAGATATGAAAGAAACATATGGGGGAATTGACAGAACTGCATTTGTGAAGTACATTTTTTTCAGAAAAAGGAGATTAAATCATAGGTTATTCTGTTCATAAATATAAAAAAAATGCTTAATATTTGCATAGCAAATTATGAAAATGAGGCAGAGAAAGTCAAATAACTAGAGATTTGTATAAAAGAGCTTGGAAACCTGTTATATACCTAATATTAGTAGGTCATATATTTCTGAAATTTTGACTTTTGTAAACTTTGTTATTGTAAAAAACACAGAGACAAGTAGATCAAATGCAACCTTACTGTTCTCAAAATAATTAACAGTATTTGTCCACATAAGCACCACTAGGTCCAGACAAAGAGCATTGCTTCTCTCTAGAATCCTCCCATGTCCCTTTCTAACCTCGCATCTCTTCACTCTGAGGATGCTATCTTAACTTACATAGTCATAATTCCCTTGTCCTCTTTTTTAACCATTTAGGTAGGTTTGCATCTCAAAGAATGAAGTTTAGATTTGCCTATTTTTGAAACGTAAAGAAATAAATCACATTATATTTTTTTGTCTTGCTTCTTTAGCTCAACTTACATTTGTAAGCTACAGTTATACTTGAGTGTGTTATAAATTATTTTTTTTCTCCTCTAATATTATAATGTCAATACCACAATTAGCATATGGATTCTACTGGTGATGAGCATTTGGGCTCTTTTTCCTAATTTCAAACTATTGACAGTACTTCTATGAATATTTTTGTGTATGTATTTGGGTGTACATGAACATAAATTACCCTGGGGCATTTACCTAGGCTAGGCCATAGAGTATGCCTACCCACATGTTACATGGATTAAGGACAAAGTGCTTTCCAAAGGGGTTATACCATGGCATTATATAATTTAAAAATGAATATTTATATTTGCTTCATAAATAGAACTACTGTAAGTTTGGAAAAAATATTTAAAGATACAGACTATGATTTCTCTGCAGATGCTTTACTATTTAGTTGATCTAACCTTGAGGAATGATGGATAGCTCTCGGAAAGAACTACAGTTCACCTATAATTGGACATGACTTTAATACCACAATAAATTAGTAAAAATCTGATGGTGTCATCCTTATATCCTTGAGACGTACTTTTACTTGAAATCTTCTAAAAAAATGCAATGAATTATTTAGACCATTTCAAAATCTTTGTGGAATTTCCAAATGAGTTTAAATAATTAATCAATATTCTCAGAATAATTAACATGATCAGTTCTATATGATTTCTGATCATTTGAAGTTTGGCAATTTAAGTATAATTTACAATGCTCCAGATATTGTAGTTTTGATATAATTTGATGTTCACTTTTATTTTAAAATAAAATTCCTTCATCTTCCAGTGAACTGTCAAAGTTGAAGTCAAGGATGTGTTTTAAGATGGATTGGATCAAAAGTTTTCAGTTTTACATCTGCTTAATATTTTTACCTTGATAAGTAAAATATAATATTTAACAAATAAGCTTGTTAAAATTCTTTATGGCTTTATAGCAGATTTAATTTAGTATAATAATTTAATCATTTTATATATGTCTGTGCATATGTGTATTGAAAGAATGAAATCACTATTCAAAATTTCAAGTTTACTTTTATGAAAGAAGTATAGATTATTCTCTTGAACAATTTCTAATCTTCTTTAATCAATTGATTCTACTTACCATATGTTACGGAATCATCACCTACATTTCCCATTTGTGTGAAACGTATGCCAGATTACTGTGCATAGTGTGCCAGGTGTATTTTCTTATATAGAACTTAATGATAGTGAGAAATAGGAAGCTTTAAATGCTCCCTCCTGTCTAGACGACATTTGAATCGTGGGCACTTGTGGTGGCACCATGTCACTGTCTTGTCAGTAGGAACAAATGTTTGATACCAACTGTCACTTCACTGGAAAATAATATCCTTTTTAAGAAATTTAAATAAAAAATTTGCTGGAATTTTTAGGGAAAAAAGTCTTCCATTACATATCAACCAATTATTAGAATGACTCCAAGTTTCTTAAAATTGTTTTGGTTTCTGTCCTACATGGTTATATACTTCCTAAACATCTTTCTTCTCTTATGTGTGATAACTTCCCAAGAATGTCTTCAGTCTTTTTCCTTTTTTAAATATGTACTCTTTCCCAAGTGTTTATTTCTCTATCTTCAATTTTTATAGTTACAGGAATAATTGAAATTTTTATATAATTATCTCCTTTCTGAGTACCATGTTTGCCTTTTTTGACTTCTTGCTGTATATTCTACCAACCTCTTAAACTCAGCATGTTAAATCAGACTAGAACTTCTGGCTAGGATGGAACAACAAAGGCTTTCCTGTTTTATGCAACTGAACTCCAGACAAAATATATGAAATAACATTGGTTCTAACATTAGACAACAGGCAGCACAGGACTATGATCCTTGAAATAACTGAAACAAAAAAGATAAGCTAGTTAATTATACCAATTAACTGCAGAGAGGAAGTTTTTAGGCCAGAAAAGGGAGAATTACCCTAAACAGAACCCAGCCATTTTATTAACTTGAGGAAATAAAGATCGAATTTTAGAGGTGTTGAAGAAACTAGATTCTGCGGGGCAGAGTAAGAGAGAGGAGTAAAGTTGCAAAGGTAGACAATCCTGCAGGGGACTCCACCAAGTCCGTAGCTGAGTACTGCTCTGTGCATTCATAACGGAAAAGTACCAGAGCCAGGCAAAGAAGCACGGGGAAGAAGTGAGGTAGAAAAATTCCTGGAGCTCTCTCAGGGCTGGGACTCATTCATGTTTCTACCTGTCACAGTGGAAAGACCTTGTAATACAAGACTTAGACTTCAGTCAGAATCCTCAGAAGGGTTATCTCCTTAGTTTGAAAGCTAAATTACCCTTAGTATAAAGGTTTCTCAGGACCCGAGAAAGCTTAAAAAAAAAAAAAAAAAGACTGAAAAAAATTGACAGAACATCAATTTATGTGCTTACACTGCTAGAAAAGGGAGGGCACGGGAAAAAAATAAAATATGTGAATAAATATAGTCAGAATTTTTCCAGGTTATGGAAAAGCAGAAACACACAGATAAAAGAATAAAAAGAACCCCGAGAAGAATAAAAATAAAGAAATCACTCCAATAATGGAACTATGGAAGGTCAGTGATAAATAATTAAAAATAAAAAAATCTGGAAAAGAGAAAATATTGAAAAAGAAATAAAAAAGAAACACTGAATACAGATGAACAAAAAGAAAGAAAGAAAGGAGACTTCTCATCAGAAACCAGTCAAACCAGAAGGCAATGGAAAGATATCTTTACAGTAACATAGGAAAAAAATCTGTTACTGTAGAAATTTTTTCCCATTGAAAATCGTGTTATTTGCACCAATGAAGTTATATGAATGGAAAATAAATGCATGAAAAGATGTTCCACATTAGTCATTAGCTAAATACAAACCAAAAGCACAACTGCGGTCCCCAACCTCTGGGCTGCAGCTTGGTACTGGCTCGTGGCCTCTTAGAAAGCGGGCCTGACAACACCGCCTGAGATCTGCCTCCATCTCCCCTTCCACCTCCCCTCACCCATGGAAAAATTGTCTTCAATGAAACAATTCCCCTCCCCCTCAACGCCTGTGAAACTCAGGAACAAGGCTGAGGTGAGCCACAAGACAGCCAGTGAGGCCACTTCCCATTGCTGGCATCACAGTCTGAGCTCCGCTTCCCAGCCCTCCCCCACCTGTATAGTATGTACAGGAGAGCTAAGAAGAAGCACAAAACGAGTATGATTCAGAGTGGGGATGGGGAAAGAACTCTTTCATGTTTGGACTTAAAAGGTCTGAGTTATATATAAAATCTGAAGAGATTTATATGAGGGTATAAACTATACACTGAGACCATTTAGTTGCCAAATTTCCAAAATATCAAGACTGGGGGCAAGCGAAAGTTGGATTGCTTCAGAGCCCAGAGTTAAACACTAACAACTTGTCCTTACTGAACCTAGATCCTAACTGGTGTCCTGCCTAATTCCTTCTGAAATTTGGAACTGGTCTTTCTACATGCTGGTTTTCAACATGGAATCATGCTTTGCGTAGGTCCCCACTCATCTAGAAACACAGCTGTAGTAGTGGCCAAAAGATTCATCTGAGACTGACAAACCAAATTTCCTTGAGAATTCAAGAAAGCTACATGAAAAGGCTTTCCAACTCATTGAAACTTTGGATCTGTGCTGGTGTTCCCCATGAACCTAGGAGAGAATATTACAGTAGATTATGTGGTTCAGATAATTTTGCGGGCTGGTAGAGTTTGAAACCCATAACAGATGGATGATTAGTGATTTATTTCAAATAAGCCTTCCATTTCAATCTTGCATTCCAGTCTTGCATCCCAGAAGTACACATTAGCACTCTTGGTGCAATCATTGAAAAAAATACCTTTTACTGTCTAATTAGCTGCAAAATAACATGGCGTAGTCTAAAGGACTGGCTACTTATGAACTAGGGGAACCTTTCCTGAAATGGCCATTGTGTGATTTATTTAAATATTTTATTTTTACCACATTCTTCCCTTCAGTTGTATAATAACTGTCAAACATCAAAGAACTGGGTAAAAACAATGCTGAAGAACTTCAGAGAGGTGGCCAGCATCCCTGGCCTGGTTTGTGAATATAAATGTTGCCACATGTATATAATAAATAGGTAGCATCTATATGCATTTTGTAAATAAATAGATAGCATTGTTATTAATCATTTATATTTTTCTTTTTCTTGATAGAATGAAGGCTCCTTAAGGAGCCCATATGCCGTCTTTATTTCTTTATCCCAAACAGTCCATAGATTTCGAACCTACTGGCAATACATAAATGATTTATTGTGAATGACAGAATTAAAATACTATTTTTAGGTTTCTTAATGGTTCCCAGTGATGACTAGAAGGTAGTTCTCTAGCTAAACTCTTGTTTTCATTTTCAAACAAGATGCTGGCAATCACGCATTCATCGATACCACATTGATATTAGATTTTTCTCAGAATGATCAAAGAAATGATTTGATAACTTCTTACTATACTATGGTTTTTCCTATTTTATTTTGATGCTATGGGTTTTATTTTGTTTTGTCTTGTTTTTGCAGTTTGTTTTAGTTTTTCCCTCTAATTAATATCGCCTATTTTCCAAATGCATTATTCAGGGTTGGTTTCCCCTTGAACGAAATAATAATATATGACATGACCTTCAGATTTTACAAAAATATATGCTTCAAACACTTAATTCCATGTAATTTGTCATATATAATTCAATTTTCTTTTGTGTTTTTGCACTTATAAATCTACCTTAATATTAATTATGATATTATCTCTCAGTCACTAACCATATAAATTCATGAAGACCATATGTGAACTCTGAGTAAATGATGGTGGCAGTTATCTTAATAATTACACATGTGTGCATTTTTTTTGGTGGGGAAGGAGCATAGAAGAGAAAGAAGAAGGCAAACAGATCCAGAATATTTTTTCTTAATGTTTCTTGAAAAAAAATTAAAATGCACTTGTCTGTAATTGTCTCTTATATTTTTGATTATATCTTTACTTAAGATGGAACTTGACTCATACTAATTCTCATATAAAATACGTCAAGCTCATTTTTTTCAAAATTGTGATAAAATTGCTAAATAACTCACAACGTAGCTATAGAGAAAACACAGATGAGACACGCACACGAAATGGCTGTAAAACCATAGTTTAAGGCAGCAGAATATTTAAAAATAGAAGCAAAAGGTGGTTTTCTTAGAAATTGCTGATCTCTTCATACATCTTATTGCTGTGTTCATTGTTTTGCCTAGTAAGGAGGATCATTCTGACAGCTACAACTTGTTTGTGTTTCTCCATAGAATATGACTAGAAATATTATAGATATTCTTATGATCTGCTTGACATTTTAAGAGTATTATTTATACAATACTGAAAGAATGAGGACACAGTAGTCACGTATTCTTTATTCACCCAAATTAGTCATCCTCAATTACCCCCATGGCAGCACCGAAGCCATTTCTCCTTTGGCTTTGTTTAGAGATGTAAAGTCACTCACTCCTTTACCACCAAGTGCCTAAAACCACAACTGGCAAATAGGAGGATAAGAGAAATCAGGTGGTAATATTTATTGACAAAGGGGATAACAGTTTAATAAGGTGGTTATTACTGACACAATAGATAAATTTGTGACTATTACTTACCAGTTAGGAAGAAGTGCTCCATTTTAAATTCAGGTTCTAAATAACATCGTAAGACATTACACTTTATTTACTACCTAAGTTTTGTCCAGGAGCAATACTTTTTAAAGTTCACTGCTGAAGGGGAAAAATGTGATATCCATTACCAGCCTAATGCCAGTTCATAAATAGGGAAAGTGTAAACCTCCCTGCGATCTTTCTGCTTAGGCACGCAGGAGCACTTTTAGTTATCTATGTCCTCCTTATCATTTTTACCTTTGCCTTCAGTATACATGATGCTGTTGTCTTTAAAGTCTGGCTACAACTCCAGTTCTCTTCTTTACTCACGGCCTCTAAAGACAGGCATTTATTTATTCAGTAAATATTTGCTGAATGCTCACTGTTGGTCTAGGTACTGCGATACAACTGTCCATATGATGAACAAATTCCCACCCTTATGAACTTAATAGAGTAAAGGAAGTAAGTAAATGGTCAAATGAAATGCAAAATATACGTGGCAGCATTTATAAATATGGGAAAATGGGTTTGCCTTTCCTTTCCTTTGAGTAGCCAGTTTATACGTATGTAGCCCTCTGGACTGAGACATATACCGCCCTGTGGACTTCTGTCTAGCCCAGGAATGATTTATTCTGGGGATTTGCTCACAGAGAGATGGGACTCAAACATACACTGATTCATTTTTGAAACTTTTATTGAAGATGTAAAAGAGTCTACCTTTATTTGCTTTTAGGTAGGAGTTGAATATTTCAGAGGCTACAGATTAGGGAAAACCAAATTTTAAACTACCCGGAAGTGTTACTCTTGATAAAATGTTCTGGAAAGATAGTATAACATGTGATGTCAATTGAAAGGCTGTGAACCTATTATCATTTTCAATTTGAATATTACTTGGTGGTTTGAAATTAGTATGAAAAAAACAAATACTCAGTGACGAAAGCTCAGAGTAGCACTGTTGTGTTACTAAAATACTACCCCCAGAGGGGTGGGAACTTAGAAAACAATATACCAGTATATAAAAACAGATCTATTTTTAAAAATCATCATATCTGGTAAAAATATTTTTCCCTTTCACAATGTATACTGTTTTTAACTCTCTTTAGTTATGTGCTTATTATATCTATTAGAGTTTAATGTTGAGAAACATGATGAATAGAAAAAAAGTGCTATAGGAAAGCATTTTCAAAGGGGGTTTCCTTTCTATGTAGTCAAGGACAAAAAGATTGGAATACTTCAGTGTATAAAGTTAAATTTTGTGTGTGTGCAGGGAAGGGGGTTAGAGGTGAGGAGGAATAGTAATGACAAGTCCTCAAATACATTTTCACTTTTCCTCTAAAAATTCTTCATTTGAATATGCTTGTTCAACTGTTCCTAAGAGAAATCTTGTTCCTAGCCAAGAAAGGTAATGTTGTATCAATATAAATATTCAGCTATACATAGAATTTGCTGAGCTGGTAATTAGGAACAAGGATACTGGTTAGATATGCACTATTTCTATTACTTTCTTCCTAAGAGATATCAAGATAATTGCTTTTTGTGCTTCAGTAATGTTCTATGCATAATATTTCACTTGCTGCATTATTTTATAATTACCTATTTCTATATGTATCTCTGCTTGAGGACAGGAACTCTTTCATGTCTTTCCATTCTGAGCACCCACCTTAGTACTTGGCAAAAGATTGGCACACGGATAATGTTTACTCAATAAATATGTTTACTGGCAGGTCAGGCTCTACTATGACTCTTCAAGTTACAATACTCTTTCTTTAAAGACATCCTAAATAGAATTTGCATGTTAAAAGACCAGAATTAATTATTAATTATTTGCCTAAGAAACAGTTAGATGGCATGAATCAAATGGAATCAGTAATATTCATGCTTTTGTCAAAAACTAATCAACCCTTTTAAGATTTCAAATTATGATCTGAAATGCGAAAAGGATTGGTAGAAGATTATTAAACCCACTGGGCTGGACAGAGCAATATGTCAGCACCTTTGCCCAGGACCACAGCCTGAAGGTTTTTGAAGGTAAGCAGCGGCTTCATCATTTTGGCATTCTATTTTAGTCTAAGTCTACATCAGAAGCCTGCCAGGGCTCAGTGCTGATAACAAAGAACTATCGCTTTTCAAAGTGACAGAGCACAGTGACATATCAACACTAGAACTTAAACGAAAAGCCCCTTCTAATTTAACGGGAAATCTGCTGAACCTGTATTCAGCCCAGCACTCTTGTTTTCAATTAAAACTTTCTTGTAGAAAGAGAAAAGTGTGGCATATCCTTTTCTTTTTAGAGGCAGTTACAGAATCAAGTGGAAAGGATAATATAGCATAGAGCAGATATGGCCCAGTAACAGCTAAGTAGATATCAGCCCATTTCATCTACTAATTGCAGTTATCTGTGGTCCAGTGAATGTTTTACCTAATGACTCCTGTTGCTGAAAGTGTCCTTCCTCTCAATACCACTGTTTTTCAACAAATGTTATTCTGATATGTGTGTAAGCAGTAAAAATGAACACGATGCATCAATTACTGAGGATCCGCTATGTGCGAGGTACTGTTAGAATGGGAGTGGGGGTTCTTACCTGTGACAGTTCATGTAATTCTTACTAAGGTGTACGATATGGATGGGATTATTTTCATTTTTTGTTTTTAAAGAAAAAAAATCTTGAGTCAAGAAATTAACTTCTGTATGGTCATACCCCTAGTAAGTGGTAGAGTTGGAATAAGAATGCACATCTATGTCCAGTTAGTCTTGTATGTTAGCTACAATAGTGCTATAATTTAAAGTGGGGAACTATGGGTAACATCAACACACTGACATTACCAAACATTCTATTTGTTGCTGTTGTTAAATTTAATGGCACTGTCAACATTGCACTTTTTATAATGGAGCTCCTGAAACACACTTAGCCCATAGTCTTCTTTTATTACTAAAACTGATTCAGGACACCTCTGCAAACCAAATTTCAAACATAAATGTATGGCTCATCTTAGAATCTGTTTCTTTGACAATTGCGTTTTGGTGCTTGTTCTTGTTCCAAGGCATAGTTCCAAAGAATTCCCATTGAATTGACTGTAGAGATATAGTTAAGAGTACCATTCAGAAAAGACCTGAAGTCATCATCATAAAGCCCTAAGACAGATGTTTCTTTCAAACCTCAGTTCTAAATATAACTTTGCTTTTCTTAAATAACTGATATTTAAAAACTATGAATCTCATGGATACTGTAAATCATATAACTAAACTTTTACCCGTTTGGCTTCAGCCACTAATAATCTCAGGGCCAAGTTTATTAACCATTTTATGACCTTCTGGAATGTTGTTTTTCATATTTACATTTACCGTTAGATTGATTTTAATCATTTCGGATTCTTTCTCTGTACCTTTATGTATCTCATTTATTCTATGTTGTTATACTTTTGGGAGTGAGACGAACTATCAATAACTAAGTAAACAGAATTTGGACTGCAGTCAGAGAAAGAACGTGGGCCAGACTTCTTGGTATATTTTCTATATCATTAGATCATAATCGAAGCAACTTTTAAAGCATTTCCTCATATTTTCTCTGGTGGTGTTTCACATCACTAAACTGCAAGCAACACTGTGTTTTTTAGATTGCTAGCAGTAAAAGAAGAGGCTAACCTACTTCAGGGGATAGAAGCCCTCACTACTGTTTATAAAGAATAATTTTAGTCACACACATGAGCACAGCACCACTTAAAATTTTGGAAGGAGTATTTCCCTTTAGGGATAAAACAAGTTTCTGGCAATTTGTCTCTGAGACAACCATTAAGTTAAAAGAGAGAGAGAGAGAGAGAGAGAGACAAAGTGTGTATAAACATAGCTTATAGTCCCCTCTTGATGCTTAGAACACATTCTTCTTGAAGAAAATATTTTAGTGGGCTGGCTCTATATCAAATCTCTGTCTTCTTTAAAATGGCATGAATCAGTCTGCCATTCTTTGATTGATCAAAACTTGGACCAAAGAAGGGCAGCCGTATGGCACCCAACTCAGTGATGCTACGCTGCAAACCGGAGAATCTGGAATCAGCAGATGCCAAGAAGCAGAATGCATAGTAATGTATGAATTAATGCAGACAGACAGGAATAAAAATATTGATGCATTTCTAAATTGATATTGATACATGTATATCAAAGATCAGTTACAGAATTATTTTCATTTCCCAACACATGCTCTAAAGAAAGACAGAGATTATAAAAGAAATGCTCTAAAGAAAGATTATAAAAAAGGCTTTTTTTTTTTAAAAAAAAAAAAAGCCAACTAGAATTGAATATACATTTAAATTAATACTCTGGGTTTTTTGTCTATTGAAACATTGTAATAAAACTGGCATCAGAGATATCATATGGTATACACTTCAATCGCTCAGCAAATTATTTACTGAATACTTCCTAGTGCCAGATACTATTATGGGCTCTGATGATAGAGCAGCAAGTAAGCAGCCAGGTTACTGTTAGGGAGCTTAGGTTAAAGTGTGAGAGATGAAAATAAAATAAACTTGTGCACAAGACAATTTCAGGTAAGTACTATGAAGAAAACAATACGGGGTGATGTAATAAAATAATGGGGGTAGGGAAAGAAGTAGCTACTTAAGACAGGGCATTCGAAGGTGACATATCTTTTGAGATTCGAGTAGAAAGAAGGAGTTACAATGAGATATGGGGGCAGAATATGTGCTGCAGAATCACCAGCATGTAGGAAAGCCCTTACATGGGAATAAGCTTAGAATGTTGGAATCAGAAGGAAAGCATAGTGAGTGGAAGGGGGTAGGTAGTAGTGGACAAGAAGAAAGACATCTTGACAACATGGGAAGATACTGCTGCAAAAATTTTTGTCTCTCTGACAAGCAAGACTCAATTTACTTAGGCCTTATATTTCTCATAAGTCATGAGCTGACCTTTGGGGTCTTTTCAACTCTAAAATATTCTGGTAAAATAATTCTTCTTGGAGAGTTCTGGTTATTCATTGATAATTCATTCACATTAACCATTTTTTGGCTTTTAGAAATGCACAGTCTTTAGCTAAAAGGGTTAAATCAGCTATCTGTGTTAGTAATGCATTGCATTTTTAAAGCACTGGATGAAGTGTGCTTGTAAAATCAGTTCTCTCAAGGTGCTCACTGCCATTAACTGGGAGTACTACCCATTTTTGGAAACTGCATTCAACTCTTTTAGGGTGTTACAATGCTACTTAGTAAATTGCTGCTTTGGTTCAGTGAATAGGAAAAGCATTTCCAGTTTGCTAAACTCTAAGCACATATAGGTGAATATATAAAACCAATCAACATTTAAGAATAGGTTTTCTTAAATCAATGATTTTCAGGTTTTTCATTAAATGTCATGCCATTCTCATATCCATCTTCATTAGTAATATTCCTCAAGGAGAAACAGAATTACCCTACAAGGACATTTGAATAATTTTATCCCCTTTGGGGATGAGATTCCTCCTAAGGAAACTTACACACTTTTTTCACTCCTCAAGAATCATATTTTTATAGTTATTATACACACAAACACACTAAGTTAATAAATTCCTTCTTTTCTACTACTGCATATATAGCTTTGCTTTTTATAACTTTGGCATCTTACTATTCTACCACTTGGCTAGTAAATCCCATTCTGGGTTTTGCCAACATGCTGTCATAACATGATCAGTTGAGATATGTTTTATTCACAGATACATTCATTTAACACACTTTTATTGTGTAAACACTGAGTGTTGGGCACTGTGCTTGGTGTTAGGGATAGAACTGTGAGGTAGAGAGGCGTTATTTCTACCTCATGGAGATCGTGGTCTAGCACGTGTGTATATCCTGAGATGCAGGGGGGCTATGGACAGGTTAATAGGCAAGTGCAATATCCAGTGTCTAAGATGAAGAAAACACTGAGTGAAATAGGAGCACCAGGGAACGCTACCTAGTGCAGGTTTAAATAACCAGAGGCCATTCAGAAGAGACCTATTGACAAAAATAGAGGAAAAAAGTAGCAATAAGGTATATAAAGTGGGACTTGAGAGATTTCCAGATATGGTGTAAAAAATGTCTTATTGGTAAGAAAATGAACTATATTAGCTTATTTATGTTGTATTAGGTCATATTAGCTGCATTTATAGGTCTGGTGACAGAAAGCTGAGGCTGCTGTTTTCTCTGCGCCATCAGTAGATAAGAAAATCTACTTAGTGTAAGGGAAAAAGTTACGCAGTCCTGAAGTATCAAGTACAGGTGAGAAGAAAGTATGAAATATACGTAGTGAGCATTGGTTCCAATTAAAGTTTGGATGCAAAAATGCGTAGTATATTTTTTGCTCCTATTCTAACAGTAGGAACAACAGATAATCTGCAAAATCATAGGTTTCCTTTTGGCTTTTTAATGTATCAGATTGCTCAAGATACAAAGAAACTGAAAAGGACCAAATAAAGTAAATATCCCTTCCTAGGAGAGAATATAACTACACTTGTTTTCATCCCTTGCTGAGTGACAGGAGGAAGAGAAATCTGCCACAGACCTCTAAGGAATAAGGAAAAAATTATTAATACTATTGGTGGCACCCAGTGAATCAACCCTCTTAGGCTAGACTGTGACTTGCTTTGATAAAGGCAAAGTTAGAAGGGTTATACAAGCAGAACCTCGAAAACCACCTGCACATTGGGGCTTATCCTTTTGGAACATTCCCTATTGGAGCCCAGCTGCCATGACATAAGGAAATTGAGGTTATACTGCTAGATTAAGAGGCCATATGGAGAAGCTTTGGAAGATGAAACACCATGTGAATAGAGAAGTCACACAGAGAAGAATAAGGCAGCCCTGGAAATAGGAGAAAGGCCATCTTGGAACTTGTAGCTCAGCCCAGCTACTTGCTGACTTGAGCAATGTTAATGACCTCAACAAATACCACGTGGAGTACACCTGCCTCCACAATCAGAATCTAATGAATGGTAATGTTTAAGCCACTGTTTTGGGAAAGTTTGTCATGCAGCACTAGACAACTGATAGACCAGCTGAACTTTTAACAAACATTTAACTGCACATATGGCATGCATGATAGATTGGAATCACAAGGAAGCTTAGCTACAGCACAAGTCTGAATCCAGCCACACACTGTTCCCCAAGAGCATTCACTAAGTGCATGGAAGTGGTATGTGATGACTAGGCAGGATAGAAGAGCTAAGGAAGTTCCCCTTGAAGCACATGGAGAATTTTTCAAATCTGAGTCAGTGGCCTAGCTGGGGAGCAGCATCAGGACAGCAATGGTGAGGTAATAACTATGACACATTTTGCACTTTCACTGAGTGGCTAGCCAAGGTTGGGTGGGGCAGAAGAAGTAGCTAACATAAATGCCCCAAAATTCTGGGGAAAGAAGCTAGAATAATAGAATTAAAAGTAAACCTAGAGCAAGGTGAAGTAAGGAAATAATCAAGATAAGAGGAGAGGTCAACAAAATAGAAAACAGGTAAAAGATTAGAGAAAATTAACAAAGCCAAAAGTTGTTTCTTTGAAAACATCAAGAAAATTGGCCAAGTTATTCTAATCAAGGGAGATATTTAAAGAAAGGGAAAGAAACAAAAATACAATCTGCCACTCTCAAGAATGAAAGAGTAGCTACCACAACAAACCCTACAGATATTAAATAATGAGCGAATATCATAAGCAACTTTATGCCAACAAATTACATAACTCATAAGAAATAAACATATTTCTTAAAAAATAAGCATTGATTCCTGCCTCACCTCACACCAAAAATTATTTTGAGATAGATCATAGACCTAAATGAAAAAGCTAGAAATATAGAGGAGAATATTGGTATCTTCAAACTTTGATATAGTCAAATATTTCTTATACAGGAAACAAAACCTTTTACACTGGACATAGCACTGACAATAAAGAAAAGTTAAACTGAAATGTTAAATTAACTTTCAACAAAATTAACAATGCCTGATCATCAAAGGATATCATTAAGGAGGTAAATAAGCAGATATGTGACTTATATAAAAATATATAAAGAATTCTGACAGATCAATAATACAAACAGTCCAATAAAATATGGGAAAAAGACTTAAATAGACAGTTCATTAAAAAGTTACATGGATGGCCATTAATCATATGAAAATCTCATAGTCATTAGAGAGATGTGAATTAAACCACAACAAGATATCATTTCAACTTACTAGAATGCCTAAAGTCAACAGTAAAATTCCTAATGCTAGAACAGATAAGGAGCAACAAAAAGCTCAGGGTTCTACTGGTAGGAGTATAAAATTGAACAATTATTTTGGAGAACTTCTTGGCACTTTCTTGTAAAGTTATAATAAATATATCCCACTCACAATTTTCTATCAATTCCATTAGTTCCCTAACTGGTATTCACACCCAGATACATGAAAACATATGTCCACATACAATTTGTATGAGAATAATCATAGTAACTAAAAACAATTGAAGCTTTTATCTATAGGAAAATGAATAAACAAATTGTGGTATATTCACATAGTGAAATGTCACTAAAATACCAATAAAAAGGAATGGGACTTCTAATAAACACATTATCGAAACGGAAATGTTATGTTAAGGAAAAGAAACTATACATGGAAGAATGTATATTTTAAGATTCCATTTACATGAATTCTATGAACAGGCATAACTAATTATGGGAACGGTGATCAGAAAAATTTGCCACTGGTGTGTGCTAGAGTAGTAGAATTGATTGGAAATTTGCACAAGGCAAATTTCTAGAGTGATGCAAATGTTCTGTATTTTTCTTCCTGGGTAATTTCAGTGGTATATATAGTTGCCAAATACACTGGACTTAATATTATACCAATATCATAATAACATTTAATACCATTGAATTTTATTTTATATAAATTATGCATAATAAAGATTAGCTAAATCTCAAACATTTAATTGATAAAAGATTTACTTACTTTTCCAAAGTAGAATAGATTTAATGATAAACTTTTTTGGTGATGGATAACAGAGATGAAAATAGTTTGCTGAGAATTTTGTAAGTCCCAGAGCCCATCTTATGTCACAGATACACAGGCCCAAGATGAAGGCCATCAACCTTGAACTTTACAGGAAACAAACCAACACCACCACAAAAAAAGAGTCAGAATAAATGAATTTTGATTCTAGGCTACCCTTTTGTAATCCAGTTCCTATTACACTGTTGAACACTTGATTTTTCTACAAAGTTATTAATTTAACCTTTATTAATAAAACATGAAAATAATTACTGGAATCAGAAGAATATATGCTTAACTATTTTTAAAATCATTTGTGCCTATTAAATATGTATTAGAATCTACCATTTTCTAGACCTTTTAATACAAAATTTGCTTTGAGTCCAAATTTTATCAGGCAACTGTCAGATTAGAAGCCCCCTACGTTCAATTTTATAAGCTATTCCAAACTTCATAAAACTGGACTTAATCTGTTCTCTTGTAAGAAATGTATCTAAGCTACTGCCCATATCTCTGTGATATACTTCAAAATAACCTTGGTTTGAATTAAACTTAAGGATAAATGGTGAGCATTTAGAAAGCCTATTTAATACCAAACTAACACCAACTATTTTATATAAAACAGTATTTTGATTTATTTGCACCTGTAGATTTTACTGTTTCTCCCCAAAAACTGTATGATAAGAATTAAATATGTGAAAAGCAAGTATAATTAACCATTTATAATATTAATTTTTGTTAAATTTCAATTAATTGCATTGAATACTTAAGGTCTATTATCTGAAAATATCACTTAATCAATGAAAGTTTCCAAATTGATTATTAATTTTCTTAAGGTTTATATATTTAAGATAATTAATATTTCTTTCAAAATACTGTATCTTGATAGACTGTATACTAAATCCAATGATGTTTAAAACATTTTGAGAACATCTCCCAAAAGAGTGATCACATCTATTTTGAGGTACAAAGAAAATGTCACCTGACTTTATAATAATATTTTAACCAAAAATGTTATTTTAATATTAGATGTACTCATGGCATTCATATAAGTTAGATTCATATGGTCTTTTTTTATGCATACAAATAAAATTTTCCTTGGACTATGTACTAAAAAAATTTAGACTTTTTACAGGCAAGTCCAATAAGACTAAACTTTATGCATTTTATTATAATAATATTTTATACTTTTATATATTTTTTATAATTTTATTATAGTTTAATAGTAATAACAAATTATAAAGCAAGAACTCTGAGCAAATTCCAGCCCCTAGAACACATATTTCTAACTAGAGTAAGTTTCCGACTAAATCTGAATAAGTCTGGAAGTTTAAGCTAACCTAAATCTCATATTAATTTTTTGATACGGTTATTTTTTAGAGCAGTTTTAGGTTCACAGCAAAATTGAGAGGAAGGTACAGAGATTTCGAATATGCTCCCTTGTCCCCATACAAGCATAGGATTCCCCATCATCAATATCTCACACCAGAATGGTATGTTTCTTACAAATGATGAACCTACGTTAACGCACCATTATCACCCAGAGTCCATAGTTTACATTAGGGTTCACTCTTGGTATTGTACATTCTATGGGTTTGGACAAATGTCTAATGACTTGTCCTGCCATTATAGCATCATACAGAGTAGTTTCTGTGCGCTGCCTATTCATCCCTCCCTTTCCACAACTGTTGGCAACCACTAATCTTTATACTATCTCTGTAGTTTTGCCTTTTCTAGGAAGCATTTAAGATCCCTCCTTGTCTTTTCAAGTCTTGGTAGCTCAGGACTGGTCTGTCTCTATTGACCAATCTCGGTTGCTTAATCGCAAGCATCCTCATTATTCTGCCCAACTGGTTGCAGTAGACATCCGCTGTAACCGATTAACCAGGTTTTATGAAGTTGTAGTGGATAATACCAGTGCTGAACCACCAAACAGGCACCATTAGCTTTTTTTTGATAACGTTCAGTTTTGTATTGTATTTCAGCACTTCATCTGTATCTAACCATTGTGCCAAACACTTATTATTGTCAAAAAGAATCCATTTCTCATCACACTAACAATACAGTGTAGAAATGCTTTGCCTTTATGTTGTGACAGCAAAGAAAAGTAAGCTTTGAGACAATTTCTCTGCTCTCATTTAATTTGTGTGGTACCCATCTATGCAGCTACTTTACCTTGAAGATTTGTTTCAAATGGTCCAATATTGTTGGAATAGTAACATCAAACCTTGCTACTAATTCATGGGTAGGTTGAGATGGATTTGCAGCTCAGTCTCAAGATTAAAATCACCAGAATGGAGCTTTTCAAATCATTGACATACTGTGCATTCATTAGTCCCATCCTTTCGAAACACTTTGTTGATATTCTGAGCTGTCTGTGCTGCATTGGTTCCAAGATGGAATTCATATTTGAAAATAACATGAATTTTTGACTTATCCACAAAAATTGCTCTACAAATTATTTGAAAGATATAATCACAAGCCAAAATGTGCATTTGAAAGACCGAGGATGTACCTTCCCAATAAAAATAAAACAAGAAGTGTCAGAGTGAAATGCCAGAGATATCAACAGCCAAACTTAGTACTTAAGGAAATCGGACATTTCATACTTAATAACCTAAGGGTTGGTTCTGTTTCTCTGGAGAAACCTATCACAGAGCTCACAAAAATTTAGAACTTTTGCTCTGTGGAAAACTCATATGAAGAGAATGTAAAAATAAGCTACATCCTGGGAGAAGCTATTTGCAAATCACTTGTCTGGCAAAGGACTAGTATCAAGAATACATACAGAACTCTCAAACTTAACAGTAAAAAAAGAACAAATTGGAAAATGAGCAAAAGGCATGAACAGACATTTTACCAAATAGGTTATAGAAATGGCTAATATGTACATAAAAATATGTTCAGTATCATTACCTATCAGCCAATGTAAACTGAACTACAATGAAATGTCACTACACATCAGTTAGGATGGCTAAAATAAAATTAGTGACACCAAATTTTGGCAAGAAAGTAGAGAAACTGGATCATTCATACATTGCTGGTGGGAATGTAAACCGCTACAATTAAATGGAAAATAGTCTAGAGAGGTTTCTTATCATGCAAATCTAATCATGTAAATACTATATTATCCAACAATTGTACTCAATATATAATTCATTGCATATCCTAGAGAAATGAAAACTAACATTCTCAAAAAAAAAAAAAAACCTGCATATGAATGTTTCAAGAAGCTGGGACAGGGTGGAGGGGCTCATTTCTAATGATAATCAACCTGATCTTTAATAAACTTTTTAAAATCCCTTAGGGAAGATCAGTAAATACTTAGTTGCAAAATCTTATAAAGCTGACCAAATGACGTCAAAATCTTAGAACATTTAGACATACAGTGTTTAAAATAAAAGTCTCTAATTATTCAGCAAAGGTGAATAATTCCAGTTATATTATTAGTTCCAGCTTTGCAATGATAGCGCTAGGCAATATTGATTATATTTAATTTTCCATCAATACAAGGGCTTTATTATACACATGATAATATACTAGTGGAATGGTACTGGAGTAGATATGATTATGTATATAGGTTTTTAAATAGATATTTTTAAAATATTTGTTGAATATTGATGTATTCAAACCTTTACAAGCATATACGAGGTTAACAATTTCACTCTATAGTCACCTAATCAGAGTCTGAGACAAGTTTCCATGAAACTGAATATGAACTTAGAGAACATAGGCTGAAGATATTACATTTATGTTTGGCCTCTACCTACACAGTTCTCACTATATCTTTTGCCCCTCTCTCTTTCATTAAGCCTTCTTTAATTTCGTTGGACTTGCCATTTTAATGGTGAGTGAGTATGTGCCAGTCCTATCGCATATGGCCTGTGGTTAAAAGATGACCATATGACCCCATCGACCAGGCCCTACCAGACTGGACAGAGTACCGCACAGTGCCCCAAGCCAATTGTATATCTGCTAGTGGCATATAAGTTAGGGTATTACAAGACAGTCCCCAAAAGGAAAATAGGACCAAGTGGAATAATAAGATGATATCTTAGGATGTTTGAATTCAAGACATGAGGAAATAGGCCAGAGTTGGCAGTGACAGAAAGTGAGGAAAAAGAATAGAGAAGTTAACTGAAGCCATGAGGCAGAAGCAGCAACCAATAAGCAGAAATCATAAAGATGCATAAGACTAACTGTTCATCGCCCTCCCGTGAAGGGCTTTCTAGGTGTGTGGATTCCCACGCCCCATTTCAGAATCTCCTCTAGGTTTCAGAATTATCAATATTCAGAACTTATTCCTCAGAAAAGACAGGTATCAATATCTCACTTCCTTTTATACAAACTATAAACATGTATAAGAGGTTTTTATTCTTTTTGTTTTTAATTATTATAGGTATAGTTGTGTATACTTATAGAGTACCTGTGAAGTTTTGATATAGGCATACAATATGAATTCATCAAATCTGGGTAACTGGGGTATCTATCATCTCAGGCATTTATCATTTCTTTGTGTTAGGAACATTCCAACTCCATTCTTTTAGTTATTTTAAAATATACTTTAACTTATTGTTAATTATAGTCATGTTATTGTGCTATCAAATATTGGTTCATTCTAACTACCTAACTATATTTTTGCACCCATTAATCCTTCTCACATTATCTCCCCTCCCCGTTACCCTTTCCAGCCTCTGATAACCATAATTCTATTTTCTGTCTTCATGAGACAATTGTTTTCAATATTTAGCACCCACATATGAGTGAGAGCATTCAAGATTTATCTTTCTGTGCTTGGCTTATTTCACTTAACGTAATGTCTCATTTTTACCAATAAAGAAATGGAGGCTCAGAGAGGTTAATGAATTTGCTCAGTCTCTCACTCCAAAATCCATGCCATTTCCATTATTTCATGCCACCTCTTAACGAAACCAAATAGAAGAGAAACAGTACAGAGTTTGCAAAAAGAGGGAATTGATTTTAATTTGAAGTCACAATGTCATTGTTTGTGCATTTGTGGGATAATTTCACAATCAATTGCCATTTTCCAAGTTTAGTTATATCTCGAGACATAACTAAAACCTCCAAACCTCTAAAATCATTACTCCAAACAATGAGAGCTTATCAGTCAAATCTTAAGAAATAATAAATATCAAATAATTTTACTTAGTAAATTTAGTTTTTTATAATTTAGTTCTGCTTATGAAATGAATTATGTCGATTTGTAGTAAGGCATCTCTTATGTGCCAATGCTTACTTCTCTGTAACAAGCCTACACAGCAAGCTTGTTCTAGCTAATGGACTAAGTATATTCTAAGATGTATCTTTTTCAGACATTGCTACTTGGGATTAAGGTTAGTGCTTGAGAAGACTAGAGGATCCTGGGCTCAAAGTTACTGACCAAGAAGACTCTAGAAATTCCTGCATTTTTATGGTGCAAAATCACCTTGTGACATGGGTTCTTTTCAAAGGTGAATGCTTCATTTGGCAGTTTGCTTCATTTCCTAATACAATTGAAAAGTCATTTGCTGACAGTAAACCAGTGGCAGGTGTGCTTTTGTGTTGACAGCTGCAGTTTTGACATGGATCACAGACAAGCTCTATTGGCAGTGCTAGAACATCTGGAGCATTTGGTCAGATTTCAAAAGCTAATTTGAGTGGACTGTCTTCTTCCATTTCAGAAAATAAAAGAAATTATGGACACTGGGACCGTATTTGCAATGCAGTAGTGTAACAATTTATCCAATTTCTTATTTATTAAACATAGAGGGAAAGGTAGCAAAGCACACCAATGCAACTAATGTCTGAGAAGATAGTTAGAAATATAGTCTAATGCAATCCCTTGCTTTCATTATGATTTTCTTTAATATTTTGAAAGCAACTGATATAAAATGAACTAAAACCTTTATATATTTGTTTCTGAGAAATAATGACACTGATTTATACATAGAAAGCATTTAAGACTATTTGAATGAGTGAATTAAGTTTATTATTTTTCTAATTTCTTGGTAAGAATAATATTCACTGTTAACACATTAAGCAGCATTTCTATCAACAGTGGACAAAACAATATCACTTAATCTCCAAAAACATCTTGCAACGCAGTAAAAAATTACATCATTCTTATTTAACAGATGAGGATACTCAAAGAATTAAGACAATTGCCCAAGCTCCGTAACTAGGAAGTAGAAAACCTGGTATTTTGTTGTTGTTCTAGGTTGGGATTACAAAGATCATGCTCTTTCCACAGTGTTTTAGCACTTCTCAGTGACAGTATGGATACTCTTAACTTGCTGAATTTATGAGGGTGGTAAAGACAGCATACAAGATTTCTTTACTACAAAGTAGATACAAATGTGGCAGACCACACTGTGGACAATAAAGGCCTTCCTACCAAAGTATTCATGGTTTGAGCCATTCATACTTGGGAATTGTTGGAAAAATGAGGCAAAGGAATTTAATGTGTTTCAAAGTTGAATAATTACATCTAGAGTTTAAAAAATAAATAATTCTTGCAAATTCTTGCCATCTATTAATTACTTAATTGCTGATGACTGGGCCCTATGAAAGTGAAGAAGGAAAGTTGACAGTTACAGGCACACGCTTTCTGACAACAGAGTTTATAAACGGGAGTTATGCCCGCTAAAGATTCTGGGGCTTTTTAGGGGAATGAGCTAGACCCTGATGGGCTAGAAAAGTTAAATTCGAATTTCGTCTTTCACTTTTTCCATATCACAGTATTTCAGGGGATAAGTGGGCAAGAATCAAAAAAAAAATATTAATTACAAACTCAATCGCTGTGTTCATGTGAGTGTACAAAATACAGGCGACACTACCAAGTAATTTATCTTCAATGGTGTGCCAATGAGGATGTGGCTTCTTATAAGCTGCACACCAGAGAATGTCCATTCAAATGAGATTTGAGCATTTTATGGATGAACGTGTGACTAATGGATAGAGACTAATGTATTCTCCTGCCTCAGCATTAAGACCAAAGTATTTACTAGTGCACCTTGTGACAAATCGTTCTGTTTTAAATTTTTTTGATTTCTACTCACTCATTTTTTAGATTTATACTGGTGGCTACTTAGAAAACAATTTTTGACGTGATTAAAGTGGGGGTAAATATCTTGAAATAAATGTGTTTTTGCACCACCCAAGAGAAAACGAACAATCATACCCACTCTGGTACCTGAAAATGTTGGTTGATGTTTGGCATCTGAAGAAATTACCCATGAAATGAACACTTGGGGCTTGGCTCATTAGAATTCAGCTCCAGTGTCTTCGAATGAATAACAATCTCTACACAGATACTGAGAAATGGAGATAAAAAGAATTGCAGAGGAAACATCAACGCTTTTTAACTATACAGGAAACTTAGATTTAGTGGAATTTGCTCTGTAACATACACAATGTCAAGGTCTGATCACAGGTCAACGGAGTAATAAATTCTAAGCCAGGAAAAATGTATAATTAAATTATTCAATGAAATAAAGCCTACCTGAACAATGTGGATTTTTATTTGTTTGCTTATAGCTCTACATATTCTATATTATACACATGTAATTTTTATCTATAACTTAATCAAACATGGATTGGAATTTTTGGTATTTGTGCAAAGAGGAAAATAATTCCACACACTCAGAAAATTTAGACTCAATTGAAAAATTAGGTTTTGCTTAAAGACACAAGTGCATAATGTGACATATTTCAGTTTTGAGTATGAGCTTTTAGAAGATGGTGTTCATAATACTGCCAACATGTATGTTTCAAGAGTATGTTCTGTTCATTTTCTGCATAATATTTAATGTGTAGCATTACTAATTTCTTATGCTTGTAGAAAAATTTCCAATATAGCAAATATTTTATTAGGGCAGATATATGGTTGCATTCTCTGAATTGGTTACCTAGATAAAGCTATATAGCTCCCATACTCATTGACCCAGTGACCTGTTGAGCAGCATCACACATTGCTGACTGGGATCACTATGATGAGGGGGAAAGTTTGTGGTGATAGAATTGGACAAATAAATATGAACAGCCCTGTAGAGTGAGTCCTTGAACTTAACCTCATTGTATTATAGTTCTATCAACTCGGGAGACATAAGTATAAACACATACTTGTACATACACACATACATACAATAATATGATACTTCATGTATCTACAATTACAGCTCAGTATCACTATGAGATAGAAAACCTCTTGACTCATGGCCTGTTTGCTTTCTGTTTTAGAAACAGGCTAAGTGAAATACGTTGAGGACCTATTATATATAAAAACTATCCTTGTATTCCTAAGTATACAGATAAACATAGAGAAAATATAAATACATGTCCCATTATATTGTATGAGAAAAGAATAAATTTGATTCTAATTCCATAATATATAATATTATCTAATGCAAATATTAACATCAATAGTAAATGAATAAAACGTATGAATACTTTCAAAAGTTTAAAAGATTGTCCTCTGGAAATTTACATATAAAAATTAAACTACAAAACTGTCTCCTTTTAAATTTATTCTTTGTATCGTAAAGTATTCCTTCATGTGGTCTTAGATTGTAGAGTTGACTCTTGAAAAAACATGGGGATTAGGGGCACTGACCCCTCCTTCCCTCCACAGTCAAAACTATGTATAGGATGGTTTCAAGGTAGCTGACTAGAGGAATTTTGTACTCAGCTCCTGCACTAAGAAGAACAAAAACACAGATTTGATAATCACACTTCAAATATATCATCCAAGAAAGAATACTGGAATTCAACAGAAAAGTGATAGGAAATACCTAAAGCAAGGAAGAAGAGGGAAATGAGGCAGCCTACTTGGCTGGAATTGGCTGGGAGCCAAGGGAGACTCCCCAGTACCAGGAAAGAGTGAGAAAGAAACTATCATCAGTCCACATTCCCGCCATGGACTCCTGTAATCCTAACCACGGGAGAGCCCCACCACCCTCTCTGGCCCTAAAACTAACAGAGGAGGATGACAGGAAATTGTATGACAGCAAAGTTCCGGGGATGGAGCTCATGCTGGGTCCCACTCACTCCCTGAGACCTAAGCAGACACAACAAGGTGCCATTGTAGAGCTCTGCCTCCAACAGACTATGCACTGTCTTGGAGCCCAGCAGTGTTAGGCCTGAGGTACAAGAGAAGCATGGACTGCTTAGGATTTAGGTGTGAGCAACCATGGGCTACCACACATGGGGCTGAATCATGACCAAGGCATGGTTACCACAGCAGGGGCTGAGGTACAAGCACCACCAGGGCAGAGGTATGAGTTGCACCTACATTTTCCATCCATTGGCCTGGGTTGCCACCACTGAAAGCAACACTGCCATCTCCCCAGTGGCAGGGCAACAGTGTGGCTGCTGCCATCCCTGCACTTCAGCATTCTGCCAATGGCCTAGGGATTGCCATGTCCCTACTTAACCATAGCTGGTGACTGCAAATACCATCAAGAGGCCTGAAAACAAGCCCACCTAACCCAGTTTTGCCGCCCCTGCCCCATGCAAGATAAAGTCAGGTCAGTCCCCCATTGTTGGCACCAGAACACTTGGGGGCCTGAGGTTGGGCCTACCCACTTGGCCGCTACCACCTCACCTGGCATCTACTTGCATGTGCCACCAACAGGACTGGAGATTAGCTAGCCCAGCCCATTGCAGCCACTGCCAACACCAGTGTGCAACACTCAAGACCCAGTGGGTTATCCCACCACTGCCACTGCCATCACTCATGCCATGCTGGCTCCCCAGGGGCCTAAGAACCCACCACCCAACCAGCCAACTGCTGCCACTACTGGCCTCCAAGTAAGCCACCTGGAGGCCCAGGAATAGGCCCACCTGGAACTTCCAACACTTGTGCCATCATACACAGCTTTGGCCCCCCCAAAAAACATGCACAACCCACCACTGCCACTACTGAAGCACAAAACCTGGCCTACCTGAAGTTCCAGTCTCCCGTAAAACCTCACCAAAGCCTCCACTAAAAACTGCACCCTAAGCCATTGAGAAAATCACACATACCATTGACACTGTTTATAGCTGAAGAACTCAATACTGCACACACCCAGAACAAAAGCCAAAGTGTCCTCCCCAACCAATACCATAAAATACATTTTCAGGAAAATAATCCTCACTTATGAAAGCAAATTCAAAAAACTGGAAGAAACCAGTTGCATCAATATCAACATAAGGACATAGGATATATGAAAAAAATAAGGAAAGACGACACCTCCAAAGGAACACAATAATTCCTTAGTAACAGATCCCAATCAAAAAGAAATTCATGAAATCCTGGAAAAATAATTCAAATTATGAATTCTAAAGAAGCACAGTGAGATACAAGAGAATTCTGAAAAATACAAAAAATATCAGAAAAACAATTCAGGACATGAATGACAAATTTACCCAAGTGATACATATTATAAAAAGAACCAAACAGAAATGCTAGAACTGAAAAATTTATTTAATGAAATACTAAATACATTCAAAAGCTTCAACACTAAACTAGATCAACAGAAGAAAGAATCTTAGAACTTGAAGATAGTTGTTTTGAAATAATACACTCAGAGCAAAATAAAGAAAAAAGAAAAAAAAAAAGAAAAAAAAAAGAAAAAAAAGAATGAGAAAAGCCTTTGTCACATATGGGACCATAAAACAACCTAATATTCAAATTAAGTTGGGGTCTGAGAAGGTGAAGAGCCAATGAAAATGTTAGAAAACCTATTTAACAAAATAATAGATGAAAACTTTCCAAGTGTAGCAAGAGATTTAGACATCCAGATATAGGAAACCCTAAAATCCCCAAATAGATAAAATATTAAAATGTCTTCTCATGGCACATTATAGTCAAACCTTCTAAAATCAAAGACATCGAGAGAATTCTGAATATAGCAAGAAAAAAGTGTCTAGTCAGCTATAAAGGAGACTCCATTAGACTAACATCAAATTTCTCAGCAGAAACCTTACAGGTCAGAAGAGAATGGGACGATGTATTCAAAATGCTGAAAGAAAAAACTCTTAGCCAAGGATACTATATCCAGCAAAAATATCTTTCATTTATGAAGGATAACAAAGTAAATCCCAGACAAGTAAAGCTTAGGAAATTCATCACCACTGCACAAGCCCTATAAGAAATGCCCAAGGGAAGAGTAAAGATGATATTTACCATTATGAAAACATACAAAAGTATAAAACTCACTGGTAAAGCAAACAAAAAGTGAGAAAGGGAAAGGACTCAAATGGTACCACTACAGATACCATCAAACCGCAATGACGAACAATAAGAGGAAAAAAAAAAAACAAAGAATATAAACAAACAGACTGAAAACAATAAATAACATGAAAGGAACGAAGCTTCACGTATCAATAATAACCATGAAGGTAAATGATATCTACTTAAAAGATACGGACTGGCTGAATGGGGAACAAAAAAGAAAACATGATCCAACTATTAAAAACATGCTGCCTATAAGAAATGCACTTCACATATAGGTGCAAAGCAAAAAGATGGAAAAATAGTCTCTGTAAGTGGAAACTAAAAGTACTAGGAGTGGCTATATTTACAGCAGATAAAATGGACTTTAAGTCAAAACCAGTTTAAAAAAAAGGCAAAGGTTATATAATGATAAAGCAATCAATCAAGAGGATGTGACAATTCTAAATATATTCTAAATATATATAGACCCAGCACTGCAGCACCCAGATTCATAAAGCAAATATTACTAGATTTAAAGAGACAGACTCCAATACAGTAGTGTTGAATATTCTCAGCAGTAGAGAGAACATCTAAGATTAATAATACTAATAGCTCCTATTTATTGTTGAATGATAGTTATCAAGAAATCACCATATATATATTTTTTCGATTGAGTATAAAATTTTAGCTAATTATATAGTTAGATTGTGCCCACTCTAAGAATTGTAGGACCAGTAAAGCAGGCTCACCCCCGGCCCTTCTCTCTGGTGAGAGCAGAAATAGTTTAAATCAATCAATCAATCACGGGGAAGTGGTGGGCGAGATTTATTAATGAAGGTTGCAATGAGCAAGTTTGTCCAGATAGGTTTGAAATGTAAAGAGAAATCATGGCTTGGATTTGCTAAGCTAATTTGCTGGGTTACTTCATTTAGGAACTTATAGCTAGACTTTAGCAAGTAGGGATCAGAAATCTATGCTTTGAACATGCAGTAGCTGTCATATATTTTTGGTTGCTTTGCTATCATCATCGAAGTAACTTTGTTTAATTATTTTTCTGCTATGTGTGCCCAACATATGGATCTCTCTGCCCCCCACTTTATTCTTCATGGACAAGAAAGACAAAACGGTGGTAGATTCTGAGAATATTGTGATTACTGAAAAACAGACCAGTTCTAGAACACAGAGAGAGCCTGTGTAGCTAGAATACAGTAAGAAAAATGAGCAACCCAGATTCACTGGATCAGGCCAGTTGTTGATGCTAGGCTTTTATGCCAAGGATAAAACATTATATTATATGAAAATCATTCTGCATCCATATAAACAAAACCATAAATTTTCCTTTAAGTAATATCCCATGCATCCCACCTATGACATATGAAAGAGATCACTGATATATTAGTATGCCCAAGTAATATTTTTCTCTTGCCTTTCTCACACTAAAGAACTAGAATTGGTTCATATTGACAATCAACCAACATGATTTACCTGAGCGTTTAAAACTTCATTTAACCTTATGCAGTGGATATCTTTGCATTATTCTCCATATAACTTAGCCCCATGGTTCTCGAACCAAGTGAACTTAACAGTAGCTTGGAGAGCGAGTAAAACCCAAGGAGGCCTAGGCTCAATTAATTAGGTGAGGGCTTGAGCCTTTTATGTTTACCAAGTTCTCTAGGTGATTCTGATACCTACCAAAGCTTGTGCACGAGTAGAATGACATGTTCACCTGGAGGTAGTCTCCCAGGAGGAGCTGCAATAAGTGAATTGGCCACAGGGCCTATTAGAATCACCTGCTGAGCTTTTTAAACCTTAGGTAACTGGGACCTAACTTTGGAGATTCTTTTTTTTTTTTTTTTTTTTTTTTTTTTTTTTTTTTTTTTTTTTTTTTTTTTTTTTTTTTTTTTTTTTTTTTTTTTGAGACAGAGTCTCACTCTCTTGCCTGGGGCGGGTGCCGTGGCGTCAGCCTAGCTCACAGCAACCTCAAACTCCTGAGCTGAACCAATCCTACTGTCTCAGCCTCCCGAGTAGCTGGGACTACAGGCATGCGCCACCATGCCCGGCTAATTTTTTCTATATATATTTTTACCTGTCCGATTAATTTCTTTCTATTTTTGGTAGAGACGGGGTCTCGCTCTTGCTCAGGCTGGTCTCGAACTCCTGAGCTCAGAACGATTTGCCCGCCTCGGCCTCCCAGAGTGCTAGGATTACAGGCGTGAGCCACCACGCCCGGCCTGGAGATTCTTATTCATTAAACCTGAGGTGGAGCTCAGACAGAGTCATATACAAACCCTCCGCAGGTGATTCTGAGGAGCTTTCCCCAGCTACCAACAGTTCATGTTCTTGGAGAACTCTCCCTCCAAATTTCCATCAGTCTGGAGGAATGTTTCTCCTGTTATTGTTTAGAAATAAATTGAATCAGAATCTCCCTGGCATACAGAGTAGGGGTGAGGGATGAGGAGAGGGTCCTGTTAATTTAAATTGAAACTTTTAAGAGTTTCTGACTCCACATTAAATCAACTAAATGAGAGTTTAGTTCATGGGATGAGGCCCATGAATCCACGTTTTTAAATCAGATTTACCAGATGATTCTCTCACACACCAAATTTTGAGGATCTCCAGCTTAGAGCTTGGAGCTGCTTTAAACTTACTGAACCAAAATCACCAGAATGAATACTGGTGTTTATATTTCTTGAAAGCTTTCCAAGATTTTTGAAGGTCATTATATTTAGGAACCTCAGTACTAATATGCAACTCTAGATATCCTATCTGTATGTTTTTTCCCCCTAATTCTAGTCCACAGAACAGTGACTCTGTTTGGATTTATTAGCACTTAGAAAAATGTATGAAGTTTCACATTTATATTTTACTTCTCAGGATATTTCTTGTTCTGCCTCCAAAAATCTAATCTAAGCAAAATGGAAACTTGTACCTTATACTTTTCTTTCAGTGTACCTAAGGCTAACCTATTATGGAACATATAGTACTTGCTTCATAAAACTTTAAATTAATGACATCCACTTTTCAAATTTCATAAATCTCAAGGTCTCCCATTTCCTGTCTTCATCTTATATAATACCATAGAAAGCAGTTTAATAAAGAGAAAAGTAATACTCAAATATTTTATTAAAATGCAGTAATATTAATAAATGGTTATGTAAAGTGAAAAGGATTATCTAAATTGGTAACTATAAAATGACAAGATATTTTATTAATTTTCCTCTCCGTTTGCAACTTTTAAGCCCGCTAGACTGAAGACTATGTAAAAATGGGATACAATTCTTATGACTAGAAATCTGAATGAAGTTTACAACTGGAAAGAATTGCCTGTTTTGAATGATGGCATCTACATTTAAATCTGTACAAGGGCTGGAAAGAAGGCACAAAAATCCTGTTTATCTTGATACTTCAGAATCTGAAACCAGGATGATGATGGATTTATGAAGAATTACTTTCCTTCCTTTTTTCTTTTTGTTCTTTATATTGTCAAACTTGTTATTAGTTTATAAAATATTTCTAATATTTTTAAGAAAACACTTCAAATATCCACAAATGTCAAAAATACACTACACGTCTCTTTAAAATCACTTTTTATGTTTTTTTATCATAACCTATTCCCAGAAATTGTATGTATTATTCATTTTGGGGACATTTATAAAACCAACAAAATGTCCTTGGTAAAAAGAAAACAAATATTAAACTTTGGCCCTGCTTCCTGGGATTTTGAAGACCTCATATGTTAGAGCTGTCAAAGATGGAATGGAGAGAAATGAGATAAATGAAAATGACCAAATAACTCTTCCCTAAACCCCTTTGTTGATGGTGTCATCTATAGTAGGGAATCTATAATTTCATTTTTCTGCTCACTGATAGGCCAGAGGTGTCAGAGGGATTTATAAATATGCTATGATGGACACAGGATGAGTCATTTATGGCTGCCTCCTCATTTGTGACAACTTAAATGCTATGCTGCTATGGTGTGCTTTTTTCCTCCTGCAGATTTTTTCTTCAGCAATTTCAATACTTATCTAAAATTCTCTTAATCTACTAGTTATATTTACAAAGGGACAACACAAATCAAACTGTTGTTATATTTTAAAGACTGTTACTGTCTACTTACATGAGACTTTGAATTCAATGAGACGAAAATAATTTGTGCATGTTAATCTTTCAAAAACAGTGATATATATGAAGGTAAATTATAATAACACAACCATAAGGATTTTATTTTTTGTTTAATGTACAATGAGGTTAAGTTAATTACTCAAGAGTACAACAGTGAGCAATGGTGTTGTGGACAAGATTTTATATTCACACATTATTTTCTATTCTCTAAGAAAATTAAACCTGTTAGAGAGCTTATAATGGTTTGCCTAGGTATCAGGGTAAACAAGGTTATTCTTCATAGAGAATCAGTTTTACATAATGATACATAAACATTATTCTATGCTAAGTAAACCCTGGATGTCTTAGAACACAGAATATATATTCAGTATGGTTTTAAAAGACTAAACTCTATAGAATAAAAAACTAGCACAATTTAAAAAGATTAAACACACTTTTAAAAAGTTTATTCCTGCGGTGGGCCATTACTAATTATATTCCATCGATCATCCTATGCCAGTCAAGTTTTGGGTGGGGCAGCAAAACATTTTGACATGTGGGAAATTTTTAGAAGCACTCCTCTGGGCTATATTATTGTCTTATCATGGACAAAGAAAAAAAAAACCATTCCAAATATTTGCTGGTTTTATGTACACTGATACTAACACCATTCTCTTGCCCAGGCACACACTCAAGGAAACATACAATAGACCTTGCCTTATGCCAATTATTACAGAGTCAAATACAAAGGAAGCAAGGACACTGGCTTTACCCTCAAAACGTGGAAAGTCCAGGCAGAAAGAAGTCATGAAAGAATATCTAAAACAATAAATTCATCAATCTAATGGGAATATGGTTGAAGCTCAATGGGAAGACGAAAGAGCCCCTAGTTTGCCTGAGGATTCACAAAATACTGCACAGAGGAAGTGGCATTTGAGATGAACCTTGGAGGAATGAAGGAAAATGTCGTACCTTTTCTGACAGTCAAGTGTGTGTGAGTGGGTTGTGGTCAGAGGAGAGTTACAGGGAGGACTGACTGGGTAGGTGGGGAGTCCTGCCAGGGCCCACTGTTGTGTTGTTGAGAGAACAGCCTGGGTGAAGGCAACAGAGTGAGAACAAATGGTACATGTATGTAGGTTTTCATGGATGGGAACAGAGCTGCATAATGCAGGAAGAGACCAAATTTTAATCTGTACATTTTTAAATTATTCTCTTGAAAATGAGGAGTCACTAAAGAATTTTGAAAAGGGATGTGAATGTAAACAATTGGAATTGCCTACTTTGCAGGCAATTGCCTGTTTAACTTGATTTGATTGTCCCTGGAAACTTTTCATTCTAAAGTAAACCCACAGTTTATCTATTATGTCCTTAGGGAAAATAAAGTTTTAATTCAGGAAGGATGTAAAACCCCAACACTGCATAATAAGTATAACAGATATCACTGGTTGCCTGGCCAAGAACCATTCCTCTTTTTCTGCTTCTTAAGGGAACTTGAAGTTTTTTAGCTCTCCATTTTTTTTTTTTTTTTTTTTCCTGTGCAGCCTTGAGCTTACCTGGAAGCAGGACACATTTTCAGCTGCAGAGGATGAACATGATTGGTCTAACCTAACAGTAATTGGTGCTTTTAGGGTAGTGCATATGACACATTTGATCAAAGAGATGTGAAGGGATGTTTGTTGGCACTAGGCAGATGGGTGGGGATTGTCTTAAAAGCTTCCTTAATCTTAAAAGGCAAACAAAGAAGGCAGAATTCCTTTTTTCCTACTGGGTATCTTGTATCTGGATGTAAAACCTATAATCACAGCAGACATCTTTCAGTAGAGAGGGAAGTTGGCCAAGGACAAACCTACGACAGGGAACAAAGATGGAAAGAACACAGGTCCTTGATGATGTCAGTGAGTCATCCATGAAATTCTACAACAGCTTAACTTCTTGTTTGTATACTAATAAACCTTTCTTAGAGCCTAAGCAAGTTGGTTTCCTGTTACTTGTGGCTCAAAGCATCCCAAGTGATTCAATTAGAATAATTAAATTTAAAGCTTGAAAGGATTCAAAATTCCCAGTGCATATCCTCCTTGTTTTTTATTTGAATATATGGAAGACCTGAGAAAATAAATTACTGATGTCATGTCACACAATTAATTATAGGCAGAATCACCTCCCAAGTCCACAAATATTCTGATTTCTCATCTTTAATACACTTCATATATTCAGGTCTTTTATAAAAAAGAACTTTCTCTTATTTGTATAAAACCATCCAGAAGAGTATGTGACCATGAAATAAGTGCTCAGCACATACTGATGAATACCTGACTGAAAATATAGACTTTTATTTCCAGCTTTGCCCAACACATGAACAGTTTTGACAATAACCATCCAACCATGGCAATCAGGAAATATATGCTATTTTCAACTCAGTAAGTTATACCTCTATGGATTTATAGGTTTTTCTACATGCTTTGCTCTAACATTTACACACACTTTCTTTACTGTCATCGGATGCTATGTCCATTAACCTATTAATTACAATTCAATGGAAAGAAGCTCTTAACTTTCCCCTGATGGCTAACTTTTGATGGAGTGACAATGATACACACACACACACCACACAAACACACACACACACACACACACACACACACACACACACAGAGAACTTCCTAGGTGAAAAACCCTTTTGTAGCTAGAAGATGATCAGAGACCCCGGAAATTCTCCAACACTGCAAATTCCCTGCAGGCCCCGTCAGTCAAGTGTTTCCTAATACTGGCCCAGGGCCTAGTACATACAGATACTTAGTGTGTTTTGTTGAATTAAAGAGTATATGGGCAATAGAAAATGAGTATCTACAAGGAGTGGTGAATAAAAGAGAGGAAAATGCAAAGACACTGGGGAACATTAGTTGAGAAAATGGATTTTTCCCACTTTGTGATTTTATCAGATAATAGTCATGATACCAAGTTTAAAGTCAATTCTTTCTTTATTCTTACTCTGCCATTGCCTTCACCTTTATCAAATAATAATAATAAAACCCATCTATCTATCTATCTATCTACACTTAGCTAATGACCTAGTGATTTCTGGAATTTATTAGTGTAATGAAATTGAATTAATTAAATGACACATGATTTCTATAGAGCAGAAAAAAGCAAAAAGGTATTTAAAGGAAGAAACTGGTCCACAAAGTAAAGATTACTTTAATACATTTGAGTTTCAAGTTCAAATAAAGGCAGTCACCAAAGATTGGTATCAAGTGATAACAGTGGCAGTTTATTAATAGTCTGTCATGTAAAGCTGACATATTAGAAGCTGAATTTTGCTCAGCTTTACAATGAAATCCCATCTATTATATTGGTACCAGAATTAAATATATTCTGTTAAAAGGCTTTAGTAAGCTTAAATATGCTCTAAAGCTCTCTCTTTTTTTCACCGAACACTTTATTATCAACAAGTCAAATCGACAAAGTCTAATCTTGATTCTCCCAGATATCCATAGTATATCAAACAGGGAGCAAGATAACATACACATTTTTATAAAGGTTGATAAAGTTTGCCTTTAGACAAATGGAAAAGTCTTAGCAACTAAATTACTTGTTTCTGACATATTGGGAGCAGGAGGAAGGCTAGATATAGTGTGGAAATAATATAGAGTAAGTATTAAAGTTAAGCCTAGGGGATTCACAGATGGATAATTTATTTAATCAGAATTATGTGTGAGCTAGCCAGATAGGAAAAATCTATCCAAAGGTGTATAGAGGTGATAATCCATATGTATTCAGACTAAAGGATTTAGGTGAGGCATTTTGTAATAAGTAAATATCATTGAACCAGTTTTTCATAAATATCAGTTGAAAGTGTCCATCAGAAGTAAAACTCCATTTTCTCTACATATTTTTCTGGGGAAAAAACCTCCACAAAACTGCACTTTAACAGTTCTGTGTAATCAATGTTTTATTGAAAAGAAACAACAACAACACAAACCCAGAGAATAGCTTTGCATCTGATAATTGTGTTCTCAAATTCAAACTTCATTTATGTCACCAAAACTTTTGAGTTGTATTTTTCTTTTTCTGATTATATTTTCCTATTATTTTGTTTTCTTTTAAATTTTGCCTTTTCAAAGGGTGTTCATGCCTTTAGATTAGATTTTTCTTGAATAAATCAATCTTTCAATTTTGGGTTCAAATAATGCCTATTAAACCATTGAATATGTTTATATTTCTTCAGTTTCCAATATTTTCCTTCAACCCAGGATGTTAGTTGTGTGTCTTTGAAATTCATTTGTCTCCAAGCCCTGTCATCACTATAAAACAAATTAAAGTATATTTAACTGGCATCAATATTATCTACAAGGGCTATCCGGAAAGTATCCAGCCACTAGTAATACAACCAGAATAGTTATGTGGCTAGATACTTTCTGGACAGTCCTTATACTTGGTCTCTGTCTCAACTGGATTTTTCCCTTTTACTGTCATTTACCTTCAGGGACATGTGAAATAAATCCTGAAATACTTATTCCTGTAGCCTATGCTGTTTTTCTCAGATAAGCTTATTATGTATTTTGAATGGCTAGTAGAGGTACAGAGGTATTAGTGCTTCAAGTCTTAGAAACAATCTTCAAGACTTCAAGACAGCATTCTGTGTTTTACCTTTGTTTTCCTTCCTTTCATTATGCTGCAGAGATTGATAATAGAGTATAAGTAAAAAACCCTTAATTATCTTTTAATTAGTATACTCTATATTTCATCTTTGGCTATTTAAAACAGGTAAGAAAATAAAAATAAATAAATAAAACCCTTTGCAATAAATCCCATGTGCTTCAAATATCCAAATATATGGATTAAAGAAATTGTATTTTATTTTAGTCTGAAGGATTTTAAACTATAAGTCCCAAAATTTCTTCATCAGATTTTTTAATATTATGAAGATTTGAAATATAGTAACTAATTATTAAAAATAACACATTATCCACTTTGCCATAGCATTTCCATTATGTTGAGTTATGAGTTACTCTGAAGTCATGGCATGATTTGAATTAAGGACCCAGAGATGAAAGGAAACATTCTAAATGTGATATGTACCAGCCGAAGTAACTACTTTTCATTAAAAATAATCATTTAAATCCATTATGTTTCATTACATCTCTCAAAATTTTTAAATATTTTGAAGAAAAAGGAATGTATTTAGATAAAGATTATTACTTTATGAGGAAAGACACATGCAATTCAAAAAAAAAACATGAATAGGACAAACTGTGGCAAACATAACATTAGCATAATTGATTCCGAATTTTAAGAAAGAGGTAATATTGATTTTCATACCACCCTCCCTGTGAGGCACAAAACAGTTATGTGGTGCACTGTTGTTTTCTATGAAAAATTAAAAAAATATATATGCACACACACGTGTGTATTATGTTCTGTCCGGAAGGTATCCAGCCATTGTTTATATATTCTTCATATTATATGGTTAGATACTTTCCAGACAGACCAATATACTTTAAGTATGTATAAATATGTACATATATATATATACATATATGTATCTCACAAGGCAAGTAAATCTTAGTAAAGTGCATGTAATAGTATTCTCTAGTTAATCCTTCAGGCTCTATTTATTATAGCTGTTATATGCTTATGCAATTTATTAAACATAATATTTTAAAAGCAGTAAATAAATTTGAACAATAATTTTATTTAATTGCCTAAAGGTTAGCTTAACATTCTGAAACTTTTTAATGTTCCTTTAGAATATTTATATTGCATACTTTTGGTTCATTTAATAATGTGATAAAAATAATTGTAATTAATTTAGGCTTAAAGTGAAACAATTTTGTTATAGTGTTGGCTTTTTATATCGAAATTTTGGCCACGTAACATTTTTGTGGTCTAAGAAACTTATAATGAAGATGAAAACATGCATATATTAACTTAACAAAATACTACCAACTGCTTACCTTAATAGCTATATTAAATTATTAAATAAATATAAGTACCAGTCTTCATATTTACATACGAATTTTACAATGAAAACATTAACATATACACAGAGCAATTACTATTCTAACAAAAGTTACCTAGCTGCCTCTCTTAATACACAAGATAATAACACAGAACAATGTAATGCCTGGAGACATTAAATGTAAAAGTTTAAATAATAAAGCATTTAGAGAAACCATAAGAAAATATCTTAGCAACAACAGCCATGGCAAATATGTCTTAATAAGACACAAAAAGCCCTGACTATAGAAGGGGGAAAAAACTAATAAACTGGAATAAATCAAAATTAAGAACTTCTATTCATCAATAGACACTATCAGGAGAGTAATTAGAAAATCTACCAGTTGAACATACAATGCCGATATCCAGTGGTGTTCTGATAAATGTTTCACAACTAGCTCTCCTGAAGAAAAAAATAAAGCCCCGATTTTTGGTATTTCCCAAAGTGAGTGGTGTAAATGCTTCTATTAACACAGTGTCAGGTTTTCCTTTTTTTTTTTTTTTAATTTTTAGTAGGTTTAGGGGGGTACAAGTTGAGTTGTTACATGTATATATTGTATAGTGGTAGAGTCTGGGCTTTTGGTGTACTCGTTACCCAGGTAGTGTAGCTGTACACCATAGGGTACAATGGGGTTATTTTTCATCCCTCATCCCCTCCCACCCTCATGCCTTGTGAGTCTACAGTGTCCATTATATCATCACTGTGTGCCCTCGTTTAGCCATAGTTTAGCTCCGACGTGTAAGTGAGAATGTACGGCATTTATTTTTCTGTTCCTGAGTTACTTCACTTAGGATAACGGCCTCCAGTTCCATGCAAGTTGCAGCAAAAGACTATTTCATTCTTTCTTATTACCGTGGAAGATTTTCAAACTCTCATAATTCTTGACACTTTAATAATTGGCTATTGTGAGTTAGTTTTAAATCCTCTTTTGGGTATATATAATGATACACACATACGCACACCCTGCTGTACATATCCAACAGAGGCTTTATATATTCCCTATGATACAATAAAAAGGGCAATCTAGAAGAAAAAGGGCAAAAGACTTAGGACACTTCAAAAAAGAGAATATCCTCATGAAAAATAAGCATAAAAATGATTGTTTAATAACATCAGTCTTTAAGATATTCAAACTTAAGATACTCAAATACCCCTATGCACACATCAAAATGTCTAAAATTAGAAGAGAAAATATCCCAAGTGTTAGTTACTGTAACAGCATCCGAACTCTCATATCCTACACTCAAAAACTGATAACCACTTTGGTGAACTGTCAGTATCTACTAAAGCAGAACATGTGCATATCCTATATATCTAACAAAATGCATATATGTATTTCTTAAAAGACGTGTTCCTGATATCCACATCACCACTATTTATAAGAGCCAAAGTTTGGCAGCTACTTAAATGCCTACCAGTGGTAGAAAGGGTCCATAATTTGGTATATTCACACAGTTGAATACCACACAGCAATGAAAATGAATGTTTTACTGCCGCACATAACAACAATCGTAGAAACATAATGATGAGCAAAAGAAACAAAGAAGTATTTATTGTATAATTTCCTTTATAGAATGTAAAAAAATGAGGCAAAGTATACTTCTAGAAGTTGAGACATTGCTATGCTCTGTGGGTATAGTGACTAGGAAAGAACCTAACAGGGGTTTGAAGTTATTCTAACAATCCATCTTTTTTTATTTTATTTTTTAATTTATGTGAGTGTTGGTTATATGAGTGGATTCGTTTTGTGATAATTCACTGAGACTGTGCACTTAAGATATGAGTAATTTTCTGTACATATATTTATGTATGAAGATTTAAAATACTGGAGATGATAGTAATTTTTTATAAATTATTCCATTTTATTAGTTGAAATAATTTATAAAAAGTTCATTCAGGTATATTTGTGAAATATAATTTACAACTTAAAAGTGTACTTCTTGGGGATAAAATTATTACTCTGTGCACATCCAAGTAATTCATGAAAATTTCTTTCAGCATCAGCAAAACCCTCCTGGTAGGGCTGAGGAATTTCCCTTTGCTTCCATATGACACCTGTTTTTAATAATACTATGTTGTGTGTTTTTTTCAAAAAAAAGTAACTGAAAAGCACACCTTAAAGTTCCTAGAGATGGTTGTTGTCTACAATCATTTAAAACAGTTTCCTCAAGATACACTTCAATAATACAATATGTGCAAATAAACAAGAGTTTAGTCAATTGCCTTTGTGTTTCCAAGAATACCATTTCTCCCTAAGTATTGAATGTATGATACAAATACCTATATTATTTGGATTTCACATATTGATTGCAAGCTAAACGTTTTACTATGTTTGCTATTAAGGAACAGACAAACTCTGAAAGTTGTCTTACTAGACATTAACTTTATCAGTTTCACAGCAACACAAATAAACCCCCATGTTTATGTATATTCTATAGTAATCAATTATTATTATAATCCAGATTCACATTTTAACAAATGGTATTGAATAAATTTAACCACAGAAGTTAACAAATAATGCCTAAAAAACTGCCTTAGAAGTCACTTGTTATTTCTTATCATTTTATTTCCATAGTTACTTATTTTACTGTTAACTCCCTGAAGCTCTAATATCAAGCTTTCATAGAGGAACCCAATTTTGATAAATCTTGACAGATGATAAAATAAATTTTACTTTCAATAACTCATTGCCTCTATTCATTGGCATCAAATACACCTTGCTATGAAAAATTTAATATATAAAATTGTCATTCATGTCTAAAAAACTTTTTTCAGTGGTATAAATCTTTACCGTTTTGAAGTATGCCTCCAAATTCACTTAGAAACCTATCGAAGACTGTATCAAATAACTATATTATTACAATCTACTCAAAACATAAAAAATTTTGAAAGAAAATATCATATAGTTTCTTCAACATTCATGGAAACAAATATCAAATAAATGATCCCAATTTCCTTTACTTTTAAAAACTGGGCACTATGAAACAGAGGTAATAAAAAAGAAAACAACTTTAAAATTAAGTATATTAATTATAATCTTACCGTAAACTCACAGGTTAGGAATTCAAAGAAAAAGTTCACCACCCTGAGACCTAGAGAAGTATAACCAAAAACATTTTTTATTAGTATGGGTATTCAATTTTAATTCAAGCACCATAAAATCATAGTTATTCAATATTATGAGAAGTTATTGTATGAGCAATTAATGTACATAACATGACAGATATTTTTGACTTCAATATTTGTTTGAAATAGCATTATCAGTTACTTAGCTCGTATCAAACCACTGTCATTTAAGATTCATTACTCTAATTTGGCCTCTTTAATGCAGGAATGGCAAACGAACCAACAATATTTTCTCCTTTGTTTCCTGTGAGACTATGGATGATGGATACATTTGCAAGTGTAATATATTTTCCATATATTATTTTAGAGAATCTTCTCTGTTACATTCATTCAACAATGTCAAATATAAAAACACATCCATATATACATACACATGCAATCATGTACACAAATGTTATACTATAATCCTATTTTTATCTTTATCTGTTTTAATCACTGAATAATATATAACTCTCCATGAACACTAACATTCTATAAAGTTGTGATATACCATAATTTTATGGGCTGCAGAGTACTCCATAGTTCACTATACATCCTAAATTGTTTAATGTATTTTATTTAATAATAACATTTTATGGCATTGGTTAGTATTATTTTCTTTAAAGTAGGTCACTTGGTTACCATATGTGATATTATTTCATATACTGCACCCTGTGTAAACATTTTGTCATTTTGATGCAGTGGTAACTTACTAATCAACACACCTTGTTAAGCCCTTAAATTTGTTTAATTCTAGACAGATATTCCATGTGAACAAAAAAGGCAAAATGAAGATTTAATCTCTGCCCTCATTGAAGAAATTAGCAGTACTTTTAAACTCTTTAGAAAACTTACTAACGACTGGTAGGTTTATCAGTAGGTGCTCTACTGTGTGATGTCTAGTTAAATGCAATATAAGTTAATAAAAGAGAAACTGTAATAGATTGAATCTATTATGTCAATATCTTAATGGTTGGTATTATTTTGGAGGGTATGTTTTGCTCAGGTATCTATGTATTAAAATGTTTCAAATGGTTTCTACCATAATTGAAGGAAACATTATATGACATCATTTATCTGAAGAAGAAATAATATTTAACTCTTAGGAGGGATTATAGTGTGTAATTGTGAATCCAACACTGAAAAGAACCACTTGAGGGGTGAAAAAGAAAGTTTCTAATATTCATGTGATGAAATGTTAGAGGAAAACAAAATATCATTACCACAGAGGTGCAAACATTGACATCAAAATTTGTTGTTCTTCCTTTGCAAATTGAAATGCAGGTGTGGAATGAAATCTTCAATAATGAATGCTCAGACTTTCTTGGCCATAGTCAGTGAGTTAACCAGTGGCAGAGACTTGACTGCAACCCAAGTCTCTGATTCTCCATCCACTGTTTTTCATTCCAGTTACTGGCCACTGTTCCAGGTCTCCCCATTCTCAAGTTGGTAGGCACTATTAACTAGCCTTCTAAAGATGTTGTCTCTACTGCCTATTCCTTTTACAAATCTCAGTGCCTATGGCTTAACCTTGTAGACCTCTCAGGCTCATAGGAAAATGATTTCAGGATACAAAATTCTAGGCTGGCCATTATTCTGTTTGGGAAGACTGAGAATGGGGCCCTAGGTAACAATAGCAATTAACATTTATCGAAGACATACTATGTGCCAGGAAGTGTGTCAAAAGCTTTAACTTTATCTCATTTAATCCCCATAGGAATACTACCAGGTATTATAAGCATCTTTACTGTATATATAAGAAAATTGACCAGAGAGGTTAACAAATGTATCCAAGGGCACAGAGTTAGTAAGTTATATAGCTCAATTTCAAGCACAAACTCTCCTGCCCTTTAGTTATATGCAACATAGAGATTCAGATTCTTTTAATGGGATGGAAGTGTGTGAAAGAAATCAGGGGATTCTATTTTAGTCAATTTAAAAAGAAAAATTTCAACTTCGTAAAGCAGTTATATGGCTATATTCTAATTTTTTATACATCTACAAGAATAGTAAATAAATTAAAAACCTGAAAGTCTTACAACTCTAATATATTATGATTAATTTTAGATAGTGACAGCCACACAGTGCCTAGCTCATTAAATGTTAAATTGAAACGATGCATTATTTATCAGGCATGCCAATTTCTAGAGTTTTCTGTCAATAAATTTTAGAATACATACAATTTTACAAAATATGTAAATTACATTTAATATAAAAACAATTTTGGCATAGGTTATCAGAAACACTTTCTTAGAAAACCAGATAGCCTTCTATCCCTTTAGAAAAATGCAAATAATGCTTTTAAAAAAACCTTTGAACTCTTATTTCATTTAAGACTGTCAAGCTTATCTTCTCAGAAACACAATTCTTATTATAATTGTAGGTAACACATTTGAAAAAAGTAGACTGTTTCAGTAAAACCTTGCATATTATAAACTCTCAATAAATAACCAATGGTATCTAAATGCCACAATAAAAAAATAATCACTAGATAGACCCTGAGGAAGAAAACTACCCTCTGTTTAGGTGCTAGTTTCACCTTAGCTCAGTGATATCCACATCTTCTCAATGTGTTATTTGATGCCTACCTGGATCATTTTTCACAAAACAGATCTAAAACCCTAGGAAGGTTGGAGTGACAAGAAGTGATGGTTGGTGGGACTATCGACCTGTCCTATGAATAATCTGTGTAAATCTGTTGTATAACTACAAAGTGGCATATAATGTTATTTCAGTAATTAATTCACTTATTCAACAAGTGTTTACAGAACAATTATTTACCAGCTACTATTATAATAGAATGTGAGTTCAAAGTGATAAATAATATAACTGTGGTCATAGATTTTATATCCTGGTATTAATATTATATTTAATGATTGTATATTTTATTACCACTATCAAAAGCTCAACATTCTGCCATTGCAATCTATAATCTCTTACAAAGATTGCCTTTTAGTGTTCCAAACTCTAGCTAAAGAAGTTTTAAATAAGTTCAAGTGACTTTAACCTGGCAGAAACTTTGAATTATCTCCAATATCCATTTTACCTTGCTTTTTAGTAAAAGAATCCTGATTTTTATCTAGGTTCATGACCACTTGGAAAAGACAATGATACCCAATCTCAGTGTCATAAGATTAAGTTCTGGCAAAAGCATGCTTGTGGAAGTGGAGTGAGCAACGTCTAAGTGTCGCTGAACATAGGAAGTGTGTCCATCTTTGTCCCTTCCTCCCTTTGATTTCTGGGTAGAATACATAACTAGTACCTGGAGCTCCAACAGCCATTTTGTATCAAAAGAGGTCACCTCATCCTCCTTATTCCCCTAAACTCCGAAACAGAATAGTAAGATAGGAGGAAACTGGCTTGTGGACAACATAGCGTGTCACTTCAGACTTGGATGAATTATTTCTTGAACATGAGAGAGAAATAAGTTCCATAAAAACAAAAAGTAGCTTAATGTTTTTCAGGGAAAAGTGGGAGAAATGGGAAATAACTTAATGGATACTGGGTTTTTTTTGGGGGGGGGGTAATGAAAATGTTTTAAAATTAGATGGTGTTGCTGGTTATATAACTTGGTGAATATAATAAATCCATATACTTGTATAACTTAAAACATTACACAAAAAAATACATTTTGTGGTATGCAAATTATATCTCAATAAAGTTGTTATTTTTAAAAGTGCCTTATGTTACTCTATTAGTTTATCTCAAATAATTTGGATACATTTTATCATCTTACAAAATTAATTATGTAGCATATTCCCTTTGGGACTCAAATTTGTCTGAATTTATTAACTTCCTATTATGCATTAATATGTTAATATATATTAGGAAACATAGAAATAACAACGAAAAATGACACTCTTTGCTTCCATAGTGTAAAATCTGCTGACAAAAGAGGTTATTTATGAATTAACAAGACTAACCATTAATCTCCCAGGGAGTTTGTGAGGATTTCATTGTACACTTTAAAGTTACTTGAAAACTACTACATAACAAAATACATGATTAGAAAATTTTTAAAAAATGTTGCCAATAAAATTATAGGCTGGAATTTGCATGTAAGCCTATTGGTAGTGGTGCCTTTGACATCATTCTAAATGAATGGATACGTATTTTTAAATTATGCTCACAAAATAAAAAATGTCAAAACCTCTAAATAAAGTTTTATGCTCATTAAAAAGGTATAAAATGAAAATAATGATTATAAAGATTTTGATGTCAAAGATATACAGACAAAAAAAGGAAATCAGTTTATCAGAAAGATATCTGCACTACTGTGTTTATTGTAGCACTATTCACAATAGCCAAGATTTGGAATCAACCTAAGTATCCATCAACGGATGAATGGATAATGAAAATGTGGTATACATACACAATGGAATATTATTCAGCCATTAAAAATAATGAAATCCCATCATTTGCAACAACGTAGATGAAACTAAAGAACATCATGTTATGTGAAATAAGCTAACCACAGAAAGACAATCTTGCATGTTCTCCCACATATGGGAGCTAAATATTAAAATAATATCTCACAGAGACAGAGAGTAGAATGATGGTTACCAGAAGCCGTGAGTGTAGCAGGGAGGGCGGGATAAAGTACAGATGGTCGGTAGGTGCAAACAGATAGTTAGATCAATAGAATGAACAATATTTGACAGCACAACAAAATAACTATAGCCAACAAGAGTCATTGTACACTTTCAAATCACTAAAAAAAGTGGAATTGGAGTGTTCCACTCCAAGAAATAATAAATGCTTGAAGTGATGGGTACCCAATTACCCTGATTTGATCATCACACACTGTATGCCTATATTAAAATCCCACATGTATCCTATATATACATTATGTAATTAAAAATTAAAAAAATAAAACAAAGTTATATAGAAACAACATTAAACAATCCATTTTAGGGGTGGGGATTTATATCTCTTAATCAAAATGTATGTATCCTTCTGTTTAATATTTTGACTCAGACATCACTGCTCTGAAAAATGCATCTTTAAATTATTCAAAACATTAAAATTTTATAAAAATGTTTGATGTTGTGTTGATATGATTGACAACAAGCTCAAACTATAAATGAGTACATTACAAAAAGATTCTCCGTACTCTTTTTCATGAGTGACATTGTCGTAATTTTCCTAAGTTGACAATCAGCCACACTAATTGGTTAGCCTAAAGAAATAATAACACACATTATAAAAGTTGCCATGTTATAGATATCCCCAAATTGGAGAAGAAATAAAAATTGTGAATTCCAGCATAATATAATGATCCCTTAGTTACACGAGATAGTCATATTGGAAAATCTGTAATAAGGTGTGAAAGTCCACAATATTGGTTTAACCTTTATATAAACTAATTGGTAATTATGGCAACACTCATTTTCATTTCACTCTGTTGCACCAGCTAAGTTTATAGTTTTAGTCTCACAGTTGCTATCATGACTAGTACATCCTTATCCCTCCCTATTTTGAAAGTATTTACAGTATTTGGGTACGTCCTGGTCCCTTTCTAGCTTACTCTCCAGGGTTGGCTACTTGAATAAAGTCCTGGAAAGTACATCGTATTCTCTCCTTTTACCCTCACCATACTTTCTTGCCAATTACTGACACAGAGGCAAAAGTAAAGTATGCAGCAGTACCTCTCTAACTTAAATGTACATAAAAAATCACCTGGGATTTTTGTTAAGATACATATTTTCACTTACAGTTCTATCCTTGTCAGAAACACACAATCTGAGGCCCCAACCCAGAATCATGGAGCAGACCTTCACATTAACAATATTAGCAAGCTACTTAAAGCTTCCTAAGCCAAGGTTTACCTCAAAATGGGATAGTCATAGATCATGTATATGAAGTGCCCCACAACTTCGGTGTGTCCCCTTAATCCCTCCTCCACTCAAATCCACCCCATCTCAATCAGATGATGTTTCATAAAATCCTCTCAATCTTCTAAAGTTTGGAAAACAAAACTTCTACATTGAAACTTTTTCCTCCATTATTTTTTTTACTATGCTACCATACAACTAGCCCTCTGTGTTTCTCATGTTTCTTCATCATTACTATTATTTTTCCATAGTCACCCGCCCATTACATTCTTAATGCTGTATCCACACAAGTGAATACATTCTGTGCCCATTCTTTACCTGCTTCTCTCTCCTGCTATGATGTGACTTGCTCATACGTTTTTTAAGAGGATGAAAGTTATTCCTGTGAAGAACTTCAATTTTCTTATTCTCTGTTTCAAAAATACATGGGTATCTTCATCCATTCCTCTTCTATCACTTTAATTCTAAAAAAGAATCTCTCTCTTCCTCGTATTCTTGTTTTCATCCCCTCTGGCAAGACCTGAATTACCACACAGATTTTATGCTTTTTCTAATGACAACCCATTTCTCATTCTCCATTTGGTCTTTCCTTTCAACTTGTAATTTCAAGCCTTCTCTCTCCTGGAGAACTTTGCTCTCGACCCTTCTAACTCTTCAAGACATACTTCACAGTGTATCTATTCTCAGTGGCAGCCACAATGCCCAAGGACATAGCTGTGCTTGGGAATTTTTGAATGAATACATAATCAATGCATGAATATATTTTATAATCTTCTCCTTTTCTACATGTCCCTATCTGAATTTACTCTCATACACTTGGCTTTAATTATCATCTTTACAAGGGATATTTTCAAGTCAGTATTTCCAGACCTGACTGTACTTCTGGGTTCAGGTGACACTTTCTAAACTTCTTGTTAGATATTGCTACCTATATATTGCACAATTACCTTGAACTCAAAATATCAAAAATAAAGTTTATCCCCTGCCAAAACCTAGGCAGCTTCTTGGATTCTTACTTTCTGTTACTGACAACTGTAATTTGTCATTCGCCCAAACGCAAAATGTTAGTCCTTGCTAATTCTTTCCTTTCTCTCAATCCCTGCATCCAATCACTTCCCAAGCCAAGTAATTCCACCTATGTTGTCTTTGTGAAAAGAAACAAAGACCACCCACATGTGAATAAACAGATGCTATTTATTTAGAGTTGGCTACAGCAACGGAGGCAGCCACCATCACTTGTGTCTGGCAGAGAAAGATGGGGAATGGGAAATCTTTACAGTGAATGAAGAGGGAAGGCATCAGGTGTGCTCTGATTGGAAGCTGTTAGCATGGGGAAGCTGGAGGCAGGCCAGCCAGAGGCCGAGCAAACTATGTGATTGGTTTGGGGAGCATATTTGGCTTTTTCTAGTTGGTTCTGAGTTTAAAAGCAGAGGGCAAAAATTGAGGAAGTTGAAAATTATCGACTGGAAAGTGTCCTCAAAGCCCTGACTATTCTGCATCAAGTGGTGCAGAGATTGTGGTTTGAGTTCCTAGGCTGGTAGCTGCAGAGGTGGTAGGTCAGAGTTTTGTCACGTATGGTCTGGCTGTTGTTCATTTTTATATTCATTCTCTCACATCTCACTTTTCTTCCCCCCCCCCCCCCCAATCACAAGGCCAACTCGGCCAGCAGTTATTCTATATGCTACATTATTTGGTTCTTGACAGTAAATTGTCTAATCTTCCCACTCCCAAAGAGTATAGTATCCGAAAGTATATGGGTTCAAAAAAATCTAGTATAATTGGCATTATAGATATTATTATGTGGTTATAAGTACACAGTAATATTATAATGATTATGAGTTGAGTTTTGTGTGCCAAAACCTTTGTTTTTATTAATAAAAATATTTTTATTGAACATTATTATTTCTTCCAGTTGTCAACTGCTCAATATGAAATCTATACAAACGTTATTCAGGATAATTTAGTTAATCTCAAGACACAAAATTATTTCTCATGATTCTATAAGGTAAAACATCTTTCTTTCAATAATACTTTTCTATAGAATAGAAAAATACATAAACACTTGCATGTTTTTCTGCTACTTATACCGGTTTGGGCATTGACACAGGGAAGGGATTTAGTCAGATACCATGCAGGTTTTTATGCTTGTATACCTACCTAGGCTACTCTGACATCTGTCTATCAAAAATAGAGCGGGGGGGGGGGAAGAGATATTTCTTTAACATAGTTTCTGTAATCTCTGATTTCATTCCATTTTACCGTTTGAAGAAATATTTAGCCATTACCTTATTCTTTATCAATTAACTGCTATTTACTGAACATCTTATATGTTTCTAAGTACTATGTCAGATATTGGGCAACATAAGGCATAACTCCGCCCTATGATGTTTAACTAAGGAAGCCAGTCTATCACAGCAGCGTTGAACAATGTAAGAGGAGGAAATTTATGTGTATATAGGCAACAAAATATGTGGAACATATATCATCGTTGTGTACAGTGGGAGAGGGGAGACAAAAAAAATTTTCCTTCAGAAGAAGATAAATCTGGGATCCACTTCAGGCTTCTACTATTTTAGCTATATCACATCTGTCATGTCACTTAACTTACTTAGGCCTCAATAATAATTGATAATAAGAGTATATATCATATTAGGTAATAATAGTAAGACATCAAAGACATGTAAGACCTGCATGTATTGTAGGGTTTTTCATTTGCTAGCACATCTAATCTTCCTAACAACCCTAAATGGTAGGCAATTCTATTATATCTATTTTATAGATAAATTAACTTAGGAACAGAATAATTAAATAACTTGACCAAGGGCATAGATCTAGTCAGGACAGGGGCTTGCTGGTGATACAGACCTATGGGCTGTGAGAATTATCATGAAGTAATTTAGTTGAAGCACCACTGAGGTGACTGGTTCCTGGTGGCTGCCCATCACCACCACTCCGCTTCCTTCCAACTAAGTATGAGATAAAACAGTGCTTCTCAAACTTCAAAGTGCATCGAACTGGTTGGAGGGCTTGGTAATACACAGATCTGTGGGCCCTTGCCCCAGAGTCTCTGATTCATTAGGTGGGGAGTGCATTTCTAACAAGTTTCCATATAATGTTGGTGCTGCTGCTCCAGGGATCCCACTTTGAGAACCACTAAGTTGGTGTTTACTAAACAGAATGACACTTATCCAGTCCTGGACTCTCAGAGCTTATAATCTAATAGAAACTTTGTCTTGAGAACAAGTGAAGATTTACACAAACAGAATAATAACAAAAGGACAAATATAAATTGTATAGTAAAATAGTAGTATGCCAATGTTATTTCCATTTTTATTAATCAAATCTGGTTAAAAAGAGGCATTTCCAATCTAGGTTTTTTTAGGATCAGGACACCAAAGAGATTAAGATTAAAGGTCCTGGCAGAAACTACATTAAAAGCTTAAAGAAAGGGCCAAAACTAGAATTTAGAGATGCAAAATATTAGCACACAGCTTGATCAAGTTGTTCACTCTGTACTCTTGCAGAACTGAAATAAGCTGTCAAGGTTAAAAGGCTTGTCAAAATTTACCCACAAAGGGACCTTCTTCTAGGCAGAAGACTGGAGATCTCTTCCTTGGAGCCCTCTCTTTTCAACAAGAAATAACTGATCATGGGAAGTATATGGAGATACATTAAACATGTTTTATGAAGGTCAACTTGCTCTGAAACTTGAAACAGCAACTTGTCATGATGAGTTTACAAGTTTTGTTATACCTTGTAAGGCTCTAAATTAATTAAATGCAGAGCACTCTTCAGATACTATGATCAACAGGTTTTACTTATAATGTGGGCATTCTACACGTGCAGTTTCTTTGCACAAAAATCTCAACTGAAATATTCAGAAAGGTACATTTTATGGAAAATAATAATAGCGATTGTGGTGGATGTTGAGTGCATAGAAAAACACATTGAAGAAGCAAATCAAAAATTTAAAAAGCCTGCAACATCTGTTCCCAAACTTAGTTTAGGATACTCCTAAGACAATTTCAGGTAAATATTTATCAAATCCAATTATGCATCAACTATAAGTGTGTAAGATGATGAATTATGGGACTTCAAATTCCCTTCATATTCTGATTGTATGAAACTGTGAGCTGTTTATTTACCTTTTTGTTCTCTGTATTTTTCACTGTTTGACTGCAGGAAAATGAATTGACTACTTCCAGGAAGACAACATTTATGGTACTACTTACAGCAGGTTTGCCTGATAAAATACAAGATACAATATTTGAGCCATACATAGACTAAAAAAGTATTCAGTATTTACACGAAATTCAAATTTAACCAAGTGTTTTTTCCCTAAGCCTGGCAACATTTAAGTTTCTCCACTAGACATACTGGCTTTGGAGTTCATTTAATACAAAATTCCTCTTATGTCAATAGTATCTGTGACATTCCTGTAATTCCAGTAATTAACCAATCTATTTATAACCAAAATGTTCTCATCCATTTTATGCTTGGATCATTTCTTCTGAATCTTTTTTAGTGTGTTCTTTTCACTATAAGAGAATCTAAGAAAACATATCACAACTTTTAAGTGTTTGTTATATATACTTTATATGCATACATAAAAAATGTATTTTTTACTTTATGTGAGTGTTGTAAAAAAAGAATGGTAGACGTAGATCATTTAGAAGGAGTGTCACAGTTTTCTTCACTTTATATTATCAAATACAATAAACATAAAATTTACAGTCTTATGAAGAATAAAATATCTTAACAATAGCACTGATAATACTACCAAGAAGAATGATCAAATTGTGTATCTGTTATGTGTTTTTGGAAATATTGCTTTGTGGAAAATGACACCAGTTCTTTCTATGAAGTAAAATAAATTATGTCTTAATAAAACTTAGAAAAATTTCTAAAAGGAAAGACCACTAAAATAGATTAACTTTCATCAGATGTTGGTATGTGTAGGGGTGGAGTGAAATGTACAAAACAGGTTAGTCACCATTTTGGAGCACTTTTTCTTCTGTTCCAAAGAACAGAATAGTGAAGCACAATTAGATATTACATAGAGTTGATCTAAATAGCATTAATTCAATCAATGACATTATTCACATCTTAATTCAAAATGATTGAGGAAAGGGCATTCCGAGCTGGGGTAGCTTAATATTAAGACTACCCTCTCAACGTGCAGGTAGAGATGTACTGGGAAATCTCATTCCTGGGGGAAATGTCTGCATGCTAGAAAATGTTTTAGAGATTTATGTCTTTAATGTAAGACCCTTTATTCTTTCAAATCCCCTCTCCTCCTTGGCTTGGCTCTTGGTCAAGAATGTTTTCTAGTGACCAGGGATGGGAGAGTAGACAATGAGGAAAGAAATACAAACAGACAAACAAAAAAAAACACTCATGCTTCTCCTTTTTCTGCAAGTTTCTAAGCGAATCTGAACGAGGAAAGAAGTTCTAAAATAAATTTAATTCAGAGTTTTCGATTTTGCATTAGATAGGAATGTACATTTACTTAAAGAAATGAAACTCTACTTGTGACTTAATAGTCCCAGAAAACCTATGGGACTTGTAAAGATTTTATCCAGAGGCACGATAAGAACTAGCCCATAGAGCAGAACTGGAGGGGGAGAGGGAAGAAAAATAAAGTGTCCTCATAAATGACTCTGTTGAGTTCAGTTCACTCAGTTCCTTTAGTCACGGTGAGATTTGCTTCCACTGGGTTACATTTTCCATTTTGACAGTATACACATTTAGGATGCTCATTCGTATTGCTCAGAGGAATAATTAAGGACATCTGCCAGAGAGAACAGTCAATTCAACCCAGGTAAGGGGGTAACGGAAGTCATAGCTACCTATTCCTCTAATCCTAATTTTATACTTTGGGCGGGGATTTTCTATAATACAGTAATTCTTTGATTACCATGACCCTGGATGAAGTTAAGCTCATTAGTTCAAGACAGAAGACTTAACGAAGACATTCCTTAAAGTTGTATACAAATAATTAGGAATAACTCTGAAGCTAATATTTTTTCTATATACATGTTTATGAAGGTTGACAATTATATTACTTCTATTACCAATCCTCTATTAGAAAAGTAAAAGGGAAACAGAAATAAAACTTTAGGGGACCTGCATCAATATATTTTCTAAATATTTTAATCACCATCATCATCGCCTGAGTATTTATTAAATGCTTATTAGGAGTCAGAATATTTCTACACACTTTGCAAGCATTCTATGAGTTAAGCCTTATAATTAGGTTTAGACTTTTTCTCTCTCCATTTGGAAAAAAAGCTTAGAAGAATTTTAATATAAGAATTTTAATATTACATTCAAATAACATTCAGTTTCATGGCAAAAATTTTATCTAATTTTAACATTTACATATTTAATTACTAGCAAAGTTGACCATTTTATGAAACATTGATCATTTGAAGCAATTCATGCCATTTCACCTTTCTTGTTTCTAGGAGAAATATTTGCTTCTGAAGGTTTAAGATGGTGAAAATTGTGTAATAGTGCAAAAATACATTAGTTTATCTGGTATGTAATTTTTATATTTGATAGTAAAACATAGCACATTAAAGCATACAGCTGATAAATTCAATGAAATCCTCTTAAAGACTTCATACATTTCCTACACAAATAATTTAGAGGTTCTTGGTTGTACCTACAATTACATTTTATTTATTTATTTCCTAAAGTATCTTTCCTTTTTAAAAGGTTTTTGCTAATTTAAATAGAGGGACATGTTTTCTTTTTCTCCTGTGTATCTGTTTTAAATATAGGACAAGCCATATTGATTTGTAGCAATGAAGACAGGTCATCTGTGTTTCTGATTCCCCAGTAAACCCACAGAAAAATAGAATTTTTCTCATGAAGGTAATCAGCAATCTATGCAAACATTCAGCACATCATGTTCCAGTGATATTTCAAAATGTTCAACAGTATGAGATAGCTTTTAGAGGAATTATGATTAATATTCACAAATACAGCACTAGGATTTATGTGTTACTGGAATTTTTTTAATCTAAAATACCGTGAATTGTAAGACAAACCATTATTTTATAGGGCTCTACAAAAGCAAAAGAAAAAGCTTATTTAGTACATTGGGTCTGCACCCTAAATTCAAAGATAAAGTTTGAAAACAACATGTAAACACAGGTAGCAGTAACTGTTACTATTAGCAGATGTATGTAGTGCTTATGAGCAAGGGAGATAGGCACAAGCACACAGGGCTTGTGGGAGTAGGAGCTGGTATATTATTTCTGGAGGTCATTTTGGTAATACCTTTCCAAAACCCTCAAACCATTTCAACATTCTGACTCTATAATTACTCTATAATTGGAAACATTTAGGAGCAAACACATTCCTAAAAATGTGACTGTGTAAGAAAATTTATAAAATAAAATCTAAATAGAAATGAAATAAAGGTGGCTAAATGCATTATGCCAATCAGTTACTATGCAGTGATTGTTCCTATTTTTTTTAGATAGGGTCTCACTATTTTGCCCAGGCTGGCCTTGTTTCTAAGTTTTAGATACCCTTACAGATTAGAATCATATAGTATTTGCACTATTTTATAATCTACTTTTTTACTTGCAATATATCACAAGCAATTTTTTTAATATATTAAGAGAATATGAGCTCTACATAGTTAGGACTCTATGTTCCCTTTATTAACATATACCAAGTGCTTACAACACAGGTGAACATACAGTGGGTGCTTAGTAAATGCATGTAAAGCACTCTACCTGCAACAATGCTCAACTTTGAAAAACAAGGTTATAAGCAATACTTTTACTATGATCCCAAATTTTAAGTGTTTGTGTATGAACTTCAGAAAAAGACTATTTCCTTCTTAATAGAATCACCTACATTATTATTGCTATTGTATTGTATGTCTTATTTTCTATATTGAACATGAATTACTTAACTAATCAGAAAGATTAAACGTAATTTTAAAAATAACAATGACTTCATATATTTTTATTTTATGAGACTTTCAAGATAATTCAATTTGTCTTTATTATAAAATGAAAATCTTTTACATATTGAAGAACATAAGTTTAAACTATAAAAAGAAATCTTAGCTAAAATCTGAATCTCATACATATTACGTTGTTAAATAAATCTAGAAATAAAAAGTATTTCCCCTCTCCCCAGTTGGACTGTGGTTTATCTTTGCTTGCTTTGTGAAAGTCCTTTATAGATTAATAATATTAACTCTTTATTTTATATGTGGTAAATAGATCTTCCCAGATTGTCATTTGCTTGGGCTTTGGTCATTGTGTTTTGGAGGCATAGAAGATGGAGAGCTTTACGTAATGAGATACGTAACAGGCTCTATTTGGTTATCTTTATTAGAATGCCTTCTGTGGTGAGTAGAGTGGCTCCCTAAAGATGTCCAATCCCTCATTCCTGTAACCTGTAAATATGGTACCTACGTGCCAAAAGGGACTTTGCAAAAGCAATTCAAATTATGGACTTTAGACTAGGCTCTCTGGCTGTGGTTAGTTAGATATAGCAGAAGGCAGAGAGACTGCAAGTGTGAGAGGAAGGCAACCTGCCATTCCCAGGGCTGGCATAAGGAAGTGATAAAGCCTTAATCGCTTCCACAAGCTGAATGAGCTTAGAAGCTGATTCATTCTCCCAGTACAGTCTCCAGAAAGGATCGCAGCCCTGCCAGTACTTTGATGTTCACCTCGTGAGACTTTAAGCAGAGGATGCAGTGGTGCCACACTTATCCAGACGTCTGACCTACAAAACTAGGATATAATGAAAGAGTGTTATTTTAAACCACTGTATTGGCGTCAATTTGTTGTGTCAGCAACTTAAAAAAACACTAATATGCCTTCAATAAACTAAGTTTATAGATATTTAGTGATATCTTTTTCTAGTACTTTTTAAAAAAGTTTTATTTTGCTTTTAATTGGGATACAAGTGTACATATTTGTGTGGTACAGTGTGATGTTTTGATACTTCGATAAATGTATACGTTGTGTAATGATCGAATCAGGGCAATTAGCATATCCACCACCTCAAACACTTATTTCTTTCTGGTGAGAGCATTTAAAATGCTCTCTTCTAGCTATTTTGAAATACATAATATGCTATAGTCACATGTCACTCTACTGGACAGTATCGGAATTTATTTTTCTTATCTAACTGTAACTTTGTTTCCATTGACTAGTCTCTCCCCATCCCTTCACCCTCTCCAGCCTCTAGTAATGACTATTCTGTTTTTTACTTGTATGAGATCAATGTTTTTAAGATTTTTTATGTCTAATTATTTTAAATGTTTGAAGTTTGGTTTGTTTTTAAGTCCTTTTCAACAGGTCTTAAAATATGTTTTCAAAATTATTTAGTCATTGTTATAACACCTGTAATAAAATAATTGAAGAATCATTTTTCCTACTGATTTGAAATCACCTTTAAATTATATAAAATCTTAAGTATATTTATGTCCTTTTGCATAATTTATATTCTTTTCCATTTCCATCCTGTGCATATGTTTGTGTGAATGAGACATGGATAATGATATTGCAAAACAAAACAAAAAATACAGAACATACTGTCTTTGTGTTTCTTTCTCCATGTGTGTTTATGTGTTCATACATAATAGGAAAAATAATTGAAGGGCAAACTACCAGTCTTTCCAGTATAGCTGGTGGGTGGCATGGAGGGAAATGTTATTTGCTAGTAGGACAAAGGAAATAAATAAATAATTTAATTTTAGAGAAGACTTAGGCATAGAGCAATCAATCTGAAAATTGTTGTTTTCTAGCTAAACACTCAGTAAATTGATACCTCTTTCCCCATTTCCCACTCCTACAAGGAAGTACCAATTTCCTGGTAAGTATGGTGGATTTCATTCCCCAAAGCAGACTAGTAAAGAGAAGTACAATTCATTTACTTGAGGGATTGCAAAGACCAATGTAATGTCAACAGCAATAGGATTATATGGTTATAGAATTAACAAAAATGAAGATTCCATTGAATCTTTACCAGTTGTTTTCAGAAAAGGAGAATTTCTTGTAGTGTGGCTAGTCAGGACTGTCCATTCTATTTTTGATAGTAACTTGGTTTTCCACTTCCTTTTCTTTATTGCAGAAGGAGCAAGGAATGCAAGTATCTATACATATCTCTGTGTGTATATACACGTGTGTGTGTGTGTGTGTGTATAATTCTACATGTATATTTACCTCTGTGATGGTTTGAGTACTGAGCATTTTTTGGTCTTGAAGAAAGAGAAACATGGTTTTACTGTTGTCGCTTAGATTTTAATAGTCTATAAAGCACTCTTTTCGAGACAACATGATGTGAACGGGGTTTGAAGCAAGAGGGTGTACCTCTGAAGAAAATGATAACGTGGGAGGGCATCACCCAGATTACAAGAAGGCTGGAGGAGAAACGCCAGGTAAAGGTGTATGGGGGCACTCCCACAGAGCACCCCAAGAAGCTTAGAGAATGTGCCCAAGAAGGTAGAAGGCCCTCTGTGCCAAAAGTCAAGAGTAGTGAAGAACCAAAGTTAAGGTCACTGAGGAGGTTTAGTCAGTTTCCATCTGATCATTAGCCTTCTTAGAGTAAGTCATCCAATTGTCACTTAAGAAATCATCCCTTCTTCAGCACAGCACCTAAACTGCTGACTGTGCAGGAAGTGTGACACCCTTCATGACTTAGTTCCTTAGTTTAGCACCTTTTTTTTTTTTTTTTCCAAGACAGGGTTTCACTCCACCTAGGCTGGAGTGCACTGGCATGATCACAGCTCAATGCAGCTTTGAACTTCTGGGCTCAAGAGATTCTCCCATCTCAGTCTCCTGAGTAGCTGGGACTATAGGCGTGCTCCACTGTGCCTTGCTAATTTTTCTTAAGTTCATTTTTTGTAGGGATGGGATTTCACTATGTTGCTCAGGCCGGTCTTGAATTCTTGGCCTCAAGTGATTCTCCCACCTCAGCCCTCCCGAAGAGCTGGGATTACATACATGAGCCACGACACCCAGCATTCAGTTCCTTTTATTACCCAGTAAATATACTGTTTCCAGAAGATCTAAGACATCTGTAACTCGAGGAAAGGTGACTGAGGTACTGTATCACCATAATCGTATAGGATAGCACCGCTGTACTTGTATGTGGACATTGGATGGTAGTTAATGATGCAATTGTGTATGCAGTTGCACTCCAGCCTGGGTAGAGTGAAACTGTGTTAAAAAAAAAAAATACTGAACTAAGGAACTAAGTTATGAAGGGTGTCATGCTTCCTGCACAATTCTACATTATCCCTGCTGCACTGATAATGTCAGTTCAGCACAAATCATTTCAGAACACAAATGATTACTTGATAATCCAGAAGAAGTTATAAAAAAAATGAGCATTCAAAGATAAATGAGTTAGAGACATTTCCTAAGATACATATGTTAGAGTTTTTTGTCAATTCTCTAGATGAGGTATAGAATGCAAAATATTAGCATCCTTGGAGTATGTGTGATCACATGAACACATATGTCCTTACGCAAAAGTATGTATTTAACCAGGCAAAAAATCTATTTACTTTGATAGAACTATAGTGCCTTTATTTATGCAGGTACAAAGGAACATACATGTGTATACTATTTATCATTATGCTTAGATAATTTATATATGTCTATTCTAATATATGGATCAAATGCCAAATTTAAATAGGTAATATTAAAGTTATCTTTAGTGAATATTTTTGGGCAGAGAGGCCAGATAAAATAAACAGCATATGAATGAATAACTAATTTCTGAAGAATAATTCCTGTCCATGTGTTTAACATGTTACACATGCATTATATATAAAACACCTTTATATGTCCAATAAACATTCAGAGGTATCCTTTGCATTCCCTTAATAGTTCTCAAAGGGATGATGTCATACTGTATTATTTTCCATTGTTCACTTTATAGAAAATCTTATCTTTTTATTTAGAGAGGTCAATTGTTATTGTTAATACACAGAGATATTTTTAAACGATCATCACTTCATATATCATTTGTGATGTTAGTGTCATTTTTCTAAGACTCGCAAAATGTATAAAAATGATTTATTGCTAGTCTTCTTTCAGATGATATAGTAACAAATAAAAAGCTGAATTCATGTAGTTTAGTATGTGGTTAAATATTAAAGACTTTATTGTGTGAGCCAGTTCATATCCTCACCAGCAGCTATACTGCCTAATAGGCTTACACATATGAATGGGACAATGATTTGAACTATTGTTAGCTAAATTCATTTTAAATATTTGGGCATAAAGATATATAAAACACGTTCTTCTCTCAATTTATCTTTCAAAATTATAAATTAATATATATGATGTTCTTCACAAATCACACAAGTCAGTATACAAAGTTAATCATTAGTAAAATTGGGATCCATTGTTTTGATAAGATTGTTCTGCTCTGAAGAAAATGGATGAGTAAGAGAAAGAGAATGCCTCAGGACTGAAAAGTAATTACTCAGCAGGAATGGAGAAGCATTGACTATGTCAACAAAGCTTCAGGTGAGAAGCACCCAGGAGTCTCAGAAAAACTAATGAAAGTAACCCATGAGACATAATAGTCCTTAAACATCTGCCAGGTCTCTAACGCTGTGGAAGTGGGCTGGGGGGCATTAAAATCATAGATAAAAACAAAAGTGGGCAAAGAGAAAAGGCAAACATATGTTTCCTCCCATACTGCAGGATACCAGCCCATTCAGGTTGGAAAGAGAAAAAGCCAGAACTTTGAACTAAAAATATTTATTGCTATATTGATGATGGCACATTAACTACATTGATTGAAAAATACTTTATACTTGAAAATGGCTAACAAGTCATGAGATCTGGTTTAAATTCCATCTAGGAATAAAGAACCAGTTCCAAAGATTAGTTATAAAGGCGAAGGAAAGAAAACAACATAATAAAGTTGCTTTTGGATGATATCCCTTGAGTATTGGTTGTTCAACATGAAGATTACAGAAATAATGTGCGCTAGAGAAATACTCAGGAGCCAAAGTGCTGCAGAATTGGAAACTAAATATGAGAGAATTTTATAAAGCAGAGGGAAGTCAACAGTATCCAATATAGCACAGAAGTCAAGAAACAGGAGAATAAAAAGGTCATTGGTTTGTGGGAAAAAGATATGTCATTAGTCTCAGTGGAGAAAGTAGCTTCAGTTCAGTAGTGCAAACAGACAGGAAGAGATAGGTGGATAAGAAATAAAGCCTGTGTGTGTGTGTGTGTGTGTGTGTACACACACACGTGTATTTATTTTTGAGAAATTTGGCAATAAAATAGGGAAATAATAGGATGTTAAATAGAAGGAAGTATGTGAAATATGAAATAAGCAACATTGATAAAAGTGAGATCTTTTCTTAATATTCCTTGATACTCAAACTGATACTTTTGTTAGTATCCTATTTTTTATCATCACTACTATTCATGAAAAGGTTAGGTGCATCTAGATTAAAGACCTTTTTCCTACAAACTGTCCTGCCACTCGTGTAGGACTTGAGCTGCCACTCAAGTGTTGGCTGAGGCAGACAGCACAGTGTTAGCACTCGTGCCACCACCAACCCCGCCACGCCCTCACCACCAAGAGCCTCGCAGCCAAGGGCCTGCTTCTACCATGGCACACAGGAGCGAGGGTAAGAGTGAAAGGGTTACCAATGAGCAAAGGGCCCTCCTTCCTCCAGGTGGACACAGTCCCACCCTAGGGCTGGGTTATAGTCTTTCCTTCATCCCCTTGGACAAGATCCCCGCACTACTGTAGGTGGTAGGAGAATGAAAGGGAAAATGAGGGTGTGGAATAGAAGAGGGGAGAGAAAAGGGAAAGGAAAGCCTGTTCTTTACTATTTTCTTTATCCTGAACTGATTATCCTTAGAAACCACTGCCCTACTTCAGAACCCCAACTCCACTACATTAAAAGAGAAAAAGTTATTTTTTATGAAATAATTCAAAAATAATAAAAGTAATAAAATTTTTATTGTACAAAAATACAGAAGGTTATAGGTTATAAAGAAGTTTTCAAAAAGGCAACTACTATAGACAGTTTGATTAACCCCTTTCCAGACCTTTTAAAACTTCTATTTAAAAACAAATAAGTCTTAATATTGTTTGTTACAAGTTATGTATAAATTTATATCCTGTTTTTTTTTTTGGTAGTATTACATTTTTGTTTTGTTCCTGTTATTAGGAAACATAAATCTTAATGCCTTCTCCTCGCTTATTCCTTATCTCCTCACAATTACTCAACCTCCCTCACAGTGGCTTATGAGAAAGTGACTCGTACAGAGGTGGACTTTGGTTCGTCACTTCCCAACTGTGTCATCTTGGCCAGTGATTTTTTGAGCTTCATATTTTTTGATCCAGACTACCCCCCAATCCCCACCCGACATTCAGCTTCCCATAATTCTTGGTCCCTCAGCTCCTCAAATTGGAGCCTTTTGAACTGACAAATGAGAATAATGGTCTTCTGCTACCAGGATGGCAGCAATGCAAGATGCATGATAAATCATTCTTTTTTCATTCCCAGAGAATATTGTTATTTAACCACATAGTGATTAGGTTTTAGAATATTATTTACTGCCTACACTTTTATACAATAAATAATTTTAATATAATGAGTACCACATTTCTAGACTCCACTAATAGGCAACCTTGAGTGATTCACCTGCCAGCACAATACTAAAACCACACCTTTTATCAGCTCACTGAGTCCCATGATGATGTCATAAACTAGGAATACTTCTGATGCCTAACAGGAAGACAGGAAGACTGAGCCTTAGAAAGTTACACACAATTTATGCACACCCACTGACTCTTTTAGTAAACGTCTAATATGGGATCTTAACCTGCACCAAGGCAAACTCGAAGTGTATGCCCTTAACTACGAAGCTTCTAGTCCTCCAGACCCTCCCCAAGCCCACCATAACAGCACTGGGCTTCCTGGGCCGGGTTTGGACACAGCCCCTCCTCCGATATCTACAGTATCAGCTTCTGGAACTTTTTAATCAGAGGCTGGTGCCACTCATTCTATTCTCCAGGTATCTCAATTTATTTTCTCATATTTTTATCTTTCTGTGTTTCATTCTGAGTGATTTCCTCAAATTTATCTTCTAATTTACTATTTTCTCTTTGGTTTTCTTTGTTGATGCCTGAACCCACATTTCTAAAATTCCAATTGCTATAATGAGCATTTCTAGAATTCCTGTAATTTAATAGCACCAGCACAATTTCTCTATGCCAGCATTAATAAGCTGAAAGATAGAGTATATGCTACCATTAACAATAGAAATAAATTCTATGAAATATCTAGCTATTCATCAAATTAAGAATAAAGATTTTATGAAGCAAATTTTAAAACCGTATTAAAGGATATTAAAGAAGACCTCACTAAATGGAGAAATATAGCATATTAATGGACAGAGTTACTTAATATTGTTAATATCTCAAATTGCCCTCAAATTATTCCCTTTGATTCTGGGCTTGTTTCTTTGATACTACGCAAAATGCATTCTGAGTCCAAGTAGATGAGTTATGGTAAGTCTCTGGAACATTGCAGTTGTCATTGGAGGACTACTTTTATGCTGTGTTTATGGGTGTGGGAATCAGAGACTAAGCAAGCAGGGGGGTAAATGACACTATAGAGGTACCAGAAAGCATAGAAACAAGAGGGACTTTCTAGTTAAGTCTTTGTGACACAAATTATTTGAGAGGATAATAATGAACTTTATAGTTGAAACTGCATATGGCAGGAGACAAAGTATAACTGATAAGTTTAGGTAGAAAATTTACATCCTGTTATGTTTCTTTTCTGAAAAAAATTAAAATGAAAAGATGCAGCTGTAAACAGCTCTTTTCCTCTGAGGACACCATTCGTAGATCACCGTTCATTCATTTATTCAGTCAGTTGGCCTCTGCTTTAAGGTTTAGACATATCATTGATAAATGTAGACATATCATTGTAATGTTAGACATATCACTGTAAATGTTCTAGTCTGGCACACTGGCATGCAAAGAGAGTCATTTATTTCTGTGTGAGAAGTTTCTTCTACGGTCTGTGGCATCAACGCTTTTTTTTCTTTTTTAATTTTTTTTTTTATTTTAGCATATTATGGGGGCACAAATGTTTAGGTTACTTATATTGCCTTTTCCCCACACAAGTCAGAGCTTCAAGCATGTCCATCCCCCAGACAGTGTGCACCACACCCATTAGGTGTGTATATTCCCATCCCCTCCTGCCCCCCCATCTGCCTGACACCCGATGAATGTTATTACCATATGATTAACAATGTTTTGACATCTGCCTGCTTAGTCCTGTCTGAGAGCCAAGATACCCTCCCCTACTTGGAACGGGCATCACTATTTCATGAGATCCCTTTAACTGTTCTTTCTTCCCTGATTATCCTCAGGTTCAATCTCACAAGACATAGGTAATATTCTGTAATAATTACAGCTGAGCTATTCATCCTTCAATTTTCATTCACTGGCTGATAATCTAGCTATAAATCTATTTTAAAAATCCTTTTGTACTAAAATTTAATGAAAAGTCCCTAAGTGTTAGAACATCTTTTCCTTTCCTCTCAAAATCTGAACTATATTCTTACGTGTCCCTAATCTGTCTTCTAAATAGTTGCTGTGATAAAGATATAAGTTAATAATATCACAGAATTTTTTTTCTGCTTATACATTTCATGATACATTTGGCTGTTAGATTGACTTTTTCTTTTCTTTTCTTTTTTTTTTTTTTTTTTTGGTTTATGGTGTAACTAAAACCATCTAACTATTAGTAATGAGACCTGGATATTTTACTTAAGGAATGACTCAAATATAAGAGAAAAAACATAATTATAGAAAACAAAATTTTAAAAAACATATAATGATAACCAATCGAACAAGCAAAGAAAAACCATGGGTATCACACAGGGAAAATACACTGGTAAAAGACATTCAATTCTGTGTATGTCTGTATTTATAATTTAGGGTTGAATAATTTGCTTGCTATCATTCTTGAATTACAATTACTTTCGATAAAAAATTATTTTCATATGGTCAAAAATGAAGCTTTGTAAGGTTTTAAAAACTCCATTTAAATAAAGTTCAGTCCAAGCTAACACTTAACACTGATAGTTGATAATCCTCAGGGAATGGTGGCCTTGACTTCCGTACTCTGTAGCTAAATTATGGAACTGTCTATGGAGTCATGTAAGTAATACATGGTTATAGTCAGTTCATAGAGTCATTTCATCCTAAAAATTGATACAAACATGCACAGTCTGTTATTTTTGGAAGAATGGAGTTAGCAATATTTACCTGAGCAGTTCGATGCTCAAATTCACATTCCTATTTTTAGCTCAAAATTCACATGCTTATTCTTAATACAAGATATCCAGTCATCATAAATCTATTTATTGGCTTAGTAAATAATGAGGGACTACTATTTGTCAATAACTTTTCTAGATGCTGAATAGAAAAGATTGATCAACGCCCTGGTGAAAGCTACATTATAGCAAGTGGAGAAGACAATAAACACTAAATACATGAGTAAATTATGTAGTATGTTAGATGGTGAAAAGTGCTATGAAAAACAAATAGTGCAGGGTAAAGGGGAACGGAGTCCTTAGGGTGAGCATAAAAGTTTCAGGGAATAAATCATTACAGACTCTCGGGTCATCATAAATCTGTGAATTCTATATTTCATGTTATTACATACATAAAAGTGGTTTTAATTGAAGACTGGATTATTCCTGTGTATGCACATGTGAATCTTTTTTCTAGGAAGATATCTATAACTTTTGTCAGACTTATAAAAGGGCTGTATTCCAAAATAAAAAGATTGACATTTTCAAAATTTTGTTTTTCACAACTATAGACAGCATGATTCACTTCTTTCCTATTACCTCTGTTTTTGTTATCAATGACTGTGAGACTAAGACTTTTTGGAGAAGACTACGTTATCATTAAACATGTTATTATTCACTTTCAGTCTGAAAACTGTAAATAACAAAATTCATAGTACAAATGATTCAGGCTTCCTCTTCTAAAATTTTAGCCCTTTTCAATTTAAACAGAAAATGGATTTGGAAATATTGAATGGGATCACAATTACTGATCCCACCTATGTATTGAATTTCTACTTTTAAAGCAATGGTAATTAAAACAATCTCATCTAGAAAGTGTTAAGTATATGGCAAAACAATAACTATCAATTCAATCCTAACATTTGCGATTTTATTCTATATGAGATTATATTGTTCCAGTTATTTATATCTAGAATGATGACAGTAATTCCTGCCTGAAAAGATTGTTATAGGAATTAAGTGGATAATGAATAAGTAATTTTATCCTGTATTATATTCCTTTCTTTTTAAAGAATATGTACCTCTACTTTTCTTCATTAATACAAAAAACATACACACAGGGATTCTGTGCTATGATGGAGTCTTTCTTGACATACGGTTTTTCCAGTGTTACTTTATCTTAATCCTCTCTGGATAATCTTTTAAATGATCCTTCATTGAGGTAAAACTGCTTTCCTTCTGGTCTTCCTCTCCTTTTTCATAAAGAAGACCAAAAACGCCAATCATTACTGGTTTATTATCTCTCCCCTACGCTATCTCTATGTGAACGGTTCAGTAACCACATATGCAAAGTTCTAAATAATTTGAATGAGAAACAACTTGTGTTATCCTGGGGAAATTATTTGTTTTAAGTTACCAGACTGGGTGCTATGTTTTGCAAGATTAGGTTGTGTTACAAAAATACACCAGAAGAGTAAGAAAAGAATAATTCCCTTAAAGAAATAATTTGTGATTGAATTTAATGTGTCAGCATAATAATCAGGATAAAATGTTGCTAATATTTAGTTAGAGGGAAAATAGAAGAGTCAGTGCCTAAATGAGATAAATTGTATAGATAGTATGATTCTGAAAGGCTGAGCATATGTTAGTGGTTGTGGTCAGAATGGTTTTGTGTTGTCCACATTGAACAGGGAATGGGAAATGGGTTGAGTTTCTCCGCTTTGGGCATGAGTAGCTGACATATGGTCAGATAAAAGGAAATACAACAGACAAAACAAATTGAATACCTGTGAGATGTTTAAGTATCATCTTTTATACCCAGTTCTGGTGCCCCAAGTTTTAAAGCAATTAGAAATAACAAGTGAAAGTTATATAAGCCATACTAGGCTATAAAGTATATGGAGATCCCAGAACTGTTAGAAAGAGTAAAAATTTGTAAACTATTTTTCTTTAAAATAAACTACAACTATTGTTCTATGCTTAACATTGCTTTGGCTATATGGGGTCTTCTCTGGTTCCCTGTGAAATGTAGAATTATTTTTTTCTAGATCTGTGAAAAATGATGTTGGTATTTTACTAGGGATTGCACTGAATCTGCAGATAACTTTGAGTAGTATAGACATTTTAATAATATTGATTCTGCTGATCAATGAGCATGGTATGTTTTTCCATCTGTTTATGTCCTTTGCTATTTCCTTTCTCAGCGATTTATAGTTCTCCTTGTAGAGATCTTTCACCTCCTTAAATATATTCCTAGATATTTATTTTATTTGTTGCTGTTGTGAAAGGTATTGAGTCTTTGATTTGGTTCTCAGCTTGACTGTTGTTGTTGCTGTATATGAATGCTACTGATTTGTGTACCTTGATTTTGTAACCTGAGAAACACTCATACACTGCTGGTTGGAGTACTAGTTTGCTGGTGCAAATTAGTACAACCTATGGAAAGTAGTATGAAGATACCTCAAAGAACTAGAACTACTGTTTGATCCAATAATCCCACTACTGGGTATTTATCCAAAGGAAAAAAAGACATTCGATAAAAAAAGACACCTACACTTGGATGTTTATAGCAGCACAATTCACAATTGCAAAGAAGTGGAAACAACCCAAGTGCCCATCAATAAATGAGTGGATTAATAAAATGTTGCATATGTATACTGCGGAGTAGTACTCAGCCATAAAAAAGTGGTGAACTGGTACCTCTTGTATTAACCTGGATGGAACTGGAGCCCATTCTTCTAAGCAAATTATCGCAAGAATGGAAAAAACAAATACCACATGTACTCACCATTAAATTGGAACTAATCAATTAACACTTATGTGCATATATGGAAATAACATTCATTGGAAATCAAACAGGTGGGAGGGGGGAGAGGGATAGGTAAATTCACACCTAACAGGTACAATGCACACTATCTGGGTGATAGGCACACTTATAACCTTGACAAAAGCAATTTATGTAACTAAAACGTTTGTATTCCTGTAATATTCCGAAATTAAAAAAAAAAATTCAACTGATACCAAGCAGGAAATACAAGTGATTAGAACGTTATTTTATTTCGCTTTTGCTGTAAGCTATAATTAACTAAATTCTATGGCATTAGTTTCATATACATAATTTTGCTCTAATTTTTAAAGTTTCATTTTTTTCTGAGAAAAATAAAAGTTTATTACTTAAGAGTTACCAGTTTTTCAGTCATTTGCACTGAGTGAAAGAATACACTACTTGTTGAACACATGTAAATATCCACCACCATCTCAGTGACAAATTCACAATTGTAAGTATAAGCCATGATTTAAAACATCTGAAAGAATCTAATCAATTCAATACTATTTTGGTAAAAACACATACCATACCAATAAAGAATTAATCTGTTCGACAAATTTAAATGCATTTCTTTTAATTCATTAAGATATGATATGAACGACCTTGAAAATCAAATTCCATTTATCAAAGTCAATTAAGATTCAATTTAAGCAAGGTTATATTCAGATTTTGTGAGCAGAATACTTGCCCTTTATAATCTAAATGACTTATATATAAAATAAGAGAGACCAGTGGAATTTTAGTTCCGACTTTAACAAATTAATTGTGTGTTTTGGAATGAATGCTTCTGTTAAAAATATGTTCCAACTTTTAGTATAAGAAATTATTTCAACTCTAAAAAAGTATGAAAATTGATTATGTCCCACAAATTATTCTTTGAACTGGAAATTTTGTACTGGTCTTGCCCATATGACCAATATTACTATCCTTTTATTTTGTCAAAATGTATCTCCTTCTCACAGCTTACTATATTTAAAATTTTAAACCTTATCTATATGTGTGGGTGGCAAATTTTCAAGGATGTGTGTTTGAGAAGGTCAAACATGCTCCATTTCTGTGGCCAAAAATGTACATTTCTAGTTTTTAATCATATGTTCTTCAGTTCTTCAGTCTACTGCCACATGAACATAGTCTAGTAGAACACTTGGTGACCAAGAAATACTCATAATTCCCAGGGGAAAAAAAATGTAGCTTCCGAAAAGAAAACAAACTAAAGGAGTGAAATTAAAATTCTATAAGGAGAGGTAGATTATGACCACTTTCTTATAAACTCCACACTCTTGTTTCATCAGGAAGTTGTCCCTGATATTTGAGTAAACTCTAATGGTCTGGGGCTTGTGTTCAACCATGAAATATATGCTCATAAACTGATTGTTTTTTCCTATTTTTATGTAGGAAAACATTTCCCATCCCCTTTGCTCAGTATTTTCACATAATTTATACATTGGAAACTTACCGTAACATTATTCCCTGGGTCTACACAGAAATTCTTCATTAGACAATATGCTATATTTCTCACATTGAAATGAAATAAAATTTAGAAAATGACTGTTGAGTATCTATTATATATATGAAGCACTCTACTACGATTCAAATAAAATGGTTAGTCTATGTGGTCCACTTTGAATTTTTCTCAGGTATGTGGGGTCTTAGACCCATATTGTCCACATCACTGGAAGCTGTGAACTCCTTACATGAAAAAATAAGCTAGGAAAAAAACAGCAAAGAATTTGTGTGTAGAAGGAAGTAAAACTCAAGGGAAATAAAGCAGGACATAGGGGTAGAAGGGATGGGTGAAAACATACCTAATGGTTACTGAACACTATCTGGGTGACAGGCACACCTATAACCATGACCCACATATAAAAGTGATCCATGTAACCAAAAAGATTTGTACCTCATACTACTTTAAAATAAAAAAAAGAGAAAGAATTGGATCATTTACTCCTACTGATATCATCACCATATTTTTAATAAATTTTTTGGTTTCTTTGTATATGTTTGTTATTTAAAACAAAACAAAACCTGGTTCCCTAAGACCAATTTTTTTTTTTAGCATGCATGGTTTGCTAATGATTTAGACTTTACCTTGTAGGCAATGAGGAGCCACTGCAGATGTAAAATAATGCAAATTATAGGATAAAATTTGTGTTTTAGATCATTAATGTAGAGAATGAACTAGAAGGAGTAAAGACTGGAGTCAGGGAGAACAGTTAGGAAGTTAAGGCAAGAATACAAGGGCAAGAACTAGATATGAAAATCCTTTGCAAATTTCAGAGTCCAAGTCATTAATGTTGAGATTAATGCTTCTGGTAATTAAACCTCTTTGGATTAGGTGCAAGAATGAGCTGCATTACATGGATTTCCTACCATAATGGGGCTTGTCATAACGAGACTTCTTTATGTTATAAGTAAAGGCCAAAGTGCAAAACTAAGCTGCTGCCCTTTTTGCGCTACAATGATCCAACTGCCTATTAAAAAAAAAAAAAAAAAAAAACTCTTATGCTAAAAAGAATCTGTTATTATATTAATGTCTCTTGGGATGACAGAAAACTATCTAAAACTGTTCCACAGTGAGTCTCTTTTAAGAGTGGCCTTTCCATGTCAACCAGAATGAATTTTCCAGATGCAACCTAATTTAAATGGCTTATAAACCTCCAATATGCCATTTGTTATGTAGATAACCATAAGTTTTCTAATAAGAAAATGCAGGTGTTATTATACTTGGTCAAATTTACTATTAAATGACTAGCTAATAGACTTGAAAAATTTTACATCCTTTATCAATGGAAATGTTATTAAAAACAGACCCTGGAGCTATTTGCTGAATTTCATTCTAAAATCAAACTACATTATCATTATCTGGGCTGAATTTCATTCTAAAATCAAACTACATTATCATTATCTGGGGTTCTATCTCATTATGATTAGCTTGGTTTCAGTACAACAGCAATTTCTTTAAAGGTTATTGTATGTTAGAATAAAATACGGAGATTTGGATTTTTTGTAGGTTTTTTGGTGTGTTTTTAACTATAAATAGTTTGCAGGTATTTTCTTCCTCTATCCCTGCTTATCCTTGTAACTTTCATTATTAAATTGTGTCACATGGTTAGTATGGAGATCTCCCAAGATTTGGGAAGTCATGCTTCTGATAATGTCTAGCAATCCTGGAAAAAAGCTGTGAGCCCATATGTTAAGCAAAAGAGTTTTTGATCTTAAAAATTCTAAGGAAAAAATGTCCTAATATTCCTGAGTTTTAGCATGGATTTAGAAAGGACGGACCCTTTATTATGTATTTGTAACACCTACCATCTGGGATTAACACAATGCTCTAAAAAGAAGGTAGTCTAACATCAGAAAAACAACTGACACCTTTACTAAAAGCATAGAGGCAGAGAAATAAATTTCTTAATATTCAAGATAATAACTGATTGGCAAGCACACATAGATTATGTCCGAGTATCCTCCAGGCACAGGCCTGCAAGCCATATTTTTGAGAATAGGGTTCTTCTTCAATGGCTAAGGTGGACAGAGCTATCTGGAAAGCTCACTTTTATGGAATACCTGATTCCTCAGCACTGCTAGAAAAATGATGTGTTTCTGCCATGTCACGGACTGGGATAATTCACCCTCAAATGGAAACTCCCCAGTGCAAAGTACGTGACTGATAATACTCCTTATACTTGGGTTTATACAGACTGAATGCAATGGGTTATTTATTGATGCATATAAAGCCCTTTGAAGGTGAAGATTAGAAAAGTAGCAATATAATTTTAGTGATTTAGAGCATAAATTGAATAAATCACAAGTAATCCAATCAACTGGAATCTATGGAGATCGCTGGGCATTTCTGATTTTACTTATGTGTCTTTAATCTGAATAATAAACTATTTATAGAGAAAATCATAATAGCTTAAAATTTTCAGTCCATACTGTGCCTTGGACACTGTGCTACATGAATTTAAGTAAGTCAACTCTCACAACAAGCTTAAGAAACAGAAACTATTAATTCCTGTATTCTACAAATGAGGGAAAAAGTCAAACAGCTATGGTAAGCTGGGATTTGATTGAAGTCTCACCACTTCTGTTAAGAAACCAAAAGACTGAAAGTTTATACATCTTTTTCCCCCCAGCTTCAGTCTATCTACAGAGACTGGAAAATATGTAAATTTGAAATGCTTGGGAAGAGAAGGTTTAACTTCAGAGAGTCTTGTAAACTCTTGCACCTAGATACATAGAATAGATTACTAGTTAGAAAAATTTAACTGGCTAGTGTTTTGAAGAATGTATCTCCAGATAGATCCCAAAGGTTTGCCTCAAAGAGCTGCAAGGGGGAACAATAAAAAGTGGCAGGTGGGTAGTGACTGATGAAAACAGAAGAAAAAAAAGGAAGCACCACACCTGAGAGGTCCTCAGTCAGATGCATCATGCGGATCCCACATTTGTGGGCATCTGGGCAGAGTGGAAAGAGGCTGGATTTTGGAAAGCAGTAGACTTATGTTAAACTTGGGTTAGACCCTACCACTTATAAAACATCAAATCTTAAGACTCAGAGGGATGGGGAAACTGTGGCCTTATGATTTTAAGAATTGTTCTTTTTTAAGCACCAAAGGAGCATCCCCTTTTTTTTTTTTTTTTTTTTTTGAGACAGAGTCTCTCTTTGTTGCCCTGGCTAAAGTGAGTGCCATGGTGTCAGCCTAGCTCACAGCAACCTCAAACTCCTGGGCTCAAGCGATCCTCCTGCCTCAGCCTCCCGAGTAGCTGGGACTACAGGCATGCGCCACCAGGCCCGGCTAATTTTTTCTCTCTCTATATATTTTTAGTTGTCCAGATCGTTTCTTTCTATTTTTTAGTAGAGACGGGGTCTCTCTCAGGCTGGTCTCGAACTCCTGACCTTGAGTGATCCACCCGCCTCGGCCTCCCAGAGTGCTAGGATTACAGGCGTGAGCCACTGCGCCCGGCCGGAGCATCCATTTTAATAAAAGGATTTGTTCTGTAAAATTTAGATTCAGTCAAAAGGCCATACTTAAGGACCGTGAAGGCCACATGTCTCCTTAAGGCCGCAGGTTCCCGACCCCTGTGGGAATATTTCCACACTGGAAAAAAGATGTAATAATAGTAGCCACCCAATAGACTGACATGAAGATTAAGTGAGTGATCTCATATGAGGTACACAATGCATTTCCTGGCATGGTACTTATAGGAGTCGGTTACTACAATTGTTGTTGTTATTGTTATTATCCTTACATTAAAATAACTACAATCATTTTTATATATTAAATTATGTAAGATGGACAATTTTAAAGCATCTGGAGCATGGTATTTAACCTTACTCATACTTCCTCTTCATTAAACCTTTATCTAAAACAGCTGAAATAAACAAAGCCTTTATCTAAAATACTTTGAATCGTGGCTGTCCAGTAGGGGGTACTTTCTTCCCTTAAAGCTGGGTGGGTCCTCAAATCAAGCATTATTTCTCTAAATACGTCCTTTCCCCCATAATGTAACCAGGGTACTTTGTGCCAGGGGTATACCTGTCAGAAGACTAATTGGCGCCACTTTTAACACACATCGGTATTTAGTGAATAGAATGGAGGCACGTAGAAAAACAAAATGTCATCCTTGTTGAGGTGAGCAAACACTGCTTCACATTGGTATGGAATTCTTACAATTTATGTTTTTGTTTTTCACTTTGCAAAACATACTACTCAGAATTTCTACCCTGTCTTCAGGTCACAGCTGTGGCACACAAGCTAACAGTACTTGTTCTATGATTTCTTGCTTAGCACCTGATTAAGAGTTTTAGATTTATTAGTTTTAGTAGAGTTTGCTTGATGCCTCAGTAGACTATTTTACATATTACTCCCCAAGAATTATCCTCTTCCCTGACTCACTGCTTTGTATTTATAGTCACTAGGACTTCATTTATTGTTTATTTTTGGTTTGGAAAAAAAATCACTTCGCTTCGTTCTGATTCTTTATTTTCCCTACTTTCAAAATGCTAGAACACTGTGACTATACCCAGTGTTTCAAATTCAAAACGTATTATGCATTGCATTTTCTTTAAAAATTGGATTATAGATATGTAAGTAACATTGCTTAATAAGCAAGGAAATTGGATGCACAATTTGTTCACATATATTTAATTTCCCTGTATTCTCATTGTGATTATTCATGACATTTATGAACCTATACTGATTTATTTTCAAGTGAAAAATTTAAAAGCCCAATAATTTAAAAAGCCAGTATACACTTAAAATAATGAACTTAAAATGGAATCTTCTGATTGAATATCAATAATCCTAACAGCAATTCAGGCTGAGGACATTTCTATATGCATACTAAGAAATTCTGAATCTTTCTTTAAAACATTTCCCCACACTACCTTAAAACAACAACAACAACAACAACAACAACAAAAGCCAGTGTTAAGAGGAGTATAACAAGTGCCAATGTGCAAGTTTCATAAGCTTGTACTCTCCCTGCGGAAAGGCCAAATCCAGTTGGCTAGTTTCGTTTGGTCAATTCAGCATGTAAAAAATAATGTAAAAATTTACATTTAAAAAGTTGATTTCTAATTTATTAAAAATCAGAACATTTAGGCTAATACTCATGATTAGAAATTAGCTGAAAATGAATATTGGCTGTCCCTTCTCCTCATGGCACAAATTCTCCAAATACCTGTCGGCCCCCTTTTTTCAGCCTTCGGCACTCATTTGTTAGTGGTCTGGACTGTAGACATTTGCGCTTAGGACCACTGATGTAGAGACAAAGATTTGCCAAACTCTGGCAATCAGCTGTAACCCAGGAGAGGATAGATTAGGAATCCTTCAAGAGGTTTTGTAATGTAGGTTATTTCACTATAATAAGAGCTAAGATGCAAATGAGGATAATTACCCACTTAGCACTTGAACAACTACAACATTATGCAGCCATTAAACATGTTTTCAAAAAATGTCATTTGCAAATATAAAAATGATTTAGTTAAATAACAAAATCAGATAGATGATACAGTTGTAGGTAAATGAATATTGATTTATGTTACAAAGAGAATTAAAATTAGATGTGAACTATCAAAGCAGTACTATCAATGGATGGACAAACACCCAGAATTGTGCTAGGGAACCAATTCCAGGACCAAAGATTTATATTTGCACATTAATTGCAACTAATTACATTTTCATTGAAAGACTTTTTTTTAGGACAAATCAGTGAGACGAGTATGCTCCTTTGGAATAGAGGGGAAAAAGTAAAAGATTATTCTATGAATATTGTCTGAAGTTTAAGGTCCAGAGGGAATGACTGAACACTTGAAAAGGATTAAAGATCATGATTATCTGAGATTTATAAAGACAGTATTGGTTAAACATTTCAAGTAGCAAAATTATCTTTCCAATTACTTTTGTTACATCATAAAAATCATTCTTTCTCACTGTAGGTGATTAGAGGATAGAGAAAGATAAAAGAAAATAAAAATCACCTGTAATCTTATTATCAAGATTTTTTTTTACCATTAAAAGTTTTGAACTTTTGTTTCTTGTCTTATTCCTGCTAAAATATAACCTACGTGAAGACCAGGGACTTGTTTTGCTCACCAATATGTCTAAGTACCTAAAATAGCACTTGGCAAAAACAAAAAAGTAGGCCCTCAATACATATCGGTTGAATATGTAATATCAAAATTAGGTTTCTTTTAGACCCTTAATTTTGTGTCTAATTCTTCTTAATTTACCATCACATTGTGAGCATGTTCCTCTGTCATTAACTGTTCAAATAAAATACCTTTTGAAATGGCTACACGATGTGCCATAATTTTTATTGTTGAATATTTAGGTTGTCTCCAAATTATCACTGTCATCAAAATGTTTCAGTGAACATCTTTGCACATAAAGCTAGTTAGTATCCAATTATTTATGACATATATATATATATAACAGGAGAATCTAAATCAAAACACAAACTATTTAAGCTGTTTGCTCTGTATGCCATACATATATATCCAGCAGCTGTGAATAGAGCATTGATGCTGACCAATTTTTTTCAAATTTTAGAGGAAAAATAAACAGTAATAATGGTTTGCATTTGTAATTATTTGATTACTGATAGCGAATATTTTTGTATGTATAAGTAACACCATCTTTAAGTGGAAATATTGTTATTCTAAAAATTTAACATAGAAATCTGGTGTATAAAATAGTTGGTTTCATCTGATCTGCAAAAAATTTTATAAATATGGGCATATATAGTTTTGTACTGTACATTATTCACAAAACACTGGCTATCCATGGCTTCAGAATACACACACATGCACATACGTATGCGTGTGTATCCATTGTGCACTGACACATACGTATATTATCTGATGATATGTATATTTATTAATATTTAACAGTAAAAATGTGAGTGCTGGCATAGTTATTTAAGTATAGAATATAATTCCTAGTGTATATTAAACATCAAAATATATTTATGCATCACTTAAATAATAAAACCATGCATATTCTCTCTCTCATACAAACATAAACTGGCAAGAATAAAATCTGCCTTAGTAATTCCATATATATAAGATGTTAAAAATACTTCAAATACTTTCACAAAAATTTAAATATATCAGATATTTTTGAGTGCAATTTGAATAAAAAAGTATATTGTACTGTATTTTAAACTTAGTTTGGGGAGGCATAATTTATCTATGCTATTTTGGTAAATTTTATATATATAATAAAGATAAATATGTAAATAAGTATACAAAAGTATGTAATAAGGCTGAATATATATTTACTTAAAGTTCCTTTTCCCTTTTTTTATTTGGGGAAAGATGTTTAATTGTACCTAGCTGCAGGGGGAAAAGAAACCAGCATTTAAGCTTCTGAAAGAAGTTGGAAAGGTAGTCTCGATTGAGTGCTCAGATGGAAATAGCACAGCCTGTAAGTATCTTCGCTGTTCAAAGAAGCCCTCTGCCCTGCCACCCCAGGACACAAATCTGGTTGCTGCTGGCCATCTTTCAAATTCAGACTCATGTAACTAGTGGCAGATGTGTCTGTCTGCAACTGCGATAGGATCCATCTGCAGTTTGCACCTGTTGTTTTGCTGAGGCCAGAGTGCGGGTGTGAATATAAAAACTCAAAGGGCAAGTCAACAGCAAAATTACGGAAGTGGTTTTTCCTCTTTCCCAGTCTGTGTTTCTGTTTTTCTTCCTTTCCTTCCACTCCAAGGGTGGAGATGCTGATGGGATAATAATCTGTGGTCAGCATCCACCAATTACCCTAAGATGGTAATTATCATAATTTTTCACTATAATATTTGAACAAAAAAGGGAATATGAGAAAAACAAATTTGAAAGCCTAAAGAAAGAAAAAAGGATAAATTATTCTTTAAGGGCAGCCTCCGTGTGGACTATTTTGATCCATGTTGATATAAGAAACATTTTGCTGTTAACTGCTACTGTGTGATTAAATATTTAAGACTTCATTTTTTATCGAACATATTTGATAAGTGTACTTTGAAAAATGATACTGAGGGATATTTTTCTAGGGTTTTTCAATGGCCAATTATGGTTTAAAAAAAAATCACACCTTCTGCACATCAGTGCTTCTCAAACTTAACTGTGCATTCGAAACCACTGTTGATAATTTTAAAATAGAGATTTAGGTTTGGGTTGGAGCCTGAGCTTTGTCTTTCTAACAAGCTCTCAGATGATGTTGATGCTGCTGGTTCAGGGAGTTGAAATAGCCATGCTGCAGATTATATATATGATTTCAAAACAAGAAGCATGTGACATATTTTTGAAAACTGTAAGGAGAAATCATTTAACACATATAAACCACTTAAGTGTTAAACTTTTTAGAAGTAAATTACATAGACAATGAATGGAACTAATTAGTGATAACTCTAATAAAAGTTATTCAGTTATTAAATCATCACATTAGTATCTTAAGCATTCACCTACTGTGAGAAGGACACTTGCTTGAGTTCTAATGACAACTGCCTTTGTGATCATTACCCCTGGGTATGATAGATGGATTCTGTACTTCTTGCCATCTATTTTTGATCCATTCTTACCCTTGTTGTGAATTTTTTCATGATGTCTACAGCAGGATCTTCCAAATTTTTCTTTCTTCTTTTCAAGCCCAAATATAGAACATCTCCTTCTCTTATCTCTTTAGTTTTTCTATTAAGTTGGATGAAGACCTGAAATCTTAAACTTATTTGGATCCCACTAATATCTCAGTCTTTTCCAACCACATTTTTCTCTTATCCATTTCTACACTAAATATGGTTCATGGACTCGCAGTATGGGCACCCAGTGAGAGCTTGTCAGAATCTCGGCCTTACCTCAGATCTACTAAACTAAAGCCTGTGTTTTATGAAGATCCTAAGGTGATTTGCATGCAGATGAAAGTTTGAGAGGCGGTGCTCTGGACAATAATGTCTCTGATAATAAACCTTTACTTTGACCTAGAGTTAGAAACATGCCTAAAATCAGTGGGAGCTTTGGAGACAGACAGCTAACACTTCAAATTTCAGCTGTTCTGCTTTCGAAATGATGCTTTTGAACAGTTAACTCAACAATTATCCTCACTCTCCTCATCTGTGGAATGATGATAATAGCACCTTCTTTACATATTTTAATAGAGTGTGATGAAAATACACAGTACTTAACACAGTGTCTGGCATGTAATTAATGATGAATGTTGGTAAAAACGTATATATTATTATTAGAGATAATGAAATTAGAGGAAGGAGAGGTTGTGGTTGCCAGAGATTACAAAGTGGTTAGCTGTAGATTTTATGAATCAATGCTGACCTGGTAACACGTGACATACATTCTAACATGTGACTTTGTCATAATATAGCAATCCTCAGCAGTTCAAGTAATTTTATATTTGTAAGGATTCTTACTTTTCCCCAGCATCGTGATCAGCATAGTAATTTTTCTTTCATTATTTTCTCTCAGAAACACTTTTAGGTAATGAGAGGGAAAAGAAAGAGCCCTCTTTCAACAATATACCAAAGCAATATAAAAGACTGTTTAAAATAAATTTCTTTTCAAAACATATTAAATGGATCATTATTTACATGAGATTTTTAGAAGTCATTATGGTCTATTGTGCAAATTTTATACTGACATTAGATAGGTAAATTAAGTTTAGGCAGTTTTTGAAAACTGGATTTTTGATTCAATAGACCTTAGCATCTCTTTGATGTGCTATTTGTAATTCTTCAAATTATTTTGTAGCATATGCACAGCTATCATAATGCTAATGGATATTCATATTTAAATTATGAACTAAAGTTACCTTATACCTATATATGCCAATTTTTCATATTAAAAAACTTAGAACTAGAAGAGCTACAGAGTAGAACACAGTATTTGAACACCTTTTTACAGTGTTGTGACTTCTAGATTATCTCTGTATTTAAGTAGATTTGCTGTGTCACTTATCAATTTATTACCTCTCAAATCCTAATGCACCCTTCAATATGATAAACAAGATAATTTGTTTAAGCATTTCTCCTTTAAAGTGAATATAATGCTAAGCTTTCCCAGTAGAAGGTAGTGGAGAGATATTAGGAGGAAGAGGCTTCCTGAAATTTCCAGCTTGGCCAGAAGGATTGACAGTGTGGGTATGAGGACACCTGGTAGAAATTGCCCCAGTAACCACTGGCCCAGGGTTTGGTCCTTCTGCAACCTTGCTGCCTTGGCCTGGCAACATCTCCACAGACAGCCTGGTCTCCCTGGCTAAGCCCTGCCTTGCCTGCATGCACACAGTCCACTGTGTCGTGGAGAGTCACAACACCAAGGGGTCATTCTTTCTGTTTGGTGCAAGCTTTGAAAGCCTTTCACAACCACCAGCACCTGACTGCCACTCCACAGCCAGCCACCAGCTGCTGAGCTCTTGCTCCTCACCTACAGCGCACTGTGCGGGGTGGCCTGTCGTTTACGTGGGAGCATCAGACCACTTTCAGCATGGCCAAACCAGTGAATATCTCTGCCCTCCAGTGGCCAAACTACATGTTCTCCAAGGGTGCTCTCGACTGCTTCCAAGTTTGTCCATCCTTGGGTCAACCTTAGGGGTTGCCATATAATTTCCTTATATCTTATAGTTGCTTTATCATGGTTAATAATTTTTGTATTAAACTATACCTCTTCAACCTACTGTATGGTTTCTATCTCCTGATTGGATCCAGACTGTTAGATTGGCTTTCTATAAGTTGAAGTGAAATTTGTTCTAGAGATAATATTTTTACAATTATCTTATTGTGAACTATGTGCCAGGCTCTTTAAAATAATTATCTAATTTAATTCTGACAAAAATCCTACGGAGTACTATTATTCTCATTTTATAGATGAAGGAACTGAGGTTTAAACTTAAGAAATTTTACTCAGGGTCAAATGATTAACTCTTGTTTCAAAACAAGTCCTCTCTCAATACTAGGGTTGTGTTTACAAATACTTTTTATTTCGTAAATATCCTCAAATGCAGCTATTAATAAAATGCCAAAGAATGCTTCCCTTTTTTTCTGGAGCAATTAATATTTTATAGGTTTATTATTCAAATAGAAATTAAAATGCTTCTAGAATGTATTACCCTGGGGTGGTTATATAGAACATGATCTTTACCTTCTGCATTTTCATGGTTCCCCCAGATTGATAGGCTGATATCCTCATTCTTAATAAAAAAAATTACAAGCCTCGGAGGAGAATAGGGTTGTCAGGTAATATGTAGGATGTCTAGTTAAATTTGAATTTCAGAAAAACAATGAGTTTTTTTAGTAAATGTATGTCCTAAATATTGCATGGAATATAGTTATACTAAAACATTATTTGTTGTTTATCTGAAATTCAAATTTAACTGTGTGTCTTCTGTTTTTATTTGCTAAATCTGGCAACCCTAGAAGAGAAGACTCCCTTTGCCTGTTATTGTTCCTACAAGTTTCTCTGATCCTATCTAGGTCAAAATAAGCTGCAAACAAGACAATGTATCTAGAATCAGACTCCATTTTTCAAATATATAATGTTGCTCACTTCAAGAAGCTATTTTCTTTCTGAGATATCTAGCAGATTCTAAGATCCAAGTATATTCCTAATAGACTTAGTTTTATTATCAGATCATGATCTCTGCTCTTATCTATCAGGGCTGGTAAAATTTTTAAGAGACCCCAAAATTTTGGGGGGCTTTATACTTGGCTATATAAAAAATCATGATCAGGAAAAGAAAAAAGACAAGAAACCTAGGATGCTCATTGCCATCTTTAGCCAACTATTAACCCTGTAACTACTACACACACTCATCCTGAAATTGACAGAGGTGTTGAGAAAAATGCTTAATTGCAACCAACACCACTGACTTTAATTCTCCAGTGTCGCTGCTTAATAGTTCCTTCATCTCCTTGGCTTCCTATCCACACTATCCTCTAACTGAGCTCTTGGATTCAAACACCCCCGCAAAGGGAAACTAACTGTTAATTAACACTCTCTTCTCCCAACCTTTAGCAAGAAGAACTTTAATTGCACTTGGGTACACTGTCCCTCAGCTAACATTCTCAATTCTCTCTTGCAGCTGTGTATGAGCACATAACTAGAGTTTAGTCGACGAGATGTAAATAAAAGTGTTCTTAAATGGAGGGAGAGGACTCTTCTTTATGCCTTTCTTCTTCCTGCTGACTGGTATGTAATGACTGGAGCTTGAGCAATCATCTTGGATCATGAGGCAGCATGATAAAGATGGTGCAAAAGTAAGACAGAAGGAACCCAGGACCCTAATGACTATGGAGCTAACATAGTCCTGAACTACTTTTCTTGAAAATCTTTTATGTAAGAGGGAAATAAATTCATGTTTTATTTGAGCCACTGTTAATCTTATTTATTTTCTTTTGTGAAGTTGAGTTTAATCTTAATATAATGCTTTATCTGGGAGTTTCATCATTTCATTTTTTGAAACTTGCTTAGAAGGGAAAGCTTAGTTTGAAATAGAAAAGCCCCTGCCTATATATGTAAAGAAAGAGTAACTAGAATGGGTAAACTGCTTAATGGAAAGGAGAATTAAATTCCTCATAGCCAGTCTATTTAAAAATTAATTCAGGTCTCCTGCATTAATTAAAAGCATGCTATTGGAGGCAGAGTTACAAAAAGGTAGTGTATTAACAGAGAGGTTCTATGACTACTGGAAGGTTATGTTAGAATAAGGACAATTAGAATAGGGAATGTAAAGTGTCAGGACTGAAGTATGCACAGGGTATTATGGAAATAAATGAGAGTGTCCTGGACACAGAATGAATAACATAAGGGCATGAAAAGGTTAACAAAGGTGTGTGAGTTGACTCCTGAGGACTGAGTAGGCATTTAGCTGAATGGAGAAAAAAGAGTCCTAGGTAAACTGAGAAGCCTGTGCAAAGGTAAATGGACAAGAGAAAACAAGGTACTTTGGGGAATACAATGAGTATTTTCATAACACCAGAGCACAGCATTTGAGGGGTGGAGCTTACTCCAGTAAGGCTAGTGGTAAGAGATTCGGATGGTGGGAATGCCTTCTAAGCCTTGGTGGGACGTTTAGATATTTTCATAAATGTGAGAACTGTCACAATCTGCACTTTTAGAAATATGATTCTGTCTTCAGTTTGGAGAATAGAGAGAGACAAAATGGAAGTAGAGTATTTTCTTAATAAAACTAAAAGTTAGTATCACATAGCTAATCTATGATAGGCACTGTCCTAAGCATTTAATATATGTATCATCTCTCTTCATCAGCACACCAGCACTTTAGGAAAGATAGTATTATTATTACAATTTTCAGCTGAGATTTAGCAAAATTAAGAGATTACTCAAACTATTATAGACTGTATCTAATCCAGGTGTTTTTATTTATTTATTTATTTGTTGGTTGTTTGTTTTTATTGATCCATGGCTATGGAGTCAAAAATTTCAAGCAATGACATACTGCTTTATTATTAACAATTAGCTTTGCCAAATAATCCAGATGAGAACAGTTGAGAACATAAACTGTTGAAATGACACTGCAGAGAAGAGATGGAAGTGATATTAGAAAGATAAGATCACCTGATCTTGATGTGGAGAGGGTAGGAAGAAAGAAAAAAATATCATACTCTTTGGGAACTGTGCGGCTAAAGAAAGGAAATAGTAGGAAGACAAGTGAAAGGAGTAAAACAATATGTTTTATTTGGGGTATGTTTAATGTAGGATCACCATTGGATATTCACATGGAAGCATCAAGTAGGTATTGAATATACACTTCTGAAACTCAGGAGAGAATTTTGGTGGGAGATACAGGTTTGGAAGTCGTAACTTTCAAAGAGATATGTGAAGCCAAGAATACAGATGGGATTACCCAAGGAAAATATTAGAAAGAAAAGTGAAGAGGGGTAAGGGAACACTCTGAGAAATGCCATTTAAGGCACAGAGGAAAAGAAACCTCTTAAGGTCGTTGAGAATAAATGCTCAAAGAAATAGAAAAGAGCAGGAAAGAGTAGTATCCTTGAAGCAAAGCAAGAAGAATGATTCTGAAATAAAATGCCACCAATAAAAACTAGAAAATAAAAAATGTTTGCTTTGGCTTTAGCAACATAGAGATCATTGGCCAGAAAAGTGGAATGGTGAGGTCAATTTCAGATTATGATAAGGTGAATGCCCAAAAGGTGAGAAGGTGTAAACTTTGAGCAAAACAATTCTTTCAAGATGCTTGAGTATGAAAAGAAAGGTGACAGCTATAAAGGGTCAAGGAGGTATCTTTCTTTGGTTGTTGGCTCTAAGAGAGACTTGAAAATGTTAATGAAGTTGGGACATTTTGAGACCTAGGCGTTTAAGGAGAAAGGAAATAAATGATAAAAACAAAATCCTCAAGGAGGCAGAAAGTAGAGAAAAGAGGCTTCAAACATTGTATAAGATGACTAAACTAAAATACTCTTAGTCTTGAAGTTTTTTATATCAGCTTTGATATTCACTGATTTTGACATTGATCCTACCAGAGTCATGAAACCCAATTTTAAATATATGCATGTGTGTATGTGAATGTATATATATGTATATATTAATATTTAGATATATACACTAATCTCTCTATATAGTATATAAAATACATATATCTATGTATGTATCTCTATGAGTGTATGTGTATATATGTGTGTATATATAGAGAGGTGGGGGAGAAAGAGAAGTGAAGAGATAGTTTGTTTTCAATATGTAGAGTCATCATCGTTAACCTTGTATGATTTTCCTTGGCATTAAAGTCCTTCCAATAGAAAATTCCAATTGGCTGTGAGCCATAAACCCATCTTTTGGAATTTCTGATTCCCTGCTTAAAGTGGTATTCTCCAGGTCCTCCAAGTAACAAAAAACTGCTCGATGATTACTCTAGCACGGCCCTAATTTCAAAACTGCAGAGAAAGAAAGTTGCACGCATTTCAGAACATGAAAGTATATGGATACCTATATTCCATTGGACTATCGCCCCTTGAAGTTAAGAATTATGCCAAATCATTCTTTTATCTATTAACCGAGCTACTATTCCATGCTGGACAGGCAATTAATTAAGATAGTTTGATAACCACATATATACTTAGCTGGTGTATTGGGAGGTTTGGTTTCCATAACATTCTTTATCTAAGAGCTGTATCTATCTGATTTCTTCCAACATTAAACCAAATAAAATATTAAGCCCTTTATAACTACAGAATATTCCAAGTGTCGTTATATTTCTCATTGCCTTTTTACAGTCTTTATCCTCGTTCAATCAACTCCTTTCCACTCCTTATAGTTCTCAAGTTTGACCTTTCAGCATAACTTTGAATGCTATGACCTAGGCCTGCATTGAGATAACTCTCTTTAAACTATTTTTAACAAAAATAGGTTCTGGCTTCATAAAAATAAATATGTTAGCTCGTAGTTTCTTTCTAATTTTTGAGATTCAAGTGATGGCATAGTGCTTTATTGTCAGCTACATCAGCAGTTAGCGTTGCCAAGTGCAGTTGCTAGCTCTTCTAAATGCAAATTAAAAGTGAAAAGAAAAAAAGGAGCAAAGTATTAGTAGGCAGCAAAATGATATGGTACATGGCCGACAAGGTAATAGCCTTTATTGAAAGCCAGTGCTTCAGAGATGGAGAGTTATCTTATTAACAGCAACAAACTTGAGACCCAGTTCCCCTTGTGTTGGTGTCTGTGGAGGGCAGGGTTTGGGCTGGAGCAGGGAGTTAGAAAAACCTCTCACTAATCCAATGATCAGTATTCTTCATTAACTACCATGGAGGCAGTCTTAACACCTATAAGAGTACTCACTGTCCGGGCTATAAGAAAACTCGGGGAGGAGGTGCATAATATTCATTTCTTTAACTGTGAACACTTTTGGCAACAAAAATCTGCAGTGCCCTCTTCATTCACCAAGGACAATATGACTATACATTATCAAACATTGGATATCAGAGCATCTCATCTATTTTTAGAGTTTTATTTCATGTTCATAAAAACATCCCCATTTTTGTCTTCCTGAAGATTGCTGCTTGAACTGAAACTGCCAGTGACTTTCCACATCCCTCATCCTATTTCATTACAGAAACACTCATAAAGGCACAATTTTCTCCTATCAATAAACATGTTTGATGTTCCATAGAAGTTCTATGTAATACATACAGAACAATGGAGTCAGACTCTGGGATGAATTATTATCAAAACAACTCTAAGTGATGAGTCTGCCTCTGGATGCTTTCCTGTGGATGGGATGTGGATGCTCAGTGTGAAAGCAGGCTCAACAATAAAGCCTGCGAGTCCTAAATCATAAATCCCAAACAGGAATTACCCTTTCTTAAGACATTTTTAAACCTTTTGAAAAAGAAGCCTGTAAGGTGCAATCTGCTTTTATAGGCATTACATTTTTTAATACATTTAGTTAAAGTGTGAAGTGGAGCATGCCTGGGCTGGCGTGTCTTTTTCATGCAGTAGCACACTCCACCAGCAGCTCCACGTGGGTTGTGAGAGTGGGATGGAACCACTGTGTGTGCTGCTGGTGGTGTTTTGGACAGGTCCTTATCATTTACTTTACTTTGGTCTGTTTTATTTTTACAATGTATTCCTCTTAAAAGGCTTCTAAAATCTTCTACTCAAAGTGTCTCCAATGAAGAATCTATTCAGAAAGCATGAGGGAACAAGAATAATTTGATGTAACTTATTTATGGAAGAAAGAATAAAAAAAGGACTAAGTTTTTCATACTATACCATTAGATATATTATATTCAAACTCTGATTCTACCTGTTTAGCACTCATTAAATACAACATTCAGGGTGCTGACTGCCAAAATAAATAGATTTATTTTCTGCTTTTTATATTTTCTCACAGGAAGACACATATACCATGCAATCAAGTAGTAATTTCAGAACCAGCCACTTTTTGTGGAAAATCTCATGCTTAATGTATCTCCACTAGTACAGTCTAGCTGAGCCGTTAATATACAGAAGATGAAAATTTCTTCTTTTCTTCTCATTGTTGTATTATTTACATACTGTACAAATAAAACACTGCTGCATCTCAAAAAAAATACACAGTTTGCCAACCAAATATCATACTTAATTTATCACTGATTTTCTGATATGCTGCCTTTTCCATGAAGCTTAGTACAAAGTTCAGCGAGTATTCCTCAAACCCACTGTCATGAAAAGTTTAGAAATTGCTGGGATCCCAGAAAAAAAGTTCATACTGTCAGCTTTTAGCATTGGTAAAATATATTTGTAGTGCTCAAATAACATGGATACAGTGAGGCAAGGATCACTTTTAAGGATGACACTCGTTAAAGGGATAAGCGCTGCCCAGGAATCTCGGGATGGGGGTCTTTATTATTTCCAACAGCTCCACCAATTATTTAACAGTCACTGCAGCTTTCAGGGAAAGGATTCTGAAAGCTCAAGTAGAATGCCATTAATACACAGTCCCAGGTCCTAAAGATTTCATGCCACAGAGATAGGAAACTCATGCCTCTTTCAGTGAAAAATCAGACAGAGATGCTCAATTTGCTACTCTATGAGGTAGGGGAGGTAAGCTTAGGCATCCAGTCAACCACACTGAATGGGCGTGAGATCTCACCATCTATATAAAGAAGAGATTTATAAATATTACTATTTGCATATATGTTGGCTTTCATCATTTACCAATCTACTTTCACTTAATTCATTTAACACAATAATCACACAGAGGCAAGACATTATTTTTGTATTTTTTATTAGCATCTCCATTGTATGAATCAAGAAACAGAGGCTTGGCCGGGCGCGGTGGCTCACGCCTGTAATCCTAGCACTCTGGGAGGCCGAGGCGGGCGGTTAGTTCTGAGCTCAGGAGTTCGAGACCAGCCTGAGCAAGAGCGAGACCCCGTCTCTACCAACAACAGAAAGAAATTAATTGGACAGCTAAAAATATATATAGAAAAAATTAGCCGGGCATGGTGGCACATGCCTGTAGTCCCAGCTACTCGGGAGGCTGAGGCAGTAGGATCGCTTGAGCCCAGGATCGCCTGAGTAGGATCGCTGTGAGCTAGGCTGACGCCACGGCACTCGCCCCAGGCAAGAGAGTGAGACTCTGTCTCAAAAAAAAAAAAAAAAAAAAAGGAAACAGAGGCTTACAAGAAACTGGGTGGTTCTTTCAATTGTTGCACAATTAGGATATTTTAGAACTAGGTTTAGTCACTTCTCTGACTCCTACCAATTACCACTTCAACAGCACCTAAATATTATCTCCAAATGATGTTTTTATGTTTTCAACCCCCTTGTTAGACTTCACTCTCTTTGGAAGCACGGAGTACATCTGACATGTCTTCTTCCTGTAGCTGCAATGTCCAGTACCTGACAGGCACTCACTGAGTGCTAAAACAATCAATTGCTGCGTGAATGAATGAATACCTCACATTGCCCTCTTTCTATTAGCACTTTTGTTTATCAAATCAATTCACTTCTTACTAAATACCCAGCATTGCACCACACTGTAGGATATGAATGATATAACAATTAATTACAGGGCTACTGCAATGTGGTCCAATGGACAGCCTGCTGTCATCTGGATGCTTGTTACAAATCCAAATTCCTGAGTTCCATCCCGGTTTACTGATTCACAATCTCATGTATAGTGAAGTTTGAAAAGCACTGATGATCTTCCTGTAAAAATGGTCAATGGATTAAAAAAATCATAGTGAAGAAACAGTGCTTCTTGTAACCGTTCTACAACATTTTTCGTGTGAAATTTCTCTTAATTATAGATTGACTAAGACTAAAATTTTGAGGAAGTGACAAAATAAGAACATGGAAGTGAATTTCACAGCTGAGGTAAAGGATAAGCTAGTTTTATGGGCCTGGAAACTCAAAAAGAACAGCTCTAGGAACATGTGAGTAATGCTCATGAAAAGCATTGATGATTAAAGCAAATCAGACATGGATCAACCAACATGAGAAACATCAATCAACCATCCATTCATGTCCTTATCTAACTATGGTTACGTAGGAAATGAAGACACTTATTCCCGGTAATGGATACAGTCTTAATTGCAATCACCTTACATTTTATTTTCTAAAGATTGCACTATAACTCTCCTGCTTTCCTCTCTGTTGCTTGGCCATTTCTATTACTCTGTATTTCAGTAACTAGTATTTTTAACTACTGTAACTTTTTTGTAACTGTCAAAGCTCCGTTAACTGAGACTTAATTCAGAGTTAAATAGCCCAGTTTACTTATTTTCTCAAACAAGTTTCTGTGGGATCTAGTCAATACTAGCAAAGAGAATCAGATTTGGGGAACTTCCAGCAGTCTCAGTTCTCAGAACTCTGGTTATGTTTCTTTAGGGTCAGCTGTTAAGATAAACTAAATAGATTTGTGCAAAAAAGTAGAGATTTTAGAGTCAAATGGGGCAAGGATTTATCTGTTAGTTACAGCAATGTGGCCTTGGGCTGCTTATTAAGTTTTCTTTTCTCTAAAATATAGTCAACATGATATTAAAGAATTGTTGCAAGGAGGAAAGATAAATACTTGCCTATGACTACTGATTAATAGGGCCAAAAAACTAACTACTGTTGTTAAATGACTCCTAAATCCACAGTGATGACTTTTCAGCCTAGAAAGGCAAATCAAATGATTTGAAGTCACCAAGTTGTTAAAGTGCAGAAGTAATCCCTGGACCTGCCTTTACCCTGTCCTTGTCTAATATTCTTTCCACTCTATTACATCTCCTTCTGCAGTCAGGTGAGTCACAGTGGGGCTGAGTACCGTAGACATCGCTCGCAAGACTAGGAGAGCAGGGAAGTGGGCAGGAGAGCAGAGCACGAGCAGTTCAGAGCTCAGGTAGAACAGAGAAGCCTGCTGGCCACTGTCCAAGGTGCTGCTCCCAGGTGAGTGCACAGAGCTGTCTGTAGCCTGGAGCATGCTGTCAGAATGGCTAGGAGTAGGCAATGCATTTCAGCACCAGCGGCTGACAAAGAGCTTCTGTCGGTTTTAAACCGCAGGCAGCTCCAGCATCTTGGTTAGATTCCACTACCACACCAGCTCCTCTGGATTAGAATGAGGCAATTTTCTGGCCAAATACTGCTCCTCTTTATTTTTTTGGAGGGGCTGGGGGAGAGGAGAATCAAAAGGAAAAACCAAGAGAAATTCAAAAAACATAAGGGAGCAAAGTCAGTCACCTACCTGTTTGGGTGACTATAGGAAAGCTCTTAAGTGTGTACAAATGGCATGGGCCACAGTTGCTCAGAGAGACATGGACTTATGAGGCCAACTGGGGATGTTTCTCCACATGCAAAAGGAGGGGACATTCTATTTGAAGACCCGCCAAAGCAAAGGACACTTGCTTGTAAAAAGAATGGGCCAATTATAATGTCTCTGCTTGTTTAGGGAACCAGCCCTCTGATAAACATTGGTGGAGATTTTTCTATGTAACAGGAGTTAACAGACTTTATCTGTTACTTTATCTGTTAAGGGTGACGCAATAAATATTTTTGGCTCTGTGGGCTATAAAGTTTTGCTGCAACCACTCATTATGCATTTGTAGTGCAAAAAGCAGCCATAAACAATAGGTGAGTGAAGGAACATGGCTGTGTTCCGGTGGGACTTACTTTATTTGCAAAAACAGGCAGAAAGCTAAATTAGGCCTATGAGCCATAGTTTACCCACATTTAGTCTAGAATAAAAAAGTTCAAAATGATGTTTCTAGTCCCCCTCCCCCCTAACCAGTGGGATCCCTGAATTCATTTGCTTTCATTTAACACAGAAAAATACCTGCATATGGTAGAATAGTGCTTCGGTGTGGGTAGGGTGCAAATAATAATACCTATTTTCATAAGGATGCTTACAAAGCAGACTAAATGCTAAGTCTCTCTGTGATTTTTATACCCTGCTGTTTCTCAGCACCTACCATAGTGCCTAACAAGTCATAGGGTTTAATAAATTTCTAATAAAGGAAAGCCACTCCATATATGCAAATTCATACTGCAGAACTACTGGGGAAAATTATTTCAAATGGCTGCAAATATTGAAACCTGTATTGATATTTATGCTTAAATGATGTGATTAAAAATGGAAAGGGAAGAGGAAGAGAGGAAGTATGGAAGGGAAGGAGAGAGGAGGAGGGAGGAGGAGAAGGAAGGAATAAAGGCAGGAGGGAAGGAAGCAGGAGGGAAGGAAAGAATAAAAAGAAAAGGTAATTTTTCTCTTAAAATTTTCACACGGAGTCATGTATTTGACCTCGTTGATAAGAACAAAGTGTTTATAATCCTTAATTACTTTAAATATATTTAATCTGAAACTGAAGCACTCTCTGTAAGGTAGAAACCATGATCCCTATTGCCGAGATGAGAACAGATTTTGAGAGATAAATCGAAATGACTTGTCCCAAATTAACTATCCATAGAAACACAACTTTAGACATTTGTACCCCAAATCTGTTTTTTCTCACCAAGATACCAGAACTCTATGAATGTTGGGTGAAAGTAGATGGAGGAAGCAATGGGAGAAGCAAGTTGAATGACATAAAATTGTTAACATTAAGTATTAATTTAATATGAATTTCAGGACTGTTTAGGAATACTGTAAGACAAACTCAGAGCTTTCCAGATTTCAAGGAAAATTAAATTCTCTTTTGCAGAGGCAATGGCAAAGCTTGTTGTAGATTGTTAGATAATTCCTCTGCCTGATTTGTTTGTATTCTTAATTTATTTGCCATTTATGTTAATAATTTATTACTTCGATGTGATGAGAGTGCTAGAGATAAATGAATCAATTTGATCTGCTTGATGTGGTTTCTCTCTCAACAGTAAGTAGGATTGGATTTTGCAACAGTAGAATTTCAGAGCTTACTCAGTTCTTCTCAGTGCAGTGGGGCTGGAGGACGAGGTAACATTCAATAAAGTGAAAGACAAACTCTATTTTAACAAATAATCTTAAATGACGCCATATAGTTGTTGAATAGCTGAATCCCTTCTATTGCTTCTAATACAGAGTACAGGAGATGGTGGCAGAGAGAAAGGTTTCCAAGAGAGGTTAGAATGGTTTCCATATTTGAAGCCATTTGAGATCAACTCTTTCCCAGGAGTTCTGAAGTATGAGTTTGTATGTATGTGAATGGCATTTCTTTATTATTTACTAACCCTATGCCTTGTTAGGCACTATGTTAAGTGCTGAGAAATAGAAGGGTGGAACAAAGGTTAGAAAAGTTCAAGGAAAAGGGTATGTCTTGGGGAGGGAAACAACCAAAAATTACATTTTATAACTTGTGATTTAAAAATGACAGATTAATTTACTCAAGAAAGTTGGATACTCTTCAACAACTACTTCAAAAAAAAATAAGAAAATAAACCTACTAAAACGTAGTGACATAGGAACAATAAAGCACTAGAAGAACACTTTATCCACAGAGTTAAGAGCAGAGACCGTCATATTTGCATTTAACATTTGATTTCCCTGAGGTTTCCTCAGTAATTTTATTGCTCACTAGTTTACCAAGTAAAATCTAATTCAACAGTCAGGCCATATTGAGTTACTATATAAACATAGGCTTTAGCTGACACTGTAATTTTACTTTTCTTTTCCATATAGGCCCCTCCTTGGTCTCCTCAATCACCTCAAGAACTTTACCTATGACGCGTGTGTGGTAACTCCTAAGTCTGTGGCCAAGCTGAGGACTCTGTCACGCTAGTTTTGCTCTTACAACGATGTACTCCATATTCCACAGGCAGCTTAAAATCAGCATATCCAAAGACACAATCATTTCCCAGCTTCCCCTTTTATGCTCCCCATTTCTGTTTACCATCTTTAATTTCTCCCCACATGTCCCCATAATCAATTCTGATGATTTCTCAATTGCCACATTTCTTTCATTCCTTAGTTTGTCATTCGTCTTCAGGGTCTGCACACAGCCAGCTACCACATAAAGTTCCTAAAGCAATTCAAATCTTTTCACTGCCCTTGGCAAAAACTTTATTATTCCAAAGATATTTTAGTTTGAAAAATTATTAAAGACAGAAAAATAAAGTAAAAATTACCATCATTCTTCAGAAATACTGAAAGAAACAGTTCTCAATCCCAACCTCCTTCCTAGCAATATTAAGAGGTAAGTGCTAATAACTATTAACTGTCTTTCCAGATTTGTCCATGATTATATAATCTCAATAGCCCTATGAAATTTCTATATATTTTTACATAAATGAAATTATATATATTTTGTTTCTTAAAAATGTGTTTATATATAGTTATGTGTATATATAGATAACAGTTTATTCAAATATATGTTCGTCTATATATATATGTATATATCTATTAAACTTTTTAGCTTATCTATAACTCTATTTAACTACATATTTATCTATTTAGCTTTAACTATATGTCACGATAAAGTTAAATATTTAACTATGTATCATTATTATGAACTATCTTAAATCCCACTACTTTTATTTCAGGACTGCTTTCTTAATTCTTTTAATAGGAAGTGCGGGCTGCTTCTTCCACACTCCAAAGAACTCTCTTCAAATCTTTATTATTGCACTTATAACAGGATGCTGATTGGAATTTGGGGCTATTTTAGACTTGCAGCCTCGGCCTAGAGCTAAGTGATTAAAAGCACAAAATACTTTACTTTTTAAGTTCTGAGACCCATTGGCCCTGAGGGACAGCCTCTGCACAAGACTTACTGAGAAATGACAGATCAGAGAACCGGCTCTAACGTGCCACTAACAAATTCCTTATTGCCGTCTCCATTCTTATGTCTGGTGACAGAGGATGTAACAGAGAGAAAAAATTTATTTCTTTTGGGGAAACAAATAGGTTGTTTCCCCTCCAAAGTCAAACAGTTTAGAGGCAGATGCTTAAAAGAATCACTTAATTACACTGAGGGCTTACAAGGAGAAGATATGATTCTGTTTCTCAGTGGTTGTCTGATTAGGCAGTGGTCTTATCTTGTAGCAAAAAAGTGGGAAAAATGAGAATAGTGAGACCTGACAAAGTGAAAAACTTCCAGGAAGGAGAAGGTTAAGGCTGCTGCCTCCCTTTGTCTCCATTTCCCTGAAAGTAAGGAAGGTCACTCTCTGTGTACCCCTGGGTCTGAGAGTTATTCGAGGAGGAGGATGCTGGAATTGGGGTAGTTTTTTCGGGACTACCACAATGAGGAGTATAAGGAGGCACATGCATCAGGGGAGATGCACCAGTGAAGGTTGGCCAGAAGCAGTGGCCAGAAGACTCACAAATACTGAAGGTTGCTGAGTGAAGATGAACTTGTCTTTATGGAGACAGGTTGAGCATTGCCACCATTTTCATTTAGGTCACAGACAATATGTCAGGTAATAGTTTTATATAGCCAAGGACAAGAATTCATCTTTACCAGTTACCTGAGATGATACTTGCCCTTTTCCTGATTTTTCCCCCTCATTAACCTAAAAGAGAAGGCCAGGGAAGGATGGTTTCTGAGATCCAGCCGAGACCCCACCTTCGCACACCTTTCTCTTCAGGTCACCGAAGCCATAGCACTAGCCCACAGTGAGGAGAAGGGAGGAAAGGAAATATGAATTGACCTTGAAAGTTTGAATGAACTGGGAACAGGCTCAAATACCTGGATAAGAAACTTTTATTAACCCAAAGTGTGAGGACAATTTATGAAATCTGAGAAAAATGTCATTAAAAGAGCTGTTGAAAAAGAAGGAGTCCATATACAAAACCTGGGAGGAAGATAGTGACTGGGAAATAAAGGTACTCCGCTATCATATGCCAAATAGTAGAGGCTTTTTAATAAACTGATTTTACAGTATTCACATACTACATTTTATTATGCTTATTTGCATATTATCTATTGTCTAATAAGACTGTAAACTTCTTAGGGTCAGGAATTAGACTTTATATGATATTGTCCCTGCAGAGCCTACAATAAATCTATATATAAAAAGTGTGCAATAAATATTTGTCACTTAAAACATAAGGAATTAAATCTGAGTAAATTAGAAAACAAGTAATTAAAAAGGGTAAAATACGAGAGTATTAATGGATGTATAGTATATGAATACCTTTCATTGTCAATACCTTTTATGAAAGGGGCGGTCAACTATGAGGAAGCAGACATGACTCTGTCATCATTTAAAAGCAATCCAAGCCTGTTACAAAAGATTGAGAACAGAACATTTGTAATCACAGGGACAAGGGTTTAATTCTCAGTTCTGCTACTCCTTAGCTGTGTTGTCTTAGACATGTCACTTCATTCATAAAAAAAGAGTAAGGTCTGGTTAGACTATAAGCTCTAACAATATTACTCCCAGGCATAAAAGTGTACAAATCCATAGAAATATGCAGCAAGATGTAACTAAATTAACTACCATAGCCATTTTCTGTATAATCTATGTCAATGGTTTAATTTGGCATTCACCTACAGCTGCAAGTTATTGTTTCGGATTTTAAGTTTGACTCATTTGGGGTTAAAAGCAAGTTGCAACAGATTTCCTTGATTCACTGAATTCTCTAAGCAGCATTCCTTATTTAAAGTACAGGAACTTTTTCTTATTTTCTAAACATAGTTTGCAAAATTCGGGAGGTTTCAGAGTTGTGTTATGGAAGAAAATACAAACCAAGTATGTTCAGCCCTATTCCTAATCCAGTGCATGCATACAAGCAATGCTTGGTAACGTAGGCCAAGAGCAAGTTGCCATCTGTGTATGCTAAGTGCATTTTCTCCTGTCTGTGTTGATGATACTAGACACAGCAAAGCATAAAAACAATCATCTGAAATTAGCAGGGAGCATCATCCCACAACAGAAAAACAATCAGAGCCTCATTTACACCACAAAAACAAACAGACAGTTTCAGCCATTTGCTGGGCAGTTAAAACAAACTTTTAATTATTGGAAAATACAAGTAATTGGAAAAGATAAATCATTACACCTCAATAAAAATATAATGCTGACACTAATCCTCTGTAAGAAGTTCACCAAAATGATATAAAAAATAAAGTTTATAATGAAAAACGGGTTTGTTTTAATAGCAGTAAATTCCTCAGAACATGAGAAATTATTGCAATAGAAAAGATATTAGAAACAAAATAACATCATGACAAAAGAGTTAATATATTCACATGAAAATTTGTATCAATATGTTCATAGCAGCATTATTAACCAAAAAGTGGAAACAATCCAAGTGTCCATGACCTGAGGAATGAATAAACAAAATGTGGGATTATCCATATAATAGACTATTATTCGGCCATAAAAGTGATGAAGTATGAATATAGTCCACGTTACAACATGGATGGACCTTGAAAACATTATGCTAAGGAGATGAAATCAGGCTTAATAAGTCACATACAGATGATTCCTATAAATGTTTCCATTTATATGAAATGTCTAGAATAGGCAAATTTTTAGTGGCAGAATGAAGGTTAGTGGTTTCCAGAGCTAGGGAAGAGAGAATGGGAGTGACTGCTAATGCTTATTTTGGTAGGGGGAGGCGTTAACAGTGTTCTGAAATTAGATAGTGATGATGGCTGCACAACCTTGTGAATATACTAAAAATCACTAAACTGTCCACTTTAAAAGGGTACACTTTAAAGTATGTGAATTTTACTTCAATAAAGCCATAATTTTTTTTTGCAAAGTTACTAAGATGTTGGTTTGCCCTATTTTTTAATTTTATAAACCTCTTATTATTATTGGGGCTCTCCAACCACTACGTAGGACATAAACCCTGACCTCAAGAATTTCACCGGAGGTCTCAAAAGGATGTCTGATAAACTACACAGTAAACGAGACAGTTATATAGGTTTAGATATAAAGACATGAAGGTGTTACCACAGGAGATGAGAAGGTTATGAAAAAGTTCCCAAAGGATGTAATTTTGAACAAGGTGTTGAATGAGAAGGAATTTTTAGTTTTAAATAAAGAGAGACATTTCATGGACAAGGAACAGCAAGATCCAAGGAGCAGACAGTGCCCTTGGGAAACATTATGGACAAATAGGAAGGTATGAGACAAAACATGAAATTAGAAAGACAAGTTATGATTAGTGGGTAGGAAAATTCAATATCACACTTCCTGAGGAGGTTGAAGTTTATTTTATAGATAGTAAAGAGTCACCAAATATCTCATCAAAATATAGTCCAAAACTACTCCCAAAATCCAGGCATGTTTTCAAAATACCACATATATTAATTCCTTGCATTGCCACTGCATATAGAATCTAGATGTAAGGTTAAGAGAGATTAAGGTAGGTATTAGTTTTTTGCAGTGTCATAAGTGAAGAGTCTGATACTTTTTCAAAGAGAGATCTCTGCCCCACTCTCTCAGCTCAACCTGGTTCACGTGATCTTGTGATTTATATCCTAAGGAAAATAATATGTAAAAATGCTTCCTAAAGGCTGTAGGTAATCCTGCGTACAGTTAAAGGGCAAGGTTCAATAAATGTAGGACAGTGGGAAATCTCTTCCATTAATCACAGGCACATTTTTAGGTAAGACCATCTGCATGAAATTTAGGAAGTTCATTTCCCTAAAGAAAGTATCAGGATAATTTGTGTTGTCTTCTCCAGTACAAACCATTAGCATAAATAGACTGTATATGCATGCTGTATATCTTGCCAAACAACTATGCATGCACAAATCGCTAAGTCAAAATTGGAATCTATATGGTTGTTAACTTTTCCCCTTCACCTAACTGCCACCAAAGAAGAAAACATGTTATCTGAATATGAAACTTCATGAAATAAAGTGTAATTGCATTTTAATCTTTTTAAGTTTATTTTATCCTTATTGAAAGAATGGTATATATTACCAGCCAGCAATATGTTCGTTTTGACAAAAGCAGCTTCACTTATGTGGCAAAAAGTCTGGATCATAAGTAAAGGGATGGTGCTCCCTATCAAATTAACATGTCCCAAAACTCTGTTCAGATATGGTTGTATCAGAATCCTAGGTGGATTATACTGAGATTGCTGTGAATATTAAAGCAATTTAAAAAAACACCCAAATGGTATCTAGTGAATAATAGCTCATCATCAATAAATGTTCATTTTCTTTATTTTCCTGATTTCTTATAACAAATGAGATGGGGAGGAAGAGGTCATTGTTAATATTAATTTCAATGTTAGAAATATCTGTGCAACTAGAGGGCTAAAGCGATAGATAAGAGCAGTGGTAATAAAAATACTAATTATTATCATTTATTGCATCAAGCGTGATATTGTGTGTGTGTGTTTCTACTCTCATTATTTGAACAATCTACTTGCTAATTATTTAAAAACCGCATAATCTCCTCTACCATAGAAGGACGTGTTTTATCACATCTCTACTAGGTAAAATTCATGTTTTATAATACAACCACCAAAATATGAACACATAATAAAATGACATCTTTCACAGCAGTAGTTTCCATCTCGTACAAAGGATATAATCTAAGAAACAGGCAATTTTAAAAGCTCAAAAAACCATGATATCTGATTTGAGTAGATTTCTGTGCATACTGCATATATACTTTCATTTGAATGAGTGTAGAGTTAAATGTGTAACTTCCCACTGTGTTAATGGGAACTCTAAGTACCGGTTCCCACAGAGCAGGGATTACAAGTTACTTTTATGTTGAGCACTTGTGCTATTTCGAATGTTAGCTACATTGCAGGATAACCAGTCAGAGGGATAAGATGTGTATAAAGCTGTAGGATGCAAAGAGGAGATTTAAAATGAAATAAATGTATGTGAAACATAAATGAATGGAAGGATTAGATGCCATTTGACGTTTAACAATATATTGAGTGAATGATATTTAGTGTCTCAACAAGAGAACACATTTTTACTAATTTTTAAAAAATGGTTAGACCAACTAAACAATGTCCATTTATCTATGGCTAAGGACATCTGTAGCCACACAAAATGCAGTAAGTCTAAAAAGCTTTTTTTTTTTTTTTTGGCTTCAAGGTATAATATCATAAACAGAAAATAAAGAAATATTTTTATGCTATATCTGGGGGATTTGTGCCTTCAAAGAATGTTGAGAGCCTACTATGTGTTACTTTTGGACTTCTAACAATTCACTAGTGGAAGAGTCTGCCCAATGATGAAATCCCATATTCCCCACTAGGAAGCTTTTTGGCTGAGGGTGCCTTCAGGGTATCCCGTTCCTCTTCTACCAAGCATTTCCCAGACTTAATTGTAAGATCCAGTACTTTGCATAGGAACAGCTCCCGTGGGCCTTTAATAATTTCATATGAACAAGGAGTGGATATTCACCCACATTTATTCAATTCTGGAGACTGTGATGAGCTTCTTGTGTTATGCTTCCATAGCTGAGGGAAGACATTTCCCAGGTTTGGGAGCCATTGGCAGACTTAAGGATAAATGCCATACCTCTGTAACTGGTTAGCCTTGTTGTCATTCCTTTTCTGTTACTCTATTACTTCTTCCTGTACAGTCTCACCGTAGACCACATCCCTCAGCTTCCAGGTACTTTCGCAAGGCCCAAACCCAGAAGTCATTGTCTACAGCACCTATTTCCTTGCCTCCTGAAACACTCCCGCAAGCCATATTCAATCCTTCTCAAGTCTTGTTAAGTTTTCCTTCTAAATAGACATCACAACAATCCCCCCTCTACATTTTCACTACCAATATTCAAGTCAAGGTATCATCACCCTTCACCTGGAAAAATTCTTAACTTTTCTCCCTTTATTCATTTTGAGTCCCATTCACAGCAGAAGTGGCATTTCTATGACTCTCTATTGTTCTTAGGAAAAAGACATAAGACATGCAAGGATTTCTCCAGCTTAAGGTAAGAGTGAAGACCCCTCTTTGCTCTCACAGATTCAGCCCCATCATAATTTCTTCAGTTCTTCATTTTCCCTATTTTCTCCAGCCACGGGACATTTTTCATGTGTGCTTCTCTTCACCTGAAATGCTTTTCTGCCCTCTCCTCACTTATTCAAGCCTTACTCATTTTTTTCTCTCTGCTTAAGTTTCCTCGGACAAACCTTCTAGACATTATATTTCCCTAGTAGAGGCTTTCGAACATGGTGTAGGACTCCTTTACATTTGTAATTTTATATATTTCTTCAACTTAAGGAGTAATGTCTGTAGCAGACATTTTGACTGTCAGAATTCATATAATCTTAGATAATATATATACATTTATATATATAATACACACATATGCACACAACCTCATCTGGCCAATTGGGTGTAAGAAGAAATCTAATGGGACTTCTGAGAATCTTCTCTTTACTTCTTTGATAGGCACTAAAAGAGAGACAGTCTTTTTTCCTCTGGACATTTTGTGTTTAGATAGAGTCTCTGAAAGTGTAACAGGTTTTAACCAGCTTAAAGATGAAGCTAACACCACAGGTGATGGAGAAGAGACACAGAAAGATTACACATATTCAGTGATGACACTGAGCCATTGAATCACTTAACCTTGTCTTAGTTTGTTTGTCTTGCTATAACAGAATACCATAGACTGGGTAATTTATAAACAACAGAAATTTATTTCTCACAGTTCTGGAGGCTATTAATCCAAGATCAAGGCACCAGCAAGTGTTGGCATCTGGTGAGGGGCCAATTTTTGCTTCCAAGATGGTACCTCCACAGGGGAAGAATACTATGTCCTCACATGGCAAAGGGGCAAAAAGAACAAAACTCCCTACATCAAACCCTTTTAAATAGAATTAATCTATCAAGATGGTGGAGTTCTCATGACCTAATTGCTTACCAAAAGGCCCCACCTCCCAACACTGTTGCATTGGGAATTAACTTTCTAACACATGAATTTTGGGGGACACATTTAAGCCATACCACTCTTCCCTTGGTCCTCAAAATTTATGTCATTCTCAAATGCAAAATATATTTATTCCCTCCCAATAGTCCCAAAAGTTTTAACCCATTCCAGCATCAACTCAAAAGTCTAAAGTCCAGAGTTTCATCTAAATATCAAATATAAGTTAGACTCATAGTGAGGCAAACTACTCTACAGCTGTGAGCCTGTGAAACCAAACAAGTTATATACTTCCAAAATATAATGGGGGGACAAACATAGGATAGACATTCCTATCCCAAAAAGGAGCAATAGAAAAGAAGGATGGAGTCCCAGTTAAGTCCAAAACTGAACAGCACAAGCATTAAATCTTAACATTTGAGAATAATCTTTGACTCCGCATTACCACCTTCTTGATACACTGTGGTGGGAGTTGGGCCCTCAAGGCCCTGGGCAGCTCCACAAGATGGCTTTGCTGTATATAGCCCATGCTATAGCTCTCATGCATTGAAATTGCATGCCTGCAACTTTCCCAAACTGGTGTTGCATGCCAGTGGCTCTACAGTTCTGGGGTCCCAGGAGTGGTCCTGCTCTCATGACTCTACTAGGGGGTCATTGCCTTGGGGACTCTCTGGGGTAGCCCAGATTCCACAGTTCTGCTAGACATTGCCCTAGTGGCAGTTCTCTGTGGCAACTCTGCCCCTGCAGTAGGTCTCTGCCTGGCCCTGAGGCCCTGAGGCTCTGAGAGGCATCCTCTAAAATCTGGATGGAGGAAGCCATGCCTCCACAGCTCTTACATTCTGCAAGCCAGCAGAATTTGCACAACGTAGACACCACCACAGTTACAGCTCACACCTTAGGGAGGGTTGGTCTGAGCCAACTTGGGCCTGCCTTGAGCACTTGAGCTTCAACGAGGGTGACCAAAGAGCACTACACCAGAATCTGGGGAGCAGAGACCCCAAGCATCCCCAGGCATGAGCTCCAAGGTTCCACGGGTGCCCTAGGCAGTGAGTCCCAAGGTCCCACAGGTACCCTGGACCCCTACCCTGAAACTGTCTGCACCCAAGGCTCTTGTACTTTGGACCTAGTATAGAAAGGGAAGCCTCAAAGATCTCCAAAATGCCTTCAGGTTCATTCTCCTATTTTCTTGATGAATAGTGTCAGGCTTCCTTCTATTCATACTAATCTACTTATCAAATGGTTGCTTGGGCACACCCTTGGTTTTCTCTTCTAAATATACTTTTTTATTCTTTAAGTGGCCAGGCTGAGAATTTTCTAAATCTGTATATTTTGTTTCCCTTTTAATCATAAATTCCATCTTTAAATCTTTTCTCTCTGCTCATGTTTTACTTAAGCAGTCAAGAGAAGCCACACAACATCCTGAATACTTTACTGCTAGAGAGTTCTGCCAAATGTCCTAGTTCATCACTCTTAAGTTCTGCCTTTGATAAAGTCCTGGGACACAAACATAATCAGTCAAATTCTTTGCCACTTTATAACAAGGATGTGGCCCTTCCTCCAGTTTTAAATACCTTGTTCCTCATTTCTGTCTGAGATCTCATCAGAACAGTAATGTCTAAGACAACTGAGGCTTTCCCTACAGCTCTTCTCCTTCTTCTGAGCCCTCACCTGAAAGATCTTTAATGTTCTGTTTACAACCATCTAGGCTTTTCTAACATTCACTTCAAAATTGTTCCAGCCTCTGCCTGTTAATCAGTTCCAAAGCCACTTCCACATTCTTAGGTATTTGTTACAGAAACGCCCCGTTTCTCTGGTACCAATTTCTGTCTTAGTCTGTGCTACTATAACAAAATAACACAGACTAGGGAAATTTCTCACAGTTCTAGATACTGGGAAGTCCAAGAACAAGGCACTAGCAGGTCCAGTGTCCAGTAAGGGTTGAGTCTCTGCTTCCAACACGTTTTCTTAAATGTTGCATCCTCCAGAAGGAAGGAATGCTGTGTTCTCACAGCATAGCAGAAGGTGGAAGGGGAGAAAGAACCAAACTCCTTCCATCAAACACTTTCATAAAGGCATTAATCCATGCTTCTCTGCCCTCATGACCTAAACACCTCTCAGCACTGTTCCAGTGAGGATTAAGTTTTCAACATACGAATTTTGGAGGACTCAAACTATAGCAAGTCTCAAATATTTTTCAACATCTACATTAACAGTTTTATGAGTTAATAACTAATTATTAAACCACTTTTATTTGAAGGCCTGCAAGCAAAGCAGCCTAACCTTTTGTAATATCTGTCTCAGTCTTAGACTGTAAGTTCTGTGAGAGCAGACTCCATGACTGTTTTTACTCACCATCTTAATACTAGCATCTAGCTCAGTGCCTGCTTTATAGTTTGTGTTCATTAAATATTTTTGGAATGAATTAATGGATAGATGAATACGAAACATTTTTGAAACAACTCCTGAGATACTGGTATCTTTTCCCTTTTATCTTTGGTCTGTTCTTATTGTCCATGCAGGTCAGTTACTTTTTCTGTTTCTCTCAAGGCATAATTTCACCTTGCCATTTTCCCTCTGAGCAGGCTATGTTTATCCCTATTTCTCTGAAATAAGACATTTAGTATGAGATAAAAGTCTTTGGGCAGTCTCTGGCCAGGTAGAGACTAACAGAGACATAATTTCTCTCATTTTATAGAGATCAGTGTTTTATAAATAAAATTGTATATGAATTATGTGAAGCTTCTGAAAAACACATACACATTCTCACAAATTCCAGGTGGCAGATCTGGTGTGGTTGATTCATAGGAATATTTATATTTCAGTGTTCTACCAAGTAATTCTGATGTGCTTTCAGGTATTAGATTGTTATATATATTAAACCTTTGTTAGCTGAAGTTTGCATTAACATTTGGTGATCCTATCACATTAACTGTTCATATTTAATTTATTATAGCTTGGAGAAATAACATCATTGTCTCTTCAACATCAGATAGATTTTAGGAAAATGAGAAGTAGGCTTTGTTCCATAGAGTGTGAGGAATCAACTACAGTTTAAGTGAGAGGAGCCTCTAAGAAGGTAAATTTTGTTTGACTCTAAGGACAAACATTCCCATCATTTTTTCCCTCTTTTCTTGGTAACTGAACCTTGATTTCTTCTTAAAGACTCATACCAACACTTTCAGCCCATATGGTATGAGTAGGGCTGGATCAAACCTTGTTTCAAAGGCAGATATGTGGTGTTGGTCAAAATAAATCAGACTACCCTCTTCCTCTCACCAGAAGTGATGGACTTGGTGGCATGAATGTGATCTAAATATAGCTAATGAAGTGCAATGTGATTTTTGCTGGGAATGTTCAAACAGTGGTTGGCATTCTTCTCCGCAGTTTTTGAAGTTGAGCCAATGTAAGATCCTAAGGCAGATATTTTATGAATTTAGGAGAAAGCCTTTCTGAAAGCAATGAAGCAGAACTAAGAGACCACCAGGGAGGAACAAGGGCCCAATGACATTGTTTTCTTATCTCTATGTTCTGCCCTGCAAGAAGCCTCTACACTTTTCTTTAATTGGGCCATAAACGGCCATTTCAATTAAGACAGGTTATGTCAGGGTTTTTCTGTCACTGGGAGCAGAATCATAAGTGATACAATGAGGAAAATTTTTTACATATTTGCATAAACGGTAAGTCCTTCAGAGGTAAGAGGTTTCTTTGATCATTAGAAGAATTCATATGCAGGCATTAGATGATTAGTTGAAAGGGTTATTTTAAAATGGACCAGGCATCAGAATGGTGATAGGTGTTGATGACATTTGTGGGGCTGGGAAGTAGAGGGCCAATCCCAGGAAGCAATAAGTCAAAAAGGAGGGAAAAAGGAATCTTAAGGAGATATCCTCTGGCCCTGGGCCATCTCTCTGATCCTGTTATTGCTAGGAGGATGTTGTAAATAATGGACACTTAAGGCAAGCACATTACATGCCAGGCACTGCAGGTACTAAGTGATTTAAATTTACTGATCTGATCTGAATCAACTTAAGATCAAATCCAACTGGCTTACTGCCAAAACAGCTCTACATGCCTAACAGGTTGTGATATGTTACACAGACAATGCTGGATCAGCAGAAATTACTAATGATTTTGGCAGCCAACAAGGTCTGTGAGGTAATAAAGAAGGCTATAGCTTTAAATAGCTCAGTGGAAAAATGCAATGGGGCAGAAGGGAATTGCAATGGGCTCCCTGAACTGCTCTGTTGATGTTACTGAGCAAATATAGCTCCTTGAGTTGTTTTCGTTTCATCAAAATCATGATACTCTTGAGTGCTGGCAAGGAAATATCAGGTAATGAGAATGCAGCGAACATGTCTTTCATCAGCTGAAAATCTTTAATTGTAATTGCAGCATGTAATGGTGTAATTAGTCGTCTAAGTGACAGGATAGTCTCAAATCTTTCCTAGCATTTTGCAAAAAAGACTATTATGTTTCCATAAACCTTTCTTCAAATGAGATGACGAGCAGGCAAAGATGGGAAAGGAATTCATTTTTAACCTCATGGACTGAGCATACTCACAACTAGAAATGATAAGAGGTTAGATGGAAATGAAGAGATTATGTTGCTACTCAGACAAGTGTTCTAAAGAAACCACACATGGAAGTAAATAAGAAGTATCACGTTTTAAACAACTCAAAACACTCTAAATACATTCACATCCTGAATCTTAGACATAATCTTGCAAAACAGGTATTATTATCCCCATTTTATATACACAGCAACTGGGGCTCAGAGAAATTGAATAATGTATTCAGGGTCACACAGCAAGTATATTGCGGTAACAGGGCTATAATTTACACCTAGGACAAAATCTGAGTCTCTCGAACTTCAAAATTCATTATCTTGTCCCTAGAACAAAGTGTCTTCAACTGTCTTCAAACCTTTACAATGCTGGTTCTCAAATTTCTCTACATATGAGAATTACAAGGAAGCTTGAAAAAATGTGGATTCCCATGCACATAAACCAGAGAAATAAAGCGAAAAAGATGAGAATTTGAGTTGGTAGGTTATAGATGCAGGTAAGAAATTTGCAATTTAAACTCACTCCTCAGGGAATTTTGAGACAGGTATTCCTCAGACCACATAGTCTAGCATGTCTTTTGCAGAACCTGTATGAAAGAAGTCTGGGGGTTTTTATACACGGAAATCATACAATGAGGCTTCTAATGGAATCCTGATGACAAAGTGCACATGTAAAAAGACAGACTTACACTTAATCAGAGCCAGTCGCATAGAAAGCCCTAGGCTTTGCACAGTTACATTAAAAAAAGAACATAGGGTCTCAATCATTAAACTCAAATTGGATTTGTAACTCCAGGACTATTAGAAAAACAGCTTTTTCATCTGTATCTGTTACAGTGGAGATGATTCTAGAATGAGCAGGTTGAATCCAGGAAAGTATTTTTCTTCATGAAAGAAACACATAGTGCTCTAGGCAACTATGGTTGATGGATGTGATAGCAGATCTTTCCTTTGCGTCCTTGTCATATAAAATTAATCCATCCTCTCTTTTAAACATATTATAGAAAATGAAAAAGAGAATCAAACTAACAAAATCTATTTTTCTAAATTAAAAAGCTTGAAAAAGCCCCGCTTCCTTTGTCTATCATAATGGTATCATTGGATCACTGCCAAATCAGAAGCTATATGAAAGATTGTTCTTAGATAATAGTTGCTTTTAGTAAAATATAAAGCTGCTTTTCCCAAAACTCATATTATGAGTTTCCAAACACAATACATCCTAGTTTTCTAAAATAGATGTTTTATTTTGGACCTGATTTTGCCTTAATTTTAAACATTGTCTGTTAAAGAATTGTGTCAGTGAAACTCATAGGCATTTCAATATTCTACAACTTTTACCATTGTGTAAATTCTATACAGTCTGCTTAAGTAATTCTGCCAAAGTCATTAATTTTAACAGGAAGATTTATGTATTGCAAGGGTGTTTTTCAAAATACTGGTTTCTTAAAGATTTTTTTTCTATATAACTGTAAATATTCCACATTATTCAGGAAATACAAGTGTTATTGATAATTACATTTATTCATAAAATGTGTAGATAGATCTCTTTGGTACAGCAGAAATTATTTACTGTTGTGCTTATTCCGTCCTCTTGACATTTTGGATTTACCTTGTGCAGGAAACGAGGAGGTTTTAAGCAGTGGGGGCTGACTAGAAATGGAGGGGAAGAGGGAGGGAAATCTGTGAACAGCAAGACCTTTTGCTTCTCTGGGCTTCGAACTGTTTATTTAATGCAACAGAAATCGGATAACTACTATGTTCAATGATGATACTAGTGTGATCCCTGCCTCCATGCTTAGGTTGCTTTATTCTGAGAATTATCATTTTCAAATTTGATCTGAATAAAGATTTCCATGCCAGTTAAGATGACCTGCTACATGTCCCATTTCAGCTGTGGGGTGATGAAAATAATGAATAGAGTTTTCTGTAAGAAAACCTGGGTTTGAATCTTGATACTTCCACTGTAGGACCTTGGGTGAGATGCTTAGCCTCATTGAGCTTCAGTTTTCTCACCTGAGCTTAATTTTTGTTTGTCTGTAAAATGCCTTTATTTCACCTCTTCTCCTGAAGGAAAGTTTTACTGGATGCTATTAGGGTATTGAATCCTAGGTTGGCAGTGCTGGGGTGTGTGTATGTGTGCCTTTGCTCAGCACATTTTAGATATTATTCCACTGTCTTCCAATTTCCATTATTGCAAAATCATTTAATAGAGTAATTATCAGCCCTTTGAAGGAAATTTGCCTGGTTCCTCTGGTTACTATTAAGTTCTTTTTTTATTTCAGCATATTATGGGGGCACAAATGACAAATGTTTGGGTTACCTATATTGCCTTTGCCCCACCGAAGTCAGAGCTTCAAGCGTGTCCATCCCCCAGACAGTGCGCACCACACCACTTAGGTGTGAATATACCCATTCCCTCCCCCACACCTGCCTGACACCTGATGAATGTTACTTCCTGTTTATTTTTTTGCTGGATTACTATGATGTGTCTGGATGTAGATGTCATTATCTATTTATATTGAGATTCACTATGTTTTTCAACAATTCTCAAATGTATCAGACAGATAACATCTTGAAAATCCCTTCTTCCCCATTTTCTCTGTACTATCCTGTAAAAATACAGTCTTCCCTATTTACCCATGGGAGATACATTCCAAGACCCCCAGTGGATGCCTGACGCTGCAAAGAGTACTGAACCTATGTATATATAGACACACACACACACACTATTTATATATATATATATATTTTCATATATATATATACACTATTTTTCTATATGTACAGTTATGATAAAGTTTAATTTATAAATTAAGTACATTAATAGATTAAAACCATAGAAACAATAACAACATACTGTATTAAAGTTATGTGAATATGGTTTCTCTTTCTCTCTTTTAAAATATCTTATTGTATTCCATCATGGGTAAGTGAAACTGTGGAAAGCAAAACCACAAATAAGGGAGGACTAATATACAGTATGCATTTTTTTTAGACCTTCATTTCTCAGCCTTTCATACTTTTCATCTCTTTAATTCTACATGCTAAATTCTGAGTAACTTTCTTCAGGTCTACCATCTATGTCCAGGCTATTCTGCTGTTTGATTCAGCTTTGAGTTTTTAGATATAATTATTGTATCTTCCCCCTGCCCTTTTCTATTCATTCTATTTATTTCTCAAATGTGCTAGATGATTTTGTAGTCTCTTATTTATTGCATATATTTTCAAACTTCTCTTTTCCTTACTTAAGCAAATTAATGAATTTTTTTATTTGATGACTACTAATATAAAAATCTGAAGAATTTTTTATCTGATTCTGCTTCCTTCTACTAGTTTTCTCCAAGGATGACTTATTTGTTTTGTTGCCTCATGTTCTTTTGGAATTTTTGATTATGAGCTAATAATGTCTCTTCAGAAATTTATCTTTAGGAATTCTTTGAAGCCTGGGCTGAATATGCATTTTTCCCAAGAATATCTGTGCTTATTTTTGTCAGTTGCATATATGTATGACCTATAAGAGATCACTTTTAAATTACCTTTTCCATACAAGAATAGTGTGAATGTGGGCCAAAAACCAAATTTGACTTACGGTCGCAAATTCTCAGTGGAGACCTGTCTTCTTCACTCAACACCAAGGTCAAGACGTGCAAGTTTCCTTGCTGAAACCCCTCTGAGCACTGAGCTCATTTCTTGCTCACCCTCACTGTGATTGTGGCCCTTTAGTCTTGGCTTTATGCAGGGCACTTCCTATTAGTCTCCACAACTTGACTATGCCCTAGATTTTAAATCCTGCTTCCCACTCCCTGAGAGAAAATTTAAAGTGGAAGCTCGAATTAAAGGCATTGGAAAACCTAAGGTCAAAAGGTTGCTCTGAGAACTTAAGTCCCCAGGGCTCATACTTTAATTGTGTGGCATCTGCATACTCCTTCCTTTACTGCAGCACAAAAATTCTACTTTACAATGTTTTTTCTTTTTTTAAAAAAAACTTAAAAACGATGATCTTTTAACCTCTTTAAATGTTTTTTTTCTGCTACCTGCATCTCATGCACCAAGTTATGATAAATGGAATTTTCCCCCTAGTTGTCATTACATTAATTCTGAAAGCATATTGTTATTTAATATATATTAGTAATACATGTACATATTTATATATTTATACTCAGAAATAATTACCTTTCCACTGACTCTACATATAAATCTCTTATATAGGCTAATTTTTGGAAGAAATACTAAAGTATAAATATTTAGAGCCAAAAAAAATTTTAGAGAGCACCCAGACCTAACCTTTGGGAGGTGCAGGTACTTGCATAATAATACATGGTGCCAGCTGGGACCAGAATCCAATTCTAGGGTAAACTAATACAGTGTTCTTTCTACCAAAATCATGTCTATTTTAAAAGTGTGGTCATAACGATCTGACTTTTTCAGAAAAAAATTCATTTTTTCTAATGGGCAATGGAGCTAAAAATAAAAATTTTATGAGTCTTTGGCCTGATGATTCTTACAAATCTCACACATTGATGCTGCAGAGGAATATTTTCAATCAGATGTTTAATGGTCACAATTGTCTAAGATGAATAAGCCCAGTTTCGTGTGGGTGGTGATGTATTTAGCAAACAGTAAACATGAGAAATTACAGTAAGGAATTGTAACACAAGACTATATTTTGTCTATACTTACTGATAATTAGTTAGCAACGGATTACAGGGAAATTATTTTATCAGTGAGGTCCAAATCCGAAATATAAAGGTATCTTTCTTATACGGTATTTTATACTTTTCTCTATTTCTAAACTTTTCTTTATAAAAATGCAAACTAAACAAATTGCCCAAACCCTCAAATAAGCTGTAGGTGGGAAATAGAAAAACGAAATCCCTCAGGGAGGTATTAGCTAAGATAGCTATCAAGTAAGCAAAGTTTAGGTACCAACAGTGAAGACCAGCAGCAGAAAAATAGGTTCACCATGGAAGAAAATACTACAGAAAATGTATGTATTTCTGAGAAGACAAGAAAGGGGTCTTCCTGATAAGGTCTGAATTTCCCAAGACCCAAGTATGAGCCAGGGGAATTGGGAAAGAGTTTTTAGAGGTAGTAAACAACCCAAGACACAAATGTTATTCAGGGCCTGTAAATGATGAAGTAGCAACTATATACCATGTAGCCATATAACAAGAATTTCCTAAGAGTCTTCATTTCATACACTGACACTTTTTACGCATTAGCAGAATATCCTGAAAATTCCAGTGTTGTATATTCCCATTATATTGCCAAAACTGCTTCTAGAACTCAGCAATGGAACAGAAATCCTTTCTCACACTACATATTCCACTTTAGAGTCACAAAATATATACCCTATATCTGTAAAATGGCAACATTAGGGAAGAACCTTAATGGCAGCCCTGATTATAGATGGCTTAAGTTCAATGGCACTCATTTAGACATAAACATATTGAAAGGAAAGTTAGTTAACTACATAATCTTAAAGTGGGGAAGGGTTTTTTAAGCAGAAACCCTGAAGAAAAGATATGATGAATTAGACTGTATTTTAAAAAGAAAAACTAAGCAAAATGTGTATTCACCCTACTTTAAATGAGACTAAATATCACCACCTTAGAGAACTAAAATATTTTTCACATCAACTATCATTATATCTGAAATTTTCATAATTAGAGTCATTCATTTTGTACACATTAATGTAATTTCACCTTAGAGATAATATATTTTTTTCACATGTTAACATACAATTACGAATATATTTATCTGATTATCCACTCAGCACTTCTGTCAAAGTATAAGATTTCAGATTTAAGGTGATGGCTTTAGCTTAAAAAGCTAATAAAATATTTTGCATTTTATTCTATAATTTATGCATCTTTATGTTATTTTGTCTAATTTTCAAGTGAACTCAATATATTTGGAGTAATCAAGTTTCAGAAATGTGGTAATATACTCCATTACCTATGGGAAAAGACCAAATGAGAAGTAGGGAGAACTAAAAATCAAAGCATACCTCTTTCACCCTTTTGGCTCAGCACTGTGTGAATTAGCATGTTCACGTGGCTCTAAAGAACAAACCCTTATACCTAATACTTTATCAGCTAAACAACCCATATGTCGTTATGCTGTTCTGAAGTAGTTCTGGAAGTTAGTATTAAAACACTTGATTCTACTCTGCTAAGGATAATAACATTATATCCCACTATTTTTCTTTTAAGAAAAATACTTTTATTATAAATATTCACTATTTTTCTGTCAAAAAGAGTTTAATGTACAGCGAATGCAATATATTCAACCAAAAATTCAAAGACATGCAAATTAAATGGAGATGCAATGTTTCAGCCATAATATTACCAGGTTAACAATCCTATAGCAAGTATGATAAAAGAAATGCTCATAGGCAGTGTTAATCTTCCCGAGGGGCATGACCTGGACTTTCTCTTCATATAGTCTCTACAGAAACCAGATCTCACGCATCCCTACAGAATTTATGTATTAATTTAAACCTGCTATTCATAACCTTGTTTTAAAATCTGAACTCACACCTGTAGTTGTGAGGGGGGGTAACTAGGTAACAGCACTTCTGGTATTTCTCATGTATATTTCTTTTCAGGTTTTTTTGTGTGCGTGTGAACTGACAATTTATTATTGTATAAATTTATGGGGTACAAAGTGATGTTATAATTTATAAATACAATGTGGATTAAATCAAACTAATTAACATATGTCATATCACTTATCATTTATTCCTCCAGTCTAACTGAAACATGGTACTCTTTGACCATCATCTTTCCTTTGCTCCCACCTCCAGCTTCTGTAACTACCACCCTGCTCTCTCCTGCTATGAGTTCAGTTATTCAAAATTCTACATTTAAGTGAGAACATGAGGCATTTGTCTTTCTGTATCTGACTTATTTCACTTAGCATAATGTTCTTCAATTTCATCCGTGTTGTCACAAATGACAGAATTTCTTTGTTTAAAGGATTCCATTGTGCATACATACCACATACATTTTATCCATTCATCTGTTGATGGATATTTTGGTTGATTCCATAACTTGGCTATTGTGAATAGAGCTGTGATGAACACGAGGGTGCAGCTATTGCTTCAACAAACTGATTTCAAATCTTTTGGATAAATATACAGAAATGGGATTTCTGGATCATGTGGTAATTTTATTTTTAGTTTTTAAAGGAACTTCCATACTTTTTTTCATAATGACTGTACTGATTAACATTCTCACCGACAGTGCACAAAGATTCCTTTTTCTCCACATCCTTGCCAACACATGTTATCTTTTGTGTTTTTTGATAAAAGCCATTCTGACAGGTGTAAGATGGTATCTTGTAGTTTTAGCATAACCCAAATGATTAGCAATATTGAGCATTTTTGTCATATATGTGGTGGCCATCTGTATGTCTACTTTTGAAAAATGTCTATTCATGTCCATTGCCCATTTTTTAGTTGTTTTTCTTTCTTTCTTTCTTTCTTTCTATTGAGTTGTTTAAGCTCCTTAGCTATTTTGGATACCAATCCTTTATCAGGTATATGGCTTGAAAATATCTTCTCCCAATCCATAGATTGTCTCTGCACACTTAATCGTTTTCTTTGCTGTGCAGAAGCTTTTTAATTTGATGTAATCTCATTTGTTTACTTTTGCTTTTGTTGCCTGTATCTGAAATGCAGATGTCTACTTTTGCTTTTGGGGTCAAATCCAATAATTCATTGCATAGACTAATGTCATATAGTTCTCCCCATTTTCTTTTAGTAGTTTTAAAGTTTCTGGTCTGAAGTCTTGAAACAATTTTGAGCTGATTTTTGTAAATGATGTGAGATAAGGATCCAATTTAATTCTCCTGTGGTAGAAATCCAATTTTCCCAACACCGTTTATTGAAGAGACTGTCGTTTTCCCATTGCATATTCTTGGCACCAATCAGTTGAATGTAGATGCATGGGTTCATTTCTCCATTTGAATTTTAAAATTGTTTTTCTATTTCTATGGAAAATGATATTGGAATTCTAATAATGATTGCATTGAACCTGTAGATCACTTTGGGCGGTAAGGATATTTTAACAAGTCTTCCTATCCATGAACATGAATATCTTTCCATTTATCTGTGTATTCTTAAAGTTTTTCATGAACATTTTATAGTTTTCAGTGTACAGGTCTTTCAATTTATTGGCTAAATTTATTCCCAAGTATCTTTTTGTAGCTATTATAATATATATGGGATTGTTATTAATTTCTTTTTCAGATACTTCCTTTTTAGTATGTAGAAATGCTACTGATTTTTGTGTTGACTGTATAGCCTGTAACTTTACCATATTCACTTATTAGCTCTAATAATTTTTTTTTTTTGGTGGAGTCTACAGGGTTTTCTATACATTAGATTATGTCATCAGCAAACAGTAACGATTTCACTTATTCCTTTCCTATTTAAATATATTTTATTCCTTTCTTTTACCTAATTGCTTTGGCAATGACTTCCAAATCTGCATTGAATAGGAGTGGAAAGAGTGAGCACCCTTGTCTTTTTCCAGATCTTAGTGAAAGGCTTTCAATTTTTCAATGTTGATTATAATGTTAACTGAGTTTCTCATATATGGCCTTTATTATGTTGAGGTACATTCCTTATATACCTAATTTTGTGAGAGTTTTTGTCATGAAAGGATGTTGAATTTTGTCCAATGCTTTTTCTACATCTAAGGAAATTATCACATGGTTTTTGTCCTTTATTCTGTTAATGTGATGTAACACATTTATTGATTTGCACATACTTTACCATCCTCACATCCTAGGGATAAATCCCACTTCAGCATGGTGGATGATTCTTTTAAAGTATTGTTGAATTAGTTTTTTCTAGTATTTTGTTAAGGATTTTTACATATATGTTCATCAAGAATATTGGCCTATAGTATTCTTTACTTGCAATATCCTTGTCTGGTTTATGTATCAAGGTAAGGCTGGTCTCATAAAAAGTATTGGGAATAATTCCCTTCTCTATAATTTTTTGGAAGAGTTTGATAAGGATTGTTATTAGTTCTTTCAATATTTGGTAGAGTTCAGCCATAAAGCTATCAGGCCTTGGGCTTTATTTGGTAAGAGACTTTTCACCACTTATTCAATCTCTTTGTTCATTCAATCTCTTTGTTCACTATTCAGATTTTCTATTTCTTCATGATTCAGTGTTGGGAGGCTGTATTTGTCTAGGATTTTATCAATTTCTTCTAGGTTTTCCAATTTGTTGGTACATAATTATTTATATTATTATAATAGTCCCATAATCATTTGTATTTCTGTGGTATCAGTTGTAATATCTTTTTTATTTCTGATTTATTTGCATATTCTCTATTCTATTCTTAGTTTAACTAAAGGTTTGTCAATTTTATCTTTTCAAAAAACCAACTTAGTTCCATTGATCCTTTGTATTGTTTTTCTAGTCTCTGTACATTTTATCTCTGCTATGATTTTTACTGTTCCTTCCTTGTATCTTTAGGCTTAGTTTGTTCTTCTTTTTCTAGTTCCTTGAGGTATAACACTCATTTTCTTGGGATCTTTCTTCTTTTTTAATGTAGGTGTTTATTGATATAAACATTCTTCTCCATAACATGTTGCATTCCATATGTTTTGGTATGTTGTGTTTATGTTCATTTTTCTCAAGATATTTTAAAAATTTTCTTTTTAACTTATCTGTGAAAAAAAGAGAAAAATGTGTATTCTGTTGCTGTTGGATGAAATGTTCTGTATATATTTGTTAGTCCATTTTGTGTAGAGTATTGTTTAAATCCAATGTTTATTAGTTTTTTCATATGGATGACGTTTCCATTGTTCAAAGTAGGGTGTTGAAGTCCCATACTATTATTGTATCATGGTCTATCTCTTCTTTAAGATTCTTTAATTTTTATATTTAGGTGTTCTGATGTTGCATATGTATATATTTACAATTGTTATATCTTCTTGATAAATTGACCCCATAACATCAAATAATGTCCTTCTTTGTCACTTTTTATAATTTTTGACTTAAAGTCTATTGTCTGATATATGTATAGTTACAGCTATTCTCTTTTGGTTTCCATTGCAGGGAATCTTTTTCCAATTCCTCAATTTTATTCTGTGTCTTTATAGTCTATGAATCCCTTGTTGGCAGCATATAGGTGGACCTTTTGTTTTTTATCCATTCAGTCACTGTCTTTTTATTTGAAAATTTAATCCATTTACTTTCAAGCTAATTATTGATAAGTATGGACTTACTACTGCCATTTCGTTAGTTGATTTCTATGTTTCATAGATATTTTGTTTCTTTCTTCACTTCTTGTTTTCTTCTTTGTGGTTTGATTGTTTTCTGTGGTAGTATGCTTTGAATCCTTTCTGTTTTAGTTTGTACTTCAACATGACATTATCATGTTGTGGTTACCATGAGTCTTCCATAGAGCATCTTACACTTATGTTAATAAGAGCTTGGACAGGCGTGGTGGCTCACACCTGTAATTCTAGCACTCTGAGAGGCCAAGGAGGGAGGATCACTTGAGGTCAGGAGTTCAACACCAGAATGAGCCAGAGCGAGACCCTGTCTCTACTTAAAAAAAAAAAAAAATAGCTGGGAAACTAAAAGTAGAAACAAATTAACTGAGCATAGTGTTGTGCACCTGTAGTCCCAGCTACTTGGGAGACTGAGGCAGGAGGATTGCTTGAGTCCAGAAGTTTGAGGTTGCAGTGAGCTAGGCTGATGCCATGGCACTCTAGCTTGAGTGACAAAGTCAGACTCTGTCTCAAAAACCAAAGAAACAAACAAACAAAAAAACCCAGCCCCTTTCAAATGGATAAGAACTTTACTTCAATTGTATATCATGACTCTACATTATTTACTCTTCCCCTCTACATTTTATTTTTCTGATGTCAGAATTTACATCATTCCATATGTATCATTTGGCAGTTTATATTAGCTATAATTGTTAAAAGTTTTGTTTTTTAATTCTCATACTAGAGATAAAGTTGTCTTATGCATCATCAAACCAGTAAGTTTTGTTCTTTTATATTTTTAATATTATTAATCAGCTTTTTGTTTTAATTTCAAGAACTTTAGTAATTTCTGTAAGTGAGTCTAGTGAACTCCCTTAGCTTTTGTGCGACTGGGAAAGTTTTTATTTCTCCTTCATGTCTGACAGGTAGCTTTGCTGGATAAAGTGTGCTTGGTAGGCAGGGTTTTCTTTGTTTGTTTCTTCCCCTCAGCGCTTTGAGTATATCATACCACTCTCTTCTGGCCTGAATGGTTTTTGCTGATAAACTTGCTGATAGTCATAACTGGCACGTATTGTATACGATGTGTCTTTTGCTTTACCCATAAATTCTTGGTTTCTCTCCTATCAACCCTCCACATCAAATTTAAGTTCTATCATTTATTTTTCCTTTCTAACTACCACCTTTGTCCAGGTCAGCCTCTTACTTTTCTTTCCACTTCTCGTTTCCTTCCAGTCCATTTTCACATAAAAATAAATATAACCTATCTAAAATACCAACTGCATCAACTTGTCTCCCTAATACAAATTATTCATTACTTGTTCATAGCATGACCAATGAAACCCATACTCCTTACCATGGTCTACAAGAACCTTTCTTTTTATTTTCATCATTTTCCTTCATTCTCCCTCCATTTTAGCTATACTGTCTCCTTTCAGTGTCCTGATTGCCTTTTCTTTCCATGACTAGATCCTTCTCATACTTATATTTCAGCTTGGGGAGATATTTTCAAACTGTTACCTATACCTTGGACTGGAATTATAAGAACTAGACATGAGTCCTGGCTCTGTTGTATATCAGCTAAATGAGTAAATAAATACTATTTAGAACTTCTAAAACATTTCCAGCCTCATTTTTAAACCATGGATAATAATGGGGGGACCTGTGTTATAAGAATCCAATAAATACAATAAAATTATAGATTTCTTCACTATGCCATATTTTTCAAAATTCAGTCATATAAATATATATTTTCATACTGATTTAACAGAATGAATTAATGGAAATTATATATAACTAAAAATGAACGTTGCTTATAAACTACTATTTATAAATATCAATAAATTTTCTGAGTATATAAATAGAATATATTTATGAGTCTATTTAGGTGAAATTATATAAATAATTGATCTTCACAAAAACAAAAATGAGTTAGAGATTATTACCCCCATTGTATAGACAAGGAAACTGAGACTAAGAAAGGCTACATAACATACCCATAATCACTCTGACAATAACTGGGATTATCTTAGTCTTAGGCTTTTTCTATCACCAAACCATTGGCTCCTGTGTAAAAGAAATGTTGATACCATATGTGAATAAGCCTTGAAAATCATTACACGGTTTGACTTTAATATTGATAAGAATACTGGCATATTATGTTTTAATCTTTAATTACACCCTGTTAGAGCTCGTCCATGCTATTACCAGTGTTTCCTTGTTATAGTAACTACTAGTTTGGCTCATGCTCTTTGTTCTCTCCCCTGTAGGTACCTGGATTATTCTGTCTTGCCCACTCTGAAACTAACCCTTCTGGCAATAATCTGAGACAAAGTATCTGAAACTTATCATTCGTGTGAATATATTTAATTATGTTTCCTTTTAGTTTTCAGAACATTGTATCCCACTGTGAAATGAACCCCCATGTGATGAAATTTAGGAACTTGTAGTTGGGGAATGTATTCAGAGTACTGGACATCACAACCTGATGCATTTGACTACTATAATTTCAACAGGTGCCCTATAACTCCTTTATTGCCTGGCTGGAACAAGTCAGATTCTGAACTCCTGCAGGGAAAACTCAAGGTTTTTTTTTTTTTTTTTTTTTACTTATCTTTGTGTACCTCTGATGAGAAAAGAATTTGACACTTTTAAGGTGCTTAATATTTTCTAGCTTAGTTAGTTTTCTAGCTTACTAGCCACAATTTCTGCTTTATGGGAGACGTTCAATATTAACTTGATCAAAATTCCCATTTCAGCTTAAAAAATATTCCATTCTAATTTTGTGCCTAAAGGCAAAATAAAGGTTTTTAGTTGGTAAATATAGTTCCTTTATTAATTTTTTTTCCAAAATGCAAAAGAAAACATTGAACCTAAACTTGCAGAGAAGCATCAATTACACAGTCAACAGCCTCAAGTTTCCATCATAAATGGCTAATAGGCTCCTCACCTGTTTTTGTGGTTCAAAACTTTACTGAATAGCATGAGGAAGTGATCACTCAGGGGCTGTATTATAAATTAGTAGCAGGAAGAAGCATCCAAATATAAGATTTGAAGTGGTTTGCTTACAGAAAACAAGGCCAGTGATAAAAATTAGAGTTTTGCACACTATCAACATTTTACTCTTTGATACACTTACGAGGTTTCTTTTCCCTAAAGGGATTGGCTTTGATGGACTACTAACTAAGGATGCATGGTACGTGAAGCGGTAAAGACAAATGATATTTTTCTTCTTGCTCCTTTATGAAAGTCTTGAAATCTATTATTTTCAATATAAAACTCATTTAAATGGTGGTTTTGTAGTTTTTAGTATATATGAACGTTTTATTTTTGCTTTGATGTGGCTAAGATAATACATACCTCACTTAGAATATGATGAAAGGAAGGTTAGGGTTACAAAATTGAAATCTCACAAGGCCACTGTCTTAGATCAAAGACTTCAGCTGAGAATAATGTGCTGGGTTCTGATAATTCATTCTTATAAAGAAATACACTTTTATCCAACCCAGGCTACATTATAATGCTTCTTTGCAGTATCATGTAGGTAGGTAATAGCACTAAAAGACTTTTTAATAACTCTATTGTTTCCTAATCTTAATATCTTTAGTAAGAGTGAGAATTTATATAAATACTAAAATGTGTTATGTATAATTTCATGAGGGAAATACTTTTCTTATCAAAAACTTTTAATGCTTAAGTAATGATTTCAGTATGAGCAATATGTAAATTATGCTTATTCATATGTCTAAACATATTTGCAAATATATTACACACATTATAGCGCACAAAAACATAAGAATTTATAATACCATATTTAACTTACAATCCTTTATATGTTATAAACACTATTAAGAACACAGAAATAAACAGAAACACCTGTGTAAAACCCTTTCCTCAAAGATCATGAATACTACTAACAGGAAAGTTCTGCATCCCTAACTGTGGTTATTTAATTTTTTAGTCTTCAGCAGATCAAAATAATCTGTTTATGAGGTTGGCTAGGAGCAAATTACACTGTCAAAAGGAAGATGTTGTCAGCTGAGACCTGCATACATGCAAATACGTAGCATACACATACACACATCGGGCTTGTTCATAAGTATGTAATAAATGACTTTCTCCCTTCAACTCATACTGAACGCATCCCTACATTAAAGCCCAAGATGAAAGTTGATCATAACAAAGACTTTATGAAATCCTTAAATGACTTCATATGGTTAACTTTTAAAAGGAAGACATGTTTATGCTGTATTTAAAAATAACTCTTCCACACAAATAGTTAACTATTTTTTAAGCTTAAGCTTGCATATATATTCCAGTTATCTGAAAATTTTGCTTAGACTTCTCTTGAGATAGGGGACATATTTATTCTAAACCTCTCTAATTTTTTCTCATCTTTAACTGGGGATAACACATACTTTATAGTGTTATTATAAAAACTATATGTTCAATAGAATAAGTCAAGCCACATACTGGCAGAAATACTTGCAAAAAATATATCCGATAAAAGATGGTTATCTAAAATATACAAATAACTCTTAAAACTCAACAATAAGAGAATAACCAAATTTTAAAAATAGGCAAAAGATCTGAACACAGGCTAGGCATAGTGGCTTATGCCTGTGGTCTCAGCACTTTGGGAAGCTGAGACGGGAGGATTGACTGAAGCCAGGGTTCAAGGTCAGCCTGAAATATGGAGAAATCCCATCTCTACCAAAAAAAAAAAAAAAAAAAAAAAAAAAGCCTGAACACACACCTCACCAAAAAAGATGGCAATTGAGTGTATGAAAAGATGCTCAACATCACATGCCATTAAGAAATTAAGCATTAAAACAACAATGAGGTATCACTGCAAACCAGTGAGAATGGCAAAAATCCAAAACACCGACAACACTAAAAGCTAGTAAGTATGTAGAACAACATAAATTGTCATTCATTGCTGGTGGAAACGTGAAACGATACAACCACTTTGGAATAAAGTTTCCTACAAAACTAATCATATGCCTATTGTAAGATCCAACAATTGCACACCTTGGTGTTTACCCAAATGAGTTGAAAACCTTTATCCACATAAAAACTTCCTGTTTATAGGAGCTTTATTGATAATTGCCAAAACTTGGAAGCAACAAAGATGTCCTTTAGTAGGTGAATAATAAAAAATAATAACCCATGGTACATCCAGACGATGGAATATTAATCAGTGCTAACAGAAATGAAAGACATGGAAAAAACTTACATATACTAAGTGAAAGAAGCCAATGTGAAAAGACTTCATATGTACTGTATGATTCCAACTATATGATATTCTAAAAAGGGCAAAACTATGGATACATGAAAAAGATCAGTGCTTGCAGAGGTTGGAAGAGCAGATGAATAGACAAAGCACAGAGGATTTTTAGGACAATCAAACTAATCTATATGATACTATAACAGCCACACATGCCATTAAAATTTGCCCAAACTTATAGAATGTACAAGAGTGAACCCTAATGTAAATTATGGACTTTGTGTGATATTGTGTCAATATAGTCTCATCAGCTGTAACAAATATACCCCTTCGATGAGGGACAGTGATAGTGGGAAATGCTGTAGGTACATAGGGACAAAGTTTTTATGGGAAATCTATACTTTCCTCTTGATTTTGCTGAGAATCTAAAACTGCTCTGAAAAGTTAAAGTCTATTATAAATATACTAAAAAAGCTGAACGAAAAAATAAAAGTACTTAAGAGTTTAGCACTTCTAGAAAAATGCCCCAAATTCAACTGTCTCCACAGCAAAAAGAAAAAAGGCATGCACACATGCACACACATCCAAACACCCACACCTCACTCCGTGCACACAGATACTTCCCAAGCTGGAGCCCCTGTCTGCCCAACTGGGCTCGGACTCTTATCACCTAAGGATGGTGTCTGCCTCACCTCCTGGTGCCAGACACTGGTGGTTTTGCCCAGGGGCAGCTTGCCACGTGGTGAAGATTCTAAGAGGAGCAGGGACTACTGGGGCTGAGAGGTAGCCAATACCACCCATTAGGCAGGGGAACAGAGAGGGGCTTTAGGCATTGCTCCAAACCCATACTAGTGAGGAAAGGGAGAATGAATGGTACTAATACCCTCTTGGGCCTGATGCCTATTATGCACTCAATAAACGGTAATTATGTGGAATAGTTAATAATGTTGAATCCCAAACACCTAGCAGAGAGCCTGAAACATAAGATGTGCTTGGAAAATATGTTGACTACATGAATGAATGAAGCATCAAATTCTCCAGCATGTCATGTCAAAACAAAAAAAACGGAATAAAGTTTATAACTTTTATAGTAAAAAGAAAATGAGTCAGCTTATCTATGGTTACAATTTTCTCTAACAAACAAATAACCAAGGTTACATGTTGCTGCTGACTTAATTTTCTTTTATTGGCAGAAGTTTTTCTTCTAACTATACAAGATGGTAGAAATATAGAGCAAGTGTTAAACTAGGATCGCAAGGCTTACTATACTGGAACAAACCAACAGGCCACCATCCTTTTCTTTGATAGCGGTTTATGCAGTATGCTTCAGCATAAGGCAAATCTACAAACCATCCATCGAGCACCTAATCGGGCAGTGAAATATAATATGGTGAAACATTTCTCCCTGACCTAAAGAGAGGATGGGACCCAATTGCCCTTACATCTTTAATCCAGGCAAGTGGAACCCATTTGACTTTTATGCTAAATTTCCTTTTGATCCTTGCCAAAATATTTGCTTCCAGACATCTTCCAGCCATACGTTTTACAAGATCACAATGATTTTTCCATGCATTACAGGTACTGCTATTTTTTCATTTAATGAGAGTAACTTTGGCATTATTTAAAAGGAGAAATGAGTATGAGAGTTTCATCATTGATGTGAGCAAAGGTTAGGGGTTATTTGACAAGATATACCAGGAAACTAAAACTCTGACAGTAAAATCATTCATTATTCAATTGCTCTGGAAGAACTAAGAACATATACTAAGATGTTTGTATTTGGTAAAAGTTTAAGTAACATCTCCTTTCTCGTATCCTATCCGTCCGTCTACTAAATTGGGTTGGGTGTCCCTTTAACCCTAAGAAGACTTCAGATTTAATACTTATAATGTATTGAAATTGAATCTTCATTTTATTATCTCAAACTTGACTAGATATAACTTAAAAGGAATGATTTTTCTCTTTACTGTTTTCCCCATTATCTACTACAATGAATGACACACAGCAGGAGTTTGGTAATTGTTTATCAAACCCCAATCTCTCCAAAGAGTTCACACATGAAGTTTCTTCATTCTTCAGGCAGATCTGATATTTTCCTGGCAGAGGAGTTTATATAGTATGAATATTCTCATCGCTTCTTTCTGATGACTGAAAATGCCAGGAGTCATTCTTTTGGTTTCAGAGGTTTTATCCCTCATCGTTATTACTAGTACTCTTAATACTGTCATCACTAAGAGGTCTTTACTGAGAGCTTACTCTATGTTAGGCATTGTGCTTCACAAGCAATATCTCATTTAATTATCAGAATAATTCTTGGTGATTGTTACTATTACTTACATTTTATATGAGAACATTGAAGTGCAAAGTTAACTAGGTATAAGAATTAGAGTCTGTATTTAAAAAATGCAGGCTGATGCAAGAGTTAGAAAGCAACTATATTTGAGAGAGAGAGAACATGAACTATCCAAACTTTCTACTATGTGAATGTGGTTGTTATTAGTTTTTCTAAAAGCCAGGAGGGATTTAGGAAAGATGAGATCTGAAAGAAAGGAGCTGGAGATAGAATAGCAGGATACTTAAAAATATTTGCGTTTGTGTTAAATTCATCACCCAACTATTAGCCAATTGATATTCAACCTGGAACTCATTAGTTACGAGTGAGTTTGACTATCACCCCATGTTTTCTATGTTTTCCTTTAATTAATTTAAAAATTTCCATCAAGATTTTACTTATGTATAGTCAAGTCATTTGACAAAGCTTGTTTCCTAAATTTTCCTGCATCACCTCTAATTGTCTACCTGATCATTTGAGAGAAAGAGAAAAAAAAAATCAACCAAGGTATGTCCCAATATTTTCCAAAGAAAAATTTGTTTCAAGGTAAAATTGTAGAACAGTGGCCCTTAACCTTTGCTGCACAGAAAAGTGGGGACTTTTAAAAATCCCAGTGCCCAGGCAATAAATATCTCAGACCAATTAAAACAGAATCTTTGGACACGAGACCCAGGCATTAGTAAGGAATCCCGAAGTACTCCAAGGTTGAGAATCACTGTTACAGAACCATTTTGAATTGTTCATGATATATAAAGCACTCAGGGTTTTTTTTTTGTTTGTTTTGTGTTTTTGAAATAATAGCAGCTAGTGTTTTAGCTAGCAATGAAAAAGTAAATGACACAATGTCCTATGTAGGAAGAGCGTTACTGCTGATCATTGCCACATACCTAGGTGATTCAATCTTATCACATACAAACAAGTATTTTGTAGTTATACCCAGAATCATTGAAATTTGGACTTACCCAATACATTAAGAGAACAAAAAAGAATAGGAATAACCTATTCTACTTTCTTTGGAGTTGAGGACACCTGAAATAAAGTTTCAAGATGAGGAAGCAATTTTATAATCTGTCTTATAAAATCAAGTGTTCCTACTTATGTATATTACTGTCTCCTTGGATGTAAATGAATTCCTCTTGGATGAAACATAGTCACAAATAAAACTTAGAACACCATAGCAAAAAATTGCTGAACAGATGTTAGGTAGCTTTATGAATTGATTCTTCTTCTGAACCTACCTGTCCAACCAAATTGGAATATCCAAGGTAGCGTAAAAAAAAAAAAAAAAAAAAAAAAAGTGGCCCAAAATGTTTATTTTTTTTTTAACATATTACATTTAAATTAATACATTTGCCTTTGTTTGTAGAGCTATTGGCATAATCATTATGTGCTAAAAACAATATTTTCACACTTCACAAAATTTCATGTAATTCATACCTAGTCAAAGGAAAAATGACAGCAGATATATTACAGAAACACCTGGGCAAAAGATAGTAAGATTTTGGATTTTATTTTAGGTGAGATACGAAGCCACTGGAGTGTTTAGAGTGCAGGAGTGACTGGTTTGATTTACATTTTAATAGGATCACCATGTCTCTGTGAAGGATAGACTACGGGAAGGCAAGGGTGCAAACAAGAGTACAGGATAAAGGGTTGTTTCATTAACCAAGCAGGAGATGACGGTGACCTGGGTGAATGAATAACAGAAATGGCATGAATGGTGGGATCTTGAAGATAGTTTAATAGACAGTATTTCTCTAGAAATAGATGTGGGTTATGTTTGAGCTATGGGATGTGGGATGTGGGAAAAGAGAAGCCAAAGTAAATACGTAACTTTATCACAAATTACATATAGTTGCCCTCATATGAACAGAATTTTTGAAATTATAATTTCTCAATTTCTCTTGGAGATGATAATCGCTCTATCAGGATCTTGAAAAAATTCACAAGTTCTTAGGCTTCAGATATGCAAGTATATCACAAAGTGATTCCTAGTGCTTTCCTTTGCTCCTATTCCAACATATACACAGACTACGCATAGAAAGCTAACAATCTTGAAACAACTCAAATAACCTCGTAAATTCTTACCTCCTTCCCATTACAATAAACTCAGAGCCTGAATCGCTGAAAAGTTCTGCTTTTATCAATGCCAGGATTCATTACCTTGTTACTGTAGTGTCATGTTTAAACAGCAATTTTTTATTTTTTTTTTTTTAGTTTTAGAATATTTCATGGATACTAACAGTGACTTTCAACAGTAACAATTATGAAGACTTCAGGGAAGCTTCATGGGGAAATAATGTTTTATTCAGGTAATTATCTAAGTGTCCATTTTAATCCCCACAAAACTTTCCCAAAATGTAAACATTGGCCTGATTTTCAGTGCCCTATTTTGAAATTTTCCTGCCTGTTTCTTGCTATGTTCCTAATGAGGAAATGCTGACCTTTACCCTCCTCCTTCTACCAGGCACTCCCATGCACAAGTTTCCCCAATTATGTGCTTGTTAGTAGTTCCAAGAGACTAAGTCTCAAAACAGACCAGTCTCCCACCAGACTACCTCAAGGCCACGGTTAATCTATAGGTAATCTACCCTCAAGATGACACCAGCCCACTCACCAGGTGGAAGAATAATTCGAGAGAGTCATTATTCTAACCAGTACCTCCTTGCCACTCCTGAATGCCCTTCATACCAAATTCCCTTTTTAAACCCTACCCGCAGCCCAAGACTTCAACATGGTTTCTTTGAGGCACAAGCCTTGGCCATGTCCCTACTGCTAGCTCTGGAATAAAGTCACTTGCCTTTGCACTACACTTTTTTCCTTCTTATTGGCATTTGCACGTGGTGAGCAGCCAAGCCTGTGCTTGATTACAAAAAGAATGAGGCTTCCTATTTTAGGAAACAAAAGCAAAACACTGTTATTTTAAACAATTTCCCTATATGTAAGGTCCTAAGTTGAATATAAAATATATGCTATATGTTTTCAGTGAGAAGCTATTCAGACATTTTGTAAAGATTCAGGGGGATCCGCCCCTTCCTCACTTCTCTACAGACCATTTTCTAATTAAAGCTCTATTTTACATAAATCAATAAAACTATTTATATAAAAATCCTAGCCAGTAACCAAAAATATTTTAATAACCAGTCCTTTGAATAAATTAAACGAATCGTATACTTTTAAAACTGATAAACTGTATTCAGGGTTTTTTGCATTTTTATTTATTTCTAAATCTTTAGTTATTGTGGGTAAATAGTTGCATATGTTTATAGGGTACATGTGATGTTTTGATACAGACATAAAAGGTGAATTAATCAAATCAAGGTAATTGGGGTACTGTCACTTCAGGCATGTATCATTTATTTGTGTTAGGCACATTCCAATTCCACTCTTTTAGTTAAAAACAAAACAAAACAATAAAATATATTCAGTTTACATGTACTCACTCTTGTTCAAATGTTTACAATCGTATCTTTTGAACACTTCAACCTAGAAGCAACTTTATGTTATTTGGGCAAATAATGAGTACCATTGAACAATTATACTGTGTTATCATTAGACAAAGGTAGAACAGTTATGACTTATTCTATCTATATAGAGTACCTACATATGGGCTTACTTGTTTGTATGTGTCTTTCCAGAACTGCAAGCTCCATGAAAAAAAGGAAAGCATGTCTAATTTGTTTGCCACTGTTTATCTAGTTTCTTGTGAATAGTACTAGGCATACAACACAGTTTGGAGAAGGGGAGTAATATGACATGTTTACACTTAAAACATCCAAGGAAATAAAGGAAGAAACGGGGCAAAGGAGGAAGGGAAAAAGAGGAGGAGGAAAGGAGGGGAGAACGACTCTGAAATTCAGGAGATTTCAATGTTTATTTCAGCTCAGGTATTAAACAGCTAAGTTATTTTGAGGCAAGTGCTGCTCTGATACAATGGTGAATTTAACAATCTAATCTCTCAGGTTTTTTTATAGATTTTAAACTTCTTAATCTTAATTAGCAATATATTAGTGTGTGTATATGTGTGTGTATATGTATTATATACATATATACACATGCAAAAAACATGATATATCTATAATTCTTCATATAAATTAAAATATATTGCTGCCCAATTTTATAAAAGTAATCCAATATTCTTGTTCTATGCAAGAAATTATAAGATAGCATTCTTCTAATTGAGAATAAAGAATTGTAGCATTCTTAATATTCCATATGGTTATAAAATATCTTGAGAGGCTTGGAAGGCAAAGTCTTGGTTCCAGTATTTACATATATCATTACTTAACCTCCTACTATACAGTGTCATAACAAACCCATTACCTAATTATTATGAGAGTGACATTCAACTCTACATGTAGAAGAAAAATTAAATTGTTCAAATATATACGTTAGGTAGTTAAATTGGAAAACTGCAATTGCATTTCCTGAAAGAAGGTAATCACGATCATTTTATTTGCGCCACATAACTGCTACAACAGCAATAGGCTTCTCCTTAAGAGAATGAATTCTGTGTCATAAATAAGCAATAACATACAGAGAAAACCATCAGCAAGGATATGAGAGCTGAGTTTCGCTATGGTATTCCTTATTATTTTATGCCATATGAATCAAGTGTTCCTCTGTTAAGATATCTGAATAGTACCAAAATGAAAAGGCTACAAGAACATTTTCAATCTCATCACTTTAATAGATTCTATATGCAGTTTCCTAAAAGACAAAGTGAAATGTCCAAAAATGACTAGACTGCACATATCTACTGCAGGTTTGTTCTTTTTTAGAATTGCATAAATTAATCCACAGATAGGATTGGCATGGTTGGATCTTGGCGTCTTTTTCATGGTGCTCATCTTATTCTACCTTGTTTTGTTGTTCTGTACTTGTTTTATTCCTCAATAGGCTGTTGAGTACTTGAGAACAAAGACTTTGAGTTGTGTTTGTTTTCACTGCAGTTCTTATCATAGGGATAAATAAATCTCATTCTAAACAGAATGGAGGCAAAGGTTAGACTTACTGTTTCTCTTTATGAGTTTATTTATTATTTTGTACATAAACTCACATTTATCATTCCTATCTAATTTAGGGATATATAATAGCAAAATTTCATTTGATGTAAAAACATACAAGCTTATAAGTATGTGTTTATATGCATGTAGATATTACAAGTAGCCATTTTATGATCATCAAAAGCTCAGAATTAAAATCAAATGTTGGAGTGGGTTGATATTATAGGACTTTTCATCTCTGCAGTACTCAGCAATGTGATGGAAAGGAAATACGACTTGTTTTTAAACAGAATTAGATAATTACACTAATATAGAAATAAAATATAACCATTGTAAATCTCTCTATGTGACATGTGTATCAATAAATTTAATTTCATAGTAATAGTAAAGAAATATATAATTCAATGTAACTTAAAAAGTGACTATGGTATCTCATTTTTAAGATAGAAATTCAACATAGACTGGAAAACAATTATTCACTTAACCTTTTCATGTATTCTCTTAGCTCAAACATAAGGCAAACAGAATTTGAACCCCAACGAATTTCTACTCCATACCCTCCCCCATATTTGTAAATAATGTCATCATATAATTTGTTTGCTCAAGTCAAAAACCTGGGCATCATAACTGACATCTCTCTTTTTCCTCTTTCATATCCAGAAGATCACTAAGACATGAATTCGATCCTTATTTATTGGTAAAAGTTACATAATGAATGTTTCACACAGCTGTGAATATTAAGTGAGAAATATATATATACACACACACACACATATGTATACTTAGCATTTACTTCTAGTTTTAACAGCAATAACAGCTGATTAAATTAATATTTTGGATGTCAAATGCAAATTTTACATGCAAAATTAATTCATTTGTTACTACTATACTAGTATGGAAGTTGGGTGTTTGGGTAATTTTTATGATAGTAAAATGTTAGAAACTCTCACACAGGAATGCATCCTATACAGATACTATATCATGTATTTCAGGGAAAGAGAGCTTCTATGTAAGTTACTTCAGATTATATTAACTAATAAATAATTTGTGTTTTAAGTAGACTATATATACAAACATTTACACATATGTGCTAAAAAAAAAAAGCAAGTTATATCTCTAGGGAGAAGAAAAGCTATATGAATTATTTGTAAAAAGTCCCTTACACAGCCTGTGTTTAAAATTACAATTATTTTTTAAGAAAAAAGGTATGAGTCTGAACCATTAATATATTCAGCAATTACTGATAGTGATAACCATCTATAAGCTTAATAATTGCTATTAAATCACAATTCTTGCTACATAAATATAAAAAAGAATGCTATTGTAAAGTATACTGTAAGGAGGATCTACTTCTAATATTGCTGCAGCCTTTGTTAAAAATCACTTCCCTTCTGATATATATTAACTACATTTATGAACTATGCTAGAATTCAATGCTCATAAGAAATCAGATTTGACATATCTGTTCGGACATGCAATTAAATCAGCTCTTTTCCCATTTTAATCCTCATATGAGGGTTTCTAATTTGAGCATTCAAACTAAATGGAACCCTGTAAGGTCTGTCAATTTCATCCACAAAGCTCTTTTGTTAGACAGTTCCATCAAAAGCTAGACAATTCATTTTACTGGCAAAAGAACTGATCAGGAGAAGAATAAATTGTATCCTTAATGCTTGGACAGATCACTGGATTACTGTTAATGTATTATTAGTCAAGCAGAATCTCCTTTTGAAGGAGCCTTGCAGGCCATGTCATAAACTGATTAAAAATCAGTGAACAAGTACTTTCTACCTTTGTTGTATGTTAATGGGAAACCTTCTATCCCAGAAAGCTTTGCTGAACTAGTAACCTTTAGTTTCCTGAAACGAGAGCATTTTAGAGAAGAATGTAAGCACAAAAAAACTTTTCCCTACCAGTCCTTAGAACAGAAAATTTCATTTTAAAACTGAATTTATTTCCAATTAAAACTTTTGTATTAGAGAGAGAGAGAGAGAGAGAGAGAGACCCAAACAGAAGCAGAGAAAGAGAAAAAGAGAGAGGGAAAGAGAGGTGGAATAATTATTCAGAAATTATCAACTATAGAAAATAGTGTTTTGACTCAAAAAGTTGAATAGCCAACTTTCTGGTAATGCATAAAATCTTACAATGGTTTATTTAAAAATCTCAAATAATTGATGGACATAGAAATGAGGCATGAGTGTAAAATATTAATATTTCTATTCAATCTGTTGAATTGTATACACTTAAAAATAGTTGCTAAAAGAGACTGCATCAGAGTAGAACATTTTTAGAGGAAAAAAATAGAATTTTTTAAATCTGATATCAAAACTTATAAATGCTCACTGTCATAGACCATGGAAGAAAGAATACTAACATTTATTGGATTCTAACCATGTTTTTGTTTTCTGATCTTCTGTATATGTAAGATCCTAATTATTCAGCTAAGAAAACTGAGACTCTATAAAGTAAAATAATTTAGCTAGAGTCCCTCAGATACTGGATGGGACTAGGATTCAGACCTAGCTCTGTGGAACTTTAAGGCTTGTTCTTTCAGCCACATCTCCATCTTTCAGATGTAACACACCCAGAATTGTTCCATTTAAATTTATTTCTATCCTTTTTTCCTAGCTCACATTAACAATATTAATGTAAAAGGAAAGTCTTCAAAAAGAGATTGCTGTTTTAATGAAATGCTTCTTTCACAGTACCAAGGTAAACCAAGAACACTGTCTGGCAAATTTCCAGGGAGGCTATTGCCAGGGATTTGATTGAAGTGACATACCATATTTCAAATGTTCATTTTTTTTTTTTTACTTGTTTGAATAACCAAAGAAGAGATATGAAGTCCAGAAACAGGAAAGGTATAAATTATGTAGAGACCAAAGTCATTTATTTTGAAAGAAAGAGGTGATCATACAAAAATTTAAAATGTTGTTATCAGTAACTTGGTATATGTTTTCTGCAATGGAGTTCTTCAGCAACTATCCACATGTTAAATTACATGCCCTTGAACCCAAAAAATTGTGTCTAGACATTTATATTAATACCAAAGTATAATAAATATGTACAAGAATAACTATGGGCTTATTTTTACATTAAAAAAAGCAACCAAACGTTCATTGGTAAGGGATTTGTTAAACAAAATATTGCGTATTTTTAAAATGGTATATTATGCAGTAATTCAAAAGGATAATGTAGATACATGTTTGTTGATACATGTATCTACATAATACTGTAGATACATGTCATATGTGAAGATGACACATTTTTTGACCAAAAAAAAAATAGTTTCTAAAACAAACAGCAAGTAAAGTATGATTTCATTTGCATAATCTATCTTTTCATAGGGAGAATGTTTAAGCTCTAAAAGGTTATCTTTCTCTGGTGGGACTTTGTGTGGCTTTCACCTTCTCTTTTACATTTTAAAGTTACATACGTCTCAATTCTATAAAAATAATTTTATAAAAAAAACTTAAAAAAACAAAATAATAATAATTGCATGTGTACTTCAAATCATCGACCTTGCATTTAATCAGTCGGTAAACATTGTTGATTCAATCTCTGTTTTGTTTGCTTCGACTGTTCTTTCAACTGCACTGCTGCCGTAGTCCCTCATCCTTCCATCCAGTTTCACTTTCCACTACAATGAATGCAATAAACTTTAAAACTAACAGTTGGTTGAGTTAATATCATAATAATCTATCAAAATAATTCTAAGTTGATTTTTAGGATGAATATCAGGTTCTTCTTCCACCCCTTCTTTCCTTTACTACTTCACTGCCCTTTCCATGGATATATTGCTGCATATGATGCAAAAGGACCTGGGTTTGGGTCACTGGAAATACTGATAAATACTTTTTACCACTATTAAAAAGGGACTAAAGCCAGCATTTTTCTTTAAATGTTTCCTGGTTACCCACAAAGTACAAACACATGGGACACAAATTTCTTAGCCTGGTCTTTAAGACTACTTCACATTCTGATTCCTTTAAGCTTTTATTGCTTCTTCACTCCCTTTTCTTTCATATGCTTTGGTGACAGTTGACTGCTACTCATGGTGGTGAACCCCAACTCACCTTCTCCAAGGATCATGCTGTTTTCTTACGCTGATATTTCTTGCAGCAGTGCCTCCTTTAGTCGTTTCCACCTCTATCAAAACTCCAAACATTTCCACACCCTGTTCAAATTCTATTCTTTCCCCCAACCCTTATGAGATCCTCACACTCATAATTAACTCCTTTCATGTTCACTTTCCAATTATGTTTTACTTTCCTTGTAGTGATTAACAACGTCTTAATAAATACCGAATGGGTGTATAAATATCATGACCAGAGCTAGTAAAACTGCCTCTCCATCACTCACAGGTTTCCCTGAATGCCATGAGATAGTATACGTCCATGCATTTTATAAGCTAAAAAGCAATGAATATATAAGGAATTATTACTCTAATTATATGTAGTAGCATTATTCTCCACTCCTTAGAAACTGGCTGTACCCCTAAAAGTGAACTCAATTAGTAGTAGTGCGGAGATTTCTAGAGGTGATCCAAGTGCTGACAGCGAAGGCCCAATCACCCAGAAGCTGGACAATCAGCCAGTTTGGAGTAGCTGTCAAATCCTGACAGATGCTTAGAGAATTGGTCATCAGCATTAGGGTACCTCTGAATCATTTGTGGCGCTTTTCAAAATACAGATTTTCAAGTTGCTGGCCAGAAATATGTATTCGGAGGTTTGTTGGGTGAGAGGGAGAAGCAGGAATTTGAATTTTTATCAAGCCTCTTGGGTGACTTCCCCCCGCCCCAGTGGCCCAGGGGTACTACTTAGTAAAATATTCTCTTAGCCACGAAACACTTGGAAATGTTTTAAATAAAGAATTATGACCTTTACAGATTATTGGAACAACCTGCGGTGAAACAAAATTCTTGTGATAATGGGCAGATCACTATCCATTTTTGAGTTAAATATCAGAGCTAGAATCACAGACTCCTCCCCACCTCACCATGAACTCAAATGATGATTTGCTTTGTCAAAGCTAAAACAAAATGTTTTCCATATATCTTTTGAATAATAAGCCCTCAGGTCTCAGTTATGAAAAGTGGAAGAAGCTCTTATAACAGGAACTGATTATAAACATAAATGATAAAAGGAAATAAATTCTAGTGTCATTTTTCCCCTTATGCAACACTATTGAATAACCATCTGGACCCAACAATTTATTTCCTGAATGGTCTTCAGTAACACTTCACATTTCCTCTCCAGAAATAAAAAAAATTCAAAGGATTTTGCTTATTAGTGGAAATCTTTGCTAATTGCAGTCTTCAAAGTCTAAATTAGGTCTGATTTGGTTACCCTGAGACATACAATATTAGCATATATTGTATTAATCCTTAAATGCCTTCTTAATTACTACTGCCTTTTTAGTACATTGTTTATCTTTTTTCTGCTAAATGGATCCAATTAAGTTTTGATTGGGCTTTTTTTTTTTTTCTCACTGAAATTATAAACTAACTCTTATCTTCTTTGCTCACAATAGATTTGTTCATTCAGCATAAAGAGAAATTCAGTTGTACTAACCACTTTAACTGTAAACTTGCTCTTGGCATTTGTTAACACTCTAAAGGTATTTGTACATATTTACTATTATTATTACTTTGTAAGCTCTTAATTAGTTCAGCTGATTTTCTTTTAATCTTTAATTGATATCATTTTTTAAATTCAGGACACTAGTATCAATGATGGTTCCTATAAACCGACTTAATTTTTTACTGCATCTCACACACCTCAGTATTTTTTAGAAGAATCCACTCAATGAGGCAAAATCTCTTTGGGGACCAATCCTGAACTTAAGTCTTGAATGGCGTTTTGACTCTTATGTGTCTTTTAACTCTTGATTAGTTGCTGTAGTGGAAAAAAAAAATAGTAAAGTAGTAAATTAATAGCAGATTGTTTTCTACAATGTCAGCAAAGGGTAATTTTAACTTTGACAGTTGCTGAGATAAGTGAGGAACACAATTGATAGAGGTTATATTAGCACAACTGATAACTACCCATTTCTCTTGATTGGTATGGAATTATTTCTGGACCATACACAGGTAATCTAATTTCCATTACTAGAGAATTGATATTATCAGAAGAAAAGGACTAAAAGATCAAAGTGGTGCATCAACTAAAGTTTTTAAAACTACAAGTGAGGGCTTTGGAACTGTGGTCCACAAGACCGGGTGCAAACTGACACCAGTTCACTGCACGCTAGGAACTAGAAACACAGCGAAAGGCCAGCGGCGACTGAGCGAAGCCCCACCTGCACCCACAGCCACTCCTTATAGCTGGCATCACCACCCAAGCCTCACCCTGGCCCCCCCAAATCAGACCCTCACAGGAGCGGGAACCCTTCTGCAAACTGCGCATGCGAGGGATCCAGGTTGCCAGCTCTCTGTGAGAATCCAACGTCTGAGGTGGAGCCCGGGTGGTGACAACACCGCCCCCATAGGTTGAAAAATTGTCTTCCATGAAACTAGTCCCTGGTGCCAAAAAGGCTGGGGACCACTGCTTTAGAAGGAAAGAAAACTAACCTTAACATAATATTTTAAACAAATTTTGAAAATGGATGTAATTCTTATGTGTGACTGTGTAAAGTACTGAACAATTAAGTGTTGTTAAACTTGTTAAAATACCATTTATTGTACGATCACAATATAAATTGCACCTTAGCTAAACATTTAAAAATCTGTAAATTATAGCTTCATTGCATAAATTTGAGTCAAAAATCTAAATTTTCATAAAAATTTGCCCAATTTCACTAACTTCAGTATTCTTCAATATCGGTTTTATAATTCAAAATTGCCTATATACATTGAAATAGAAACTTTTAAGAATTTTGAAGATCATGTATATGTATATTAAAGTCATCAGAGCCCATTTCAATACTGAATATACAAATGTCAATTACAGCCATGTGTCCATAAAGATATGCTTGTAACCCAATGACATTATCAACTGTAAAATTAATTCATTCACCACAGCCCTTTATAAATATTCTATTAGTCCTTTCATTTTGTTTTAGTTTTTTTTTTCATCATTTCATGACATAAATAGAGAGGGATCTAAATACTTTAATCATCTGACAGTAAATTAGAGTAATATTTAGCAGAGAATTAGAAATATTTGTGAACAAAAGTCAATATAACATACCATAAAAATTGTGTTTAATAAGGAAGAACTAAAAGCAATAAGACCATGGAAGCTGAGGGAAGAGTCATACAGTTGCCACAGGTATTCTTGCATGAAACATCCAAAGACGACTATCATTAGGAAGTTGTTATGAGATGTGATGAGAAGAATAAAAATTGCCACAGTACGTTAAACCATCAGAACTTGTCAGGAATGTATTTGAGAGGGTGAGCCAACCTTTATGGCCTGTGTCGCTGCAGTGAAAAATAAATCACATTGAACTGATCACTATGGTAGGGGGGCTGCTGTTATTAAGGAGGTTACAGGATAAAGAAGAATTTTACTAATTTCACTATGTAAATAAAAGAAAACAGATACAATTCAATGAGATTTCATGTTAAAACCACAATGTAATTTTCCGAGAACAGTTGTAAAAACAGGTCAGTACAATTTTTAGCAAATTCCATCATCTAAAGACTCTTTAATAAACTGGAAAACACTGACGATTTACAGTGAGAAACAATAAAAATGAATTATCCACATAGATGAACTGCTATAATAATAATATCTCCATTAAGATATTGATTATATGCCTGCTATTTTAAGTACCTTATTAAATATTAGTTCATTTAATACTCAAAACTACCCTGTGAAGAATTAGTATCCTTATTTTACATATGAGCAACAGAAGCACAGAGAAGTTTAGTAACTTGCCTAACATTGTACAGCTCATACACAGCAGAGATGGAATTCCTAACCAGTTTAACCCTAGAGCTCGTGATTTGAACAATTATTCTTAACTACTTTACACTGAGAATGGGATTTTAAGTAAATTTTTTAGCTCTACTGATCTATATATCTATGATCAATTTCTTCTTTACAGAAATCCTAAGGGGAATCATTATCCACCCAATTTCACTAATGATAAAACAAAGGCTATAAAATATTTAGCAAGGTAAAATTATAGAGCTAGTAAATGTAATCTAGACATACAACTTGAATCTGCACAGTTATAATGCCTCAAAATGGAAAAAGATTCTAAGTGCGCTAAAGAAATATACATAGATGGTAAAATGCATGCATTTATGCAATCTCAAATATTTACCAACATTGGTTCTTGACTCTGGTATAAATAAGTAATAAGATACCTGTTAACCAGGGGAAAGACAGGCATATACATTGATAAGAATACAAAAATTAAAATAACATGAAATATGGACAAATTCCCAATGCTTCAGAAGTCTACCACGAATACTGATTCAAATACCAATGCTTCCTAGCACCACTCAGATGAAAACAGCCTTAGGGAACTGGTGGTTCCTGGGAAAACTGTGGGTCTGTGGAGACTGGGCATTCAGGGCAGGACACTAACAGCTGAAAGGAGAGAGCAGCATACAAGAGGGCCCCTTAGGACAAAAGAAATCAGGGCACTAGCTCTCCACCATTTGGGACCTTCTACTCCTCCTCTGCCCACTGATGCCAAGGCAGTCATGGCTATTTCTGCTTGGGACCAGGGAGAGTTTCACAGGGGAAGATTAAGCCTGGGCACATGGGACCGGCTGCCCCATCTCTGATGGAGCACTTATTACATGCAGGATTCCACACCCAGGGAGCTTGGGGCACACTCTCTTCCTTCTATAAAGCCACAGCAAGTGCTTTCTTTGTTCCCTAAGACTAAAGATACTGCCTCTGCTAAAGGAGGGCTCAGCTAGCAGTCCTATCCCTAAGCTGCCTATCTCATCTGGTATCTACATATAGAGGCAATTGCCTAGCACAGCCACACCTCTCCTGCCAGAGCATTTCAGCTACAGCCCACAGCCAGTCTGGTAGCCCTGCACGTAGAAAGTTGAACTGCCCCCACCAACTCTGCTATAGCTGGGTCAAGGTGAGAGCTGGGAATCTGGGTACTTTTGTGTCCCTGAAGGACAGAGACCACTGTTACTGCTGACAGAAGGAAGTGTGAGCAGCACGTGCATTCCATAGCTGCCTACCTCTGCTATCCTCATCAAGAGGGGCCCATCACTCCTGTTGCAGTTTCATAGTCCATCTACCCTTCTCCTGCCTGAGCATCTTCCAGAGCAGGAGATCACCCCACCCCTTACTATCACAACCAGTACCTGCAGGGAGGTTTGAAGGCAATTTTACTAGCCTGGTCTTAGAACCCCCAACACTCAAGCACACCACCCAGGGGCCTGGGATCTGGAGACTACCTAACCTAGTCCACCACCGCAACACTCTCCCAGGGGTCTGAGGTCCAACTGACCCAAACTGTCAGCAAGAACACGGCGAGTACCTACCCACATGGGCTGAAAGGCAGTATACTTCTCCCCCTCTATACCAAGCAACAGAGTTCCCAGCAGAAAACAGGTGAAAACAAAACTGTTGTGAGCTGAGGGAAGAGGTTCCAGATGAGAAGGAACTAGCATAAGAACTCTGCCTATATATATATACACATATATATGTGTGTGTGTGTGTGTGTGTGTGTGTGTGTGTGTGTGTGTGTGTGTGTGTATAACAGGCTTTCTAGATACACCCAAAGGATTTCACTAACTCTCCAGCAATAGAATCTAACTAAAAGGAAACTTTTGAAATGTTAGATATGGAATTCAAGCCATAAATTTTAAGTAACTTAAATGGGATCAATGGAAAAGTTGAAAACCAACAAAAAGACCCCCCCCCCAAAAAAAAAGTTAAGACATGAAAGAAAAATTCACTAAAGAAATAGATAATTAAAAAAGAAATAGCAGAACTTCTAGAAATGAAAAAAAGTTATTAGGGAACTTTAAAATACAATGAAAATCTTTAACAGACTAAACCAGAAAAAAGAATTTCAGACCTTGAAAACAAAGCTTTTCCATGCATGGTTAGTCAAAAATAAAGAAAAAAATAATCAAGAGAAATGAACAAAATCTCTAAGAAATATTGGATTATATAAAATGCCCAAGCATAAGAATCACAGGTACCCTCAGGGAGAGGAAGAAAAAGCAAAAAGTATGGACGCTTCTTTTAGGGAATAATGGAAGAAAATTTCCCTGGTCTTGCTAGAGATATAGACTTCCAGATACAAGAACGTCAACAAACTTCTGGAAGATTCATTCCAAATAGGATATCAACAAGACACACAGTCATCAATCCGGCCAAAGTGAAAGCAAAGGAGAAAATCCTACAAGCTGAGAGACAAAAGCTTCAAATAACTTACAAAGGAAAACTCATCAGACGAATGACTGACTTCTCAGCAGAAATCTTACAAGCCAGAAGGGATTCGGATCCCATCTTTAGTCTTCTTAAAGAGAGTGACAGTCAGCTAAGAATGTTGTATACACCAAAACAAAGTTTCACAAGTAGGAGAGAAATAAAATCTCCCCCAGAAAAGCAAGCATTAAGGGAATTTGTCTGCAGTATAAAATGCTCAAAAGTGTTCTAAACACCAAAAAGAATGGTCAATACTCACCAGTGTCCAAACACATGAAAGTAAAAACTCACAGCTCTTATAAAAGAGTAACACAAGGGAGAATACAAAGGAACTGGATAACAATCAACAGATGACTGGAACATTATCTCACTTGTCAATATTAACATTGAATGTAAATGGTCTAAATGCCCCACTTAAAAGATACAGATTGATAAAATGGATAAAAAAAAATGCAACCCAAATATTTGCTGTGTCCACGAAACCCATTTAACTGGTAAAGATTTCACATAAACACAAGGTAAAGGGGTAGACTAAATATTCCATATAAATAGAAACCAAAAATGAGCAGGAATAGCTATACTAATATCAGATAAAACAGACTTTAAAACAACAGTAAAAAAAAGACCAAGATGTCCATTATAAAATGATAAAGGTTTCAATTCAACAAGAAGTTACAGCAATCCTAAATATATATGCTCCTAACATCAGAGCTCCGAGATTCATAAAATACTATTAGACCTAAGAAATGAAACAGTAATATAATAATACTGAAGGACCTCAACACTACACTGACACAACTAGATACATCAAGGCAGAAAATCAACAAAGAAACACTAGATTAAAAGAGACTCTAGAAAAAAATGGATATAATAGACATTCGCAGAACATTCTACCCCCAAACTACACAATATACATTTTTCTTATCAGCACATGGAACATTTTCTGAGATAGACCATATGATAGGCCACAGAACAAGTCTCAATAAATTTAATAAAGTCAAAACCACACAATGTATCTTCTCCAACCACAGTAGAATAAAACTAGGAATTATTATACTTCAAGAGTAACTCACAAAACTACACACGCGTATGGGTATTAAACAACATACTGCTGAATGATCTTTGGGTCAACGATGAAATCAAGGTGGAAATAAAAAAATATTGAATTGAATGGCAGTAATGACATAAGCTATAAAAATATCTGGAATACAGAAAAAGCAGTGCTAAGAGGGATGTTCATTACATTCAATGCCTACATAAAAAAGACAGAAAGACACAAATTAACAACTTAATGTCCCTCAAGGGAACTAGCAAAACAAGAGCAATCAAACCCAAAGCTAGCAGAGGACCAAAAATAACAAATATCAGATCAGAACCAAAAAAAAAATTTGATACCAAAAACCCCTCAAAACACAAAGAATCAACGAAACAAAAGTTGGTCCTTTGAAAAGATAGACAAAATTGATAGACTACTAGCTGGATTAACCAAGAAGAGAAGACAGAAGATTCACATAAGCTCAATCGGAAGTAAAAAAGGGGACATTAAAACATACAAGGGCTGTCTAGAAATATATCCAGTCATTGTTAATATAGTAAGAATGGTTACATGGTTGGATACTTTCTGGACATCCTTGTATACTGCAGAAATACAAAAGATCAATGGAAACTACCATGGACACCGCTATGCCCACAAACTAGGAAATTTATAGGAAATAGCTAAATTTCTGGAAGTGCATGATCTCCCAAGGTTGAATCAGGAAGAAATAGAAATCCTGATCAGACCAATAATGAGTAGCAAGATTGAATCAATAATAAAAAATCACCCAACCAAAAAAAGCCCAAGACTAGATATATTCACAGCCAAATTCTAACAGACTACAAAGAAGAACTGGTACCAATCCTACTGAAATTGTTCCATAACATTGAGACGAAGGGAATTCTCCCTAACTCATTCTATGAAGCCAATATCACCCTGATACCAAAGCCAGGAAAGGACACAAAAACAACAACAAAAAAGAAAACTACAGAATAATATCCCTCATGAACATAGATGCAAAAATCCTCAACAAAATATTAATACTAGCAAATCAAATTCAACAGCACATCCAAAAGATAATTCATCATGATCAAGTGGACTTCATCCCAGGGATGTAGGTATGGTTCAGCATACACAAGTCAATCAATTTACTTCTGTTTACCACATAAATAGAAGTAAAAACAAAAGCCATAAAATCATTTCAACAGATGCAGAAAAAGCATTAAGTAAAATTCAGGACCCCTTCATGATAAAAACCCTTAACAAATTAGGCATAGAAGAAACATATCTAATAATAATAAAAGCCACATATGACAAACCTGCAGCCAACATCATAGTGAATAGGTAAAAGTGGAAAGCATTCCTAAGACCTGGAACAACAGAAGGATGACAACTTTCACCACTTCTATTCAACATGGTACTGAAAGTCCTAGCCAGAGCAATCAGGCGAGAGAAAGAAATGAAGGGAATCCAAATTGGAAGAGGGGATGCTAAACTATCCCTGTTTTCCAACAATATGATCTTTTACTTAGAAAACCCTAAAAACCCCTTCAAAAGACTCTTAGAATTGATAAACAAATTCAGTAAACTCTCAAGTTATAAGATCAATGTACACAAAACAACAGCATTTTTATACACTAATAACTCCCCTAAGCTAAGAATCCAATCGAGAGCTCCATCCCATTTAAATAGTTGCAAAAAAAGAAAATAAAATGCCTAGGAATATACTTAGCTAAAGAGGTAAAAGACCTCTACAAGGAGAGCTTCAAAACAGTGATGAAAGAAATTGTAGATGACACTAGCAAATGGAAAATCATTCCATGCTCATGGATTCCAAGAATCAATATTATTAAAATGTCTATACCACCCAAAGAAATGTACAGATTTGATGCAATGTAATTCCTACCAAAATATAATCATTTTTCACAGAATAAAAAAAAAATTCATACGGAACCAAAAAAAAGAACACAAGTAGCTAAAGCAATCCTAAGGAAAAAGAACAAATCTGGATGTATTACATTACCCAACTTCAAATTATACTACAAGGGAATAGTAACCAAAACAGCATGGTACTGGCATGAAAGTAGGCACATAGACAAATAGAGCAGAATAGAGAATCCAGAAATAAAGGCAAATACCTACAATCAACTGGTCTTCAACAAAGCAGGCAAAAAGATACACTGGAGAAAGGACTTCTATTCAATAAATGGTTCTAGGAAAATTGGATAGCCTCATGCGGAAAAATGAAACCGGATCCTTATCTCTCACCATATACAAAAATTAACTCAAGACGGATTAAAGGCTTAAATGTAAGACCTGATACCATAGAAATATTAGAAGAAAATGTAGGAAAAACTGTCATTGATATTGGCCTAAGTAAAGAATTTATGACTAAGATCCCAAAAGCAAATATAACAAAAATAAAAGTAAATAAATGAGACTTAAACTAAGAAGCATCTGCACAGCAGAAGATATAATTGACAAAATAAATAACCTATGTAATGGGAGAAAATATTTGCAAGCTATACCTCTGACAAAGACCTAATAACCAGAATCTATAAGGAATGCAAAGAAATCAGAAAGGAAAAAAACAACCCCATTAAAGAGTGGACAAAAGACACAGACATTTTTCAAAAGGAGAGAAATCAAATGGCCAGCAAACATATGACAAAATGCTAAACATCACTAATCATTAGGGAAATGCAAATTAAAACCACAATGAGATACCACCTTATCCCTATCAGAATGGCCATTATCAAAAAGTGAAAAGAAAGGGGGGGAGGGGGGTAAGGGCAACATACGTAACCTAAACATCTGTACCCCCATAATATGCTGAAAAAAAAGAGTAAAAAAAAAAAAAATAGATGATGGCATGGATGCAGTGAAAAGGAAATGCTTATACATTGTGCAAATATAAATTAGTACAATATTTATGGAAAACAGTATGGAGATTTCTCAAAGAACTAAAAGATCTACCATTTGATCCAGCAATCCCACTTATGGGGTCTATCCAAAGGAAAAAAAGTCATTTTATTAAAAAAGCACCTACGCCTGTATGTTTATTGCAGCATAATTCATAATTGAAAAGATATGGAACCTACCTACATGCCCATCAATGGATAAAGAAAATGTGGTATCATGGACTATTATTCAGCCATCAAAAAGAATGAAATAATGTGTTTTGCAGCAACTTGGATAGAACTGGAGGCCATTATTTTAAGTAAACCAGGAACAAAAAACCAAATACCACATGTTCTCATTTATAAATGGGATCTAACCAATGGATATTCATGGTCATACAGAATAACTCAATGGACTTTGCAGACACAGAAGGCAGACGGGTGCTGGATGAAAAATTACCCATTGGGTAGAATGTACACTAGTCAGGTGATGGGTGTAATAACAGCCTAGTCTTCTCCACTGTGGAATTTAGCCACATAACACGAAAATCGCTTGTACCCTTTAAATCTCTTTAAAAAATACAAAAGAAGCCAATTATTTAAAAACATGATAAAAATATGAGAAAAGTATAAAAAAAAAGAGACTGGTCAGGTCTAAAAAGAGAATGTACAATTATCCAATAGTAGTGAATTTTTAAAGCACACAAATACGGATCCAACATAGATTAAAATGAAAGTAAAAAAACACAAAAACATATTCCAATAATTTGAAAACACAGATGAAACAGAGTACTATAACTTACAAAATTAGCTCAAGAAGAAATAGCAAAATCTAAGTTACACTATTAAAATAATAATATATAGGCAGGCCAAAATGCTTGTACTGGTGAGTTTTATCATCTCATACAGATTCTTCCAGATATTTTAAAAAGCTTTCTAATTTGTTCTGTGAAATTGATATAATCTTAATAGAAAAACAAGCAAGTAGGCCATGGTGCCACACCTGTAGCCCCAGCTATTTGGGAAGCTGAGGCAGGAGGATCTCTTGAGCCCAGGTGTTCAAGATCACAGTGAACTATGGTAATGTCACTGCACTCCAGCCTGGATAACCAAGCAAGACCTTGTCTCCAAAAAAATATGAATAAAAAAATTTAAAAACAAGCAAAGAATATGAGAAAAGAAAATGGCACCTAATCCCACTCATAATTATTGATGCAAAAATTCGAAACAAAATATTAACCAAATGTTTCAAATTGATAAAACATCATGACAAAGTTTGATTTACCACATGTTGTGGAGATATTTTTAGCATTAAAAAAAAACTATAAATATCATTCACCACATGAACAGATGCAATTCTAGAAAGTATATGTTTATCTCAAAATACTCAGTTAAAGCATTTTATGTAATCCAATCTTAAATTTTTAGAAGCTCCTAGACAAATTAGAAAATAATAAAGAATACTTTATATATTTATTAGATACCTTAAATATATTTAATGAAAATTATAGTAAACATCATTATTAATGGTGAAATATCAGTGGCATTATTTGGCAACCGTTGTGGCTACTCAGGGTTATATTTCCCCATATGTTCTCCAAGAAATCAGTACAGAACAGTAAGAAGGGAAAAAAGCTCCCCCAAAATGTTCTTAGAATAACTAGAAGACAAATAGTTCTAAGCTTTTAAACAACTGTGTGTATAAAAAGAAAAGAAACCCACTGAATTCCAGAGACTGACATTTCACACTTTTGCCACAAGGTTAATCTGACAATTGGGGGCTGTCTAGAAACACTGCGGGCAAAGGGAAGAGAGGTTCAAGTCAGTGGCAGGTCAAAAATTGCTGTAAAACCTGTGCCAGAAAATGAAGTCCGCCTTGTACAGACGCATTAAAAAAGAGCAAAAGTAAAATTTTAAAAATGTATCTTGGATAGACAAGAGGACCAATGCTAGAAAAGAGGATTAAAAACATGCACAATTTAAACAGGTAGTCTTTAAAGCTTAGTAGGGAGTCCAAACTTCGAAAGAGGAGAGAGATACCTTTGGTAATTAGGCTGTGAAAGGGAAAACCAATCAAAAAGGAAAAGTGATTCCTGAAAGACAAACAGAACCAAAAAAATCAAACAATAACACAAAAATCCTCATCCTCTCCCTTTCCCTCCCTAACTCCTTCCCTCTTCCTTTCTTTCTCACTCGCACATACACAAACACACACACTTAGTTATTTACAAGATGGCACCACTGACCTAGGAATCTTGTAATCTACAGATAAATTGATACATATAAGATCAGCAAAGTTGCCAAATACATAATAAATCAATAAATAAAAACTACCTACAGGAGAAACAAACTGTCAAAAAACATACTTTAAAAATAGATCATGTGGCACCCGATGGAAGTATACACCACCTATGAATTAATGTTGCCGAAAAATTATAATTAAATGGATCAGTCTTCTATGTTTAAGTAATATTAACAAGATTTACAGAGCAATGCTTTAACAACATTACAGGGTGACAACAGAAAGTTTCGACTGTGGGAACTTTTACAGAATAGGCATTCAATAGACACAGACCAGGCCAAATTAGTTGCATGTCCTAGATTCTCCAATGTTGTATAGATTAACAGAGTAAAAATCTAAAAACTATAAAAGGAAGGAAAATAACCCAAATTTTGAAGGCCTGACTTGACAATTCAATTGCATTTCAGTGACTCAAAGTTGTTTTGATTAAAATCTGCCAATCTTTCTAGAAATCTGGAGTCTGTCAATAATTTTCAGAACAAATAACAGCACATGGGAGTAAAACAGTGTGCTTACTCAAACAGCAAAATTGATATAAGATATGCAAAACTGTCACAAGGGTATTGGAATATATCTCTTGCTTTTGAATATAAAATAATCTATGTTTATCTCTGTTGAGAGCAATATTTTAAAAACAACATTTCCCTTCCAAATTTTCTCAAGATAAATATGGTATCAGGAAAACAATGAATACTGCTAAGATTCACTTACATTTGACAGTTATATGTCTCATAATAGCTTCTCAACCTTACAACGATATTTTATTTCAAGCAATCCTGTCAAGGTAATTTTTCATCACAACTACTTCTCCACTTAAAATGATAAAAAGCCTTTATCTTTTGTAATCAACAAAAAGATAAGTACATTTTCTGATTTGCAATATGGGGATGTTTCAAAGTTAAAACTACAAAGAATCTACTTCATGTTTAAATATATTGCTTTGGAAAATTAGAAAATAAACAAAAAGGCTTATTTTGGTATCATTTGTGCATCAAATCCAGAAATTATAGGAAAGCCATTTACTTTCAAAAATCGCAAGAATTCTTTCTAGTACTTCTAGATTTAAATGTTTATAAAACAAATTATTTTATTATAATCATTTGATGTACCACTATTAATGAGAAACAATCTTATATTTAGTTCCAAAAGTGATAAACTTTCCAAGAGCTTATCACAAAAACAACAGAAAGTTTGTCAAAAAAGTGACACTTAACTTAAAGGCTAAGGTAATGTAAATTGGAAATAGTGGGAAGAGCTGACTGGTCATTACTTACTACTAAAATATTGCTTGGAAGCCTCATTGCTTAGGTTTCTTGACTCCCTTTCTAGGATCAAGGAAGAAGGAATACAACTTCATAACCATTTGGGGATAAACTATTAGGGAAAAAGGAGAAAGTAACACATTTTGCTGTTTGAGCTAATTGAGTCCACCTGGACCATCCACCCTCCTCACATGGGTTGAGTTGAAGGAATGCACATCACTTTCATCTGTCTTCTGTGAGCATTAATATCGTAGTACCCCCTCTTGCTTCCTGCTGCCTTAATGGCCCACGAAATGTGGGATGAAAGGATATGAGACTTTTCAAGATTAGACAACTTCTGATTCACTTGCTTGGACTTGGCAATCCTTCAGTTCTAACAAGGTTAAGCTTTTGCAGCTACTGCCAGCTTTGTCAGTGGGTTGGCGGGTTGGCAGAGGTAGAAAGGTGTAACTATGACTATAACAGTGAAACTAAGGTCCTGTAGTAATTGATCCCTAAGCTGTTTCCAAGACCTAAAATGCTGTGATTCTACCTCCATTTAATCACTGGAAATGTTATGTGAAAGCTGAAATATTCAAGCTTTAAAGACAATATCTACATAATCAACAAACCAGAGCTTGATATAATAGATATTAAATAAAATAGGATACAGCACACCACAATAGAAAGAGAATCAGAGAACTTGCCTGAAAGCCACGGGTTAGAATCTGGGCGCCTCAATGTTACAGGTGTGTTACTTTGGGGGGGATTACTTAACTTTGAGACTATCATCTATAAAAGAAGAATAGTGATATGCCTGTACTAAATTTTTTTAATAAAAAATGAGGATTAGCACAAGGTCTTGCACCTAACAGTTGTTTAACATGTCCTTGGGCAATTAAATAATTCAGTTATTTATTATTGTATTCTGATGGAAACATACTAATTTGGTGTTTCTAGTTACCTACTGATATTTGATGATTCTTAGATACTATCCTTTCAATACTCCATTACAAAGTGACTAAAATCATCCAAAATGATTTAGCCTTGTGTTTACTTGTGATTGTATGTTCATCTTCTCCACACTGCATTTCGCAGCCCTAGATTATCTACAGAATTGCATGTCAGTCATGGAATGGAATATTCATCCCTCTCTCTCCCTTTCCCTTGGATCTCATTCATTGTTTTCACCATTTCAGCAAAATGATAGGCACAACATAGAGGTAGCTTTAAACTGGGCTTACAGAAGTAGATCCCAGATTTTTGATTGCATAAACAATGTTTAAATAATTGAAAAACAATATGATGCATAAGATTATCACAATTATCAAATAATATTTTAAAGAATATAATATTTTGAATATTAAAGTATAAAACATTAAGTTTTTAGAAAGGAAGATTTACTGTAAAAAAATGTAAATGGGACATATTGCTAGAAAGTAAAGGATTATCTCTTAAAATTGACTAAGTAAATCTTCATGAATATACCACAATATTATTCTCATTTAGTTCTTTTATAGGGGACTAGTGAAAATTTTGCCACAAAGCAGCAGTTAGAAACCACTGTTTTATTGTATTTTTCAAATTCATAACACATTTTAAAATAAACATGTTAGAGAGTCAAGTATTTCTAAAAAATGGAAATACTGATCAATGCTGATTTTCCATTCACTTGAATCTGGGACACATTCTTAAAAATAATGTAATAAAAGCATTTATATTTTCAAAGTGTCTTAAACTGAAACATAAGAGTCTAGGGTGTAGAGTCATTTCCTTGGGGAAGAGAAGGTTTGCCTCGTCAAATGTGTTCGCATAATGGACTCAACTATTATCTTAAAGTTTAAGACATTAAAAATATCTGAATGGTTATCACTCTCTTTAGTTTTTCCTCCTTCATTGTGTTGTCTACTTTTGTGTCTCCTAACGGCCTGGGTAAATATTGCCCCCACGCCATATTTCAGTATTATCAAAATTAATGTTATATAAAGATATAATCTTGACACATAACCTTACCGAATGTAATGTGTATAAACCCAATATGCCACCACATGTCGGCTCCCCTTGCCTCCCCGTGTGACCTTTGTTCACTGTGATTATCTCTTTTAATCAGACCATCTGAAAAGAAGCAAACATCATATCAGGTTGGAAGAGATTATGTCCCTTCTCCTTGCATCTTTTATCTCCTTGAGAGCAATTAATCTGTTCCATGTTATCCCTGTGCAGCAAGCAAGTCATTTTAATAAGAGAAAAGTGAATGTTGAGATTAGCAGTTACTTTAATTAAAAGGTGATCACTAGAGAGTTGATTTCCTAGCTGGTTGTTGACTTACAAACAGAAAATAATTGGCAAATAAAAACCAGCAGAGGGACACCACTGAGAACATAGAAGCTGTTGACAATAAGAAAGTAATAATGTAGTAAAATCATTTACGTTTATATAGGGGATGCTGTATTTATGTCTATCTCCAGTTAATAACATTCTAGAGCTTAGCAAAGACATCACCTTGAACTTTCTTCCTCATCATTACCCACTCTCTTTCTCTGACAATTGATGGGTTTGACAACCTCGTTAAAGTGCCAAATAGATAATTTGCAGAGGCTCTAACTCACCAACTCCTGGATAACAGCAAAGTGATGGTTTAACACACACCTGGCACTGATCATAATGAAAATTTTGTTTTATAAGCCAGATTGCTAGCATATCACCTTCCTTGAAGTCTGCACTGGCTTGAAGCAAAACTGTAAAGTGAGAGGATGGGAATAGGATTAGGTGATCTTTTAAGTTCCTTCTAACCTGGGTTTCCCTAGTCCTATAGTTATTTAGATCTTGCTCCCCATAGTCCCAAAGATACACTATCTTTTTTCTACTGACCATCCCCCCATTTCTCCTTCATCTATTGAGAATGCTCACATTTTATCACAGGCAGCTAGTGATTCAGGCTCTGGGTTTAAGATATTTTCAAGGTTTATGTCTAAAGAACCAGAAGAATATAGAGCTTTTTGTTGTTGCTGTTGTTTTATTTCTAGTAGGGCAGATTGATACAAGTGTATATGTGGAAGATAAAGGTGAACTTTATGGGGGAAAACTGGGGCAAGAGAAGAAGGAAGGGAAGGGAGTTACTGGCTTTGGGCCTGATCCTTGGAAGTGCTTGGGGAGAGAGAAAACCACAGCCAAGGAATTGCTGGAGTACCCCAGGACATGCTCAGCAGCTAAGAAATCATCTGGAGGCCACTTACTCTTCTTTCCAGCAAGAACTTTCCTCTCCAGCACCCAGAAGATTTTCAGAAATTCTGCTACAAGCACATAGCCAAGTTACTGTTCAGCATGAATACTGCCTATTAGTCCCATGAAAGCTCCAGGACCTCTTAAGGTCAGGGAGAGTAGTCTGGATCTCTGGTGAGGTGGCGGGGGGGCGGGGAGGAAGGCCAGTGGAAGGAGCTTTAACTGATGAACAAGACGGGGACAGTAATTAATGATAATCTCTCTACCTTTCCTAACAAAATCAACATAAATGTATTAGAGGTAGAGTATAAAATCATAGACATTTTCAGAAATGGGGGACTTCAAAGAAATACAATGCTATGGTAAGCTCATCAGGCTCAGATCCTAGATTGCCTTTTGGTATTAATAACAATTACTCTTCTCTACCATTGGTAGAAACACTTGAAGAACTAAATTAGGCAGTCTCTGAAATTATGACAGTTATATATTCCACAAGTTAATTAAGAAGTCAAACATGAAGTATTAGTGCTTCCCAGTTAAAGGAGGACAGGGAAATAGTATTAGGCTTTCAGAGGTAAACTGATTTTGTTCAGAAGCTTAGATGGGGAGGCTATTGGCATCACAGAACTCTGTCAGCTGAACAGCATGGTTTGTGTCACAAGGGTGAGATTTGGGAACAGATACCAGCGCCTGGTAAAACAGAGTAGTAGGACAAATGATAATCCAGGAAAAACAACCAACCAAAATTCAAAAACAAAGCAACAAAATCTATTTTATTTTCTTTCCTATCAAAGCAATTGAAGAACCAGCAATGCGTGTAAAACACAACATCCCCGTTTTGTTTTTAGAAAGAAAAAAGAGGGCTAATAAGAGTTTCGAAGAAAAACACAGAATGTGAATTCCAAGGTAACACGATGTATTGGCCTGATGCATTTTAGCATTAGATTATAATAATCTCATGATAACAGGAATCCATAATGAAAACTGAAAAAGCACATAAAACACAAGGAAAGAATGTACCTAGTATTTTAAGATGGTAGTATAAAATAATTATATAATGTATCATATCATACACAAAAATCATGAAACAGAAACAATAGAACATTCAAAGCTGATTTTTCATTTTAACACATTAATATTTATAATTACAAGGACATCTTTTTAAGACTAGGTTAACTGAGGGGTTCTAAGTACAGACTATTATGCTTTTATAGCAATAATATGACTCCAGCAATGCATGCCGGCAGAAGTATGATCAACATTAGTGTTCCTGGGTACAAAAAACTCTGAAATAACAATGAAAGCTTCTTTGCAACACAAAGAGGATTACACAGACTTTAAGGAGCTATTTTCACAATCCTACAAGTAATAAAGGTAAGACGCCCCAATCATATTGAAGTGACCACTTACCCCTTGTTTGACAAAAAGGTAACTTGAACACCTAAGATCATGTTAGACAATGATGGATTAAAAAAAAAGATCATTTAACATTTCGTATCACTCAAGGAATCAAGTTTTCTTTCAAATAGCAAGAATAATTTAAAACTAAGCCTCTAAGTAATCTAACTTTGCTCAATATACCTTGCTGAGCTAATTGCCATGACACTATAATATAGGAGATGTTACTTTTCCAGCACTTAGATCCTATGAATGTTGGGTACATTTTCATTAATAAGATATTTAACTGAGGCATTTTGAACATCAGATGTTAACTTTCCAGATTAGTTCAACTCTAAAAACATCCAACGCTTATTCTCTATGTCCTATTTACATTGCCTTTTGCCACTCAATGCAATTCAAAGAAAGATTCTCCTTCTACTCGGGATAGTTGCTTATTTTTTTAGCTGGTAATTGAGTTAGAATGCTTGGGACAAGGCTGAGTGGGTGGGCAGGAACTTACTCTTTAAATATGCAGTAAATACATATCAAGGCCTTTTTCCTTAACAAGAGACAAATCTCTTAGAAATTACTTTTATGCATTTTGAAATATTAAACCAATTTTTTTGTGGTTTTCTTATTTTTTTCCTGATGGGATTATTTGTTCTAATTTAGACATTTCAGAGTGCTGTGGTCTTTAGAGCAGAACAAATGGGTGATTATAATCCTAGAATCTAAAGTCATGCCACTTAGATTCCAGTCTTTTCTGTCATTTATTAGTTATTGATCTTTTGCATGTTACTTAAGCTCTCTGTGTATCAATTTCTTCCTAAGAATAATCTATATCTCATGATGTTTTTAAGAATCTTAATTGAATTGATAGCTTGAATCGCATGTCCTTGGAATACAGAGAACATGTAAATATTGTTATCTATTATTTTTCAACATAAAACTTTTAAGTTTTACAGATGAATTTTTAAAGGAAATATGAAAGTATAACTTGAGGTATGTAATTTCATCTGTATTTTGATTTTCATGAAAGTTTATTATAGTCCTTTCCAATTTACAAAAGAAAATGTCAAAATTAAACCAATTTCTAGTTCATGTGCATATGCAATCCTTAAATGTGTGATTATTTTTGTATATTTTAGTTTATAAATCTCGTTTTTGTAAAAGATGCAAATAGAATCCACATATATGCACACATATACATGAAAATATACTCATTAAAAACAAGAAAAGTCTACCAAATGCAAGTTTAGTGAAAGTTTATTTCGAATTGAGAATAAAAGTATTTTACCTTAGAGGAAACTATTATTTTTATTAATACATTCCATGATTTGAATGTTTTAAGTCTAACTCCTTTGTTACTTTAAATATATATTTTGAACTTAATTTCCTTCTGGTAATATTTTAAAACATAAAAAGAAAAATAAAATCTTAATATTCAAATAAAAATATTCAGAGATCCTCACTGAATTAAAGGAATAAGAAAACGTATGTTGCTTGTCTACAAGTAGTTAGCTCAGCTTCAAATTAGAATTAGCTACTTTTACTTCAAGTAATATGTCACCATTACAAAAAAAAATATATTTAGCAAAGTAAACCAGAATACATTAGCAGAAAAAAATTATAGGTAGTTTTTGGAGGATGATTAATACTATTTGCTAGACATGCTATTGTTTAAATTTTAGTAGTTAAAACTCTCCAGCTCTTCTTCATTATGTAACTCAAAAAGGAAGAACTAAAGTTTACATTTGTTTTATCTTAATAGATCAAAAATATTTATCCCGGCTGGGCGCGGTGGCTCACTCCTGCAGTCCCAGCTACTCGGGAGGCTGAGGCAGAAGGATTGCTTGAGCCCAGGAGTTTGAGGTTGCTGTGAGCTAGGCTGACGCCACGGCATTCACTCTAGCCTGGGCAAAAGAGTAACACTCTGTCTCAAAAAACAAAAACAAAAACAAAAAACAAAAAAAAAAAAACAAAAAAACCCCCCAAAAAACCAAAAAATTATCCCTTAATTATAAAATAAGTTAAAATCAAACTTTTGTTGGAAGCATTGATAACTGAAAATATATTGCTGACAATCTGGAATTCTTAGGAAATATTTTGGTGTTTTCGGGAGAGCATAAGGGAACTTAAGGCAGAAATAGACATTAAATTATGTTTACAGGCAAGGTTTATTTGGAGAGCTAGGTAGTAGTCCAATTCTATTGGATTTTTCTGTGTTTTGTTGTTTTTGTTGAAATGATGTTTGTTTTCAAATCATCTGTAACACATTTTGTCCTCCTTAAATTTTCTTTATCGGATATTATAATACTGTATGCTATCAATTCTACTCCTGCTTCCAAAATTAATTCCCTCTCGTCTTTGAGATGTGTATGTGAATTTCCTAAAAATTCTGCATTTAAACTCATTTCTCTACTGTGTATCCTGCATAACATTTCAATGGCTCAATCCAACAAATATTTCCTGATCTGATTTACATTCTTCAAGTCATTCTGACTCTACAGTCAGATCTATGGGGATAATCTAGGGTAATAGAACAGATAACAATCTGTATAAATCTATTAAATAACCTACAGGTCATTATTTATTCTAGATAGATATTATCTATTCATAGATAATAATCTACGCTAATAGAAGTCCAAATACTAATTACCTTTGTGGTGGCTAATGAATGGAAGGCAGCAGAAGGGAGACTTATCTTTATCAAAATATACACTTAAGATTTGTGTACTTTATGTATGTTACATAAGTGTTTACAAGTTATATGCGTATAACATGCACATGTAATGCATAACATATATTAAGTGACTAAGCCTACATACAACTATAAACAAAGAAAAATACTTGCTTAGAAGTCATCATACTAAACTACTTTGTAAACAAAATTTGAATTCTGAGAGCAATTATTCTTAATCAACAGAAATATGCTGACTTCTTCCAATATGCCTGGACTCTTGCTAGGTGCTCCAGGAAACAGAAAGATGTAAAAAACATGCTCCTTGCATTACAAGACCTTCCGTTATTAGGTAGTGAGCTCATTAAGAACAGGTTGTATATTATTCATTTCTGTATCCTAACACAAAACAATGCAGTGTTCAAAAATGGTATTAAATAAGTATATAATAAATAAATCCAGTAGGGGTAAGGGGAGTAAGCCAAATATATAAACAAAACACACAGATCTTCAGAGCAAATCATTAACTGTACAGACTCCTGAGTTCCCAAGAAATAGGGAGAAGGCATGTTTAAAAATTTGAGACATTTATCTACCTAAACGTCAGAAAAATACAGACCTTGCTAAAACGAAGAAATTGTAGTCTAAAAGAAACCTCACAGAGGTGGGAGAAATCACCTACTTAGATGACAGGGTAAGTGGAGCCCTCTTTGTGGAAGCTTGCATAAGAAAGGCTTTATCCTCTCGAGCTGTTTCTCAGGGCTTTCTGATGCATAAACAGGCTCATACTGCCTATAAGAAACAGTGATTTCCAAATGATACTGGCTATGTTTTCTGTGGTCCTCGGTGAATTGAAAAAAAAAAAAAAAATTCGGGTTATCATAAGGAAATTTCCATACAGTTAAATGTACTTACCTAAAAGAACTTTTTAAAATGATTATGCAGTCTATACGGCGATATTACAATGCCTTCTCTGCACCTTTGTTAGTATCACAAAGATAGCAAGTGGAAACTCGATTTTTATTTTATTGGTCTTAATTGGTCAAAGATTTTAAAAAATTTTGGCAACAATGCGTAGATCCTCTTACGTTCTACTTACATATATTTTTTAAACTGGCCTTCGAAAAATCAAAAACCTTGAACCATTTACAAAACTAATCCAATGAAATAAGGCACCTCCATTTCAGAAACCATACAGAATGTGAACTGAGCTTTTTATTTATTTGGTTTTTTGTTTGGTTTTTTGTTTAATATTTATGCCACTGTCCCTAGGAAGACAGGAATAGATTGAAACTTGTAGGATAAGGTCCCAGTATACATATGGTTCCTTCCCACTCACCTTTTTTGTCCTGGTAAAATGAGCCTATGGTTAAAGGGATAAGGAACATACAAAAGTCATAAAAGTAGAGCCTGCGGTGAGGATAAAGAAGTATGAATAGGACAAAATTTGCATTAGTAATGAGAAAGTGGAGACAGTGAATGTACATGAACTGCTGATCAATAGACCATTGAGGCTATACTTTCTTTGTATACTACAATTTCTTACTATTGTATTTCATCTGGAGTGATGATGATATTTCTCTAGTTTCCTTAGGTAGACTACTCTCCTACTAATAAAAAAAATCATCTTCTACAGGTTTTGCACACATTTTAAACCTTCTAAGCTCCAGAGAGATTTTATCCAACAGCCACTTTAAAATCAAGGCTAAGGAGCTATTTGGTTTTTTTAAGTGTCTGATGCTATATCCTGACTATTGATAGATGGATAGGAAGATGGTTAGCCAGATAAATAATGGGATATTTATATACATATATATATATACAAATTACAGTATACAAAAATAAAATGGCAAAGTTGCAATTAAGAAATGCTAAATTAAATGCATACAAACATATCGACTATTTTGAAAAAGAACTACTAATTGACTATTTTGGTTGTGGATATCATGCTATTAGTAACATTTAGTTCTGCTCTTCACATTGTACTCACCCTACATCTCTGAAATACAACCAAGGATAATATTTTTGTTCTACATACATAGCTTCTGCTGAGTTACATGAAACATAGGTGTTTTTCAAGCATAATGGTGTATTTTAAAAAATTTGCTAATAATCAAAATCTAAATAATTTCCTTTTGTGTCTGAAACATCTTTCAATAAAACACATTTTTAAAAATCTTGTCGATTTATGCTCAAAATATAATTCCTTTTTGTTTATTTTATTCTTAGGAATGAAATGCTTGAACTATGAAATTAGGATCTCCAGTTCCATAGCTTCAGAACATAAGGGATATATGTGTCAGATGGTTTAAATAACAGTTAAATTAGAACTCTAAAATGAATCTTCCTTGTTAGAGTGCCATTTCCCCACAAATACGGCTGCTTAAAATATCCCATTTTGAAAAATGCTCACTTGGAAGGATATATATTTTCTTTTGATCAACTAAGTGCATGGAAAGGTCACAACAGCAGGGCTTCTATTTGCTAACAGTCCTGTTTCTTGCACTCACTGAAATAAGAAGGACAATTAAAGTTTCAGCAGTTGAAAATTATCCATTAATTAGAATTGGAAGCAAGAAGCCATGAAGTACAGGTGATAACCATAAATCAGAACAATTAGTCTGTCTAGAAAAGCAACATGATCAAATCAGAGTCACTATACCAGCTGCTCATTTAATCTGGGGTTGCAATGTTTTTCCACTTCTTGTAAGGTATCCCTGTACAGAAGGAGCTTGGATCTGACAAGTATACATCCTTCATAATTATTTATTACTTCAGGGAGATGTCAGTATGCTGGTGTTTTTATTTTCAAAGAAATATTTGGATTTGAATAGAAAAAAATGACATTCAAAATATGAAATTCCTTAAGTATAATGTACATTTCACTAAGATAAATATAACATTGTAATTGGAAAAGATACTGAACTATATTTTTGTGACTGATATTGATTAAGGCACATATTTATGCAAATATCATTATTTTGTTGTAATACTGCCCTTGGGAAATATACTTCTACATAAATGTGAAATTATTTTATAATGAAAGAAATTTTAATATTTCTCCAAATTATTTCTTGAAATCCCTTTTGATTTTCTCAGAGATTCTGGTTCAGTTTTAAGTAAAGAAATAAGTATTTTGAGTGTACCCATAACAAATAATACCAATATACAAGACAATATTTATATACTAATGCTGTTTCTTTCTGTAATATGCAAACTTTATCATACATTATTTCTAGAGTTAAGAGGTGCAAGGCACTCTTCGGGGCTTTAAAAGAGTACATAAAACCTAATTCTTACTCTCAAAGTATGTGTTTGTAGATAAATGAGATGTTTACATAAACAGCAACAATGTAAAGATGTAAGTGGTAAGAATTAGTAAAGAAAAAATAACAAATGAAAGATCAGAAATTTTCAATTTAATTCAATGTTTGATATTGAATTACAATTATATAATTCCCTATTGTATATGCAATATAATATGCAATTCCTTATTATATATATAACTACCATCATTATTATAAAATGTTTTTATTTTTTGACTTTAAGCTTGGGATTTATGTCCTAGTTTCATCTATTAAAACTTGCAGGATATTTCAGTCAGCGTCCTAAGTTGTTGGTATGTAAAGATGAATAAAATGTGGTTTCTGCCTTCATATAACTCATAATCTAATAGAGAGTTATGGATGTAAACAAACAATTACAGTATTGGACGTTGATAGTAAAATAGAAATGTATATAAAGAGGTGTAGAATCTCAAACTATTTATTATAATTCTCCCAGGAGAAGTCAGAAAGGCTTTTTAAACACTTTATTCCAAGATTTGAAAAATGAGTAGGTATTTCCCAGGTGGAGTAGGTTGGAAGGACATTAAAGAATAGAGAGCAGCTCATGCACAGGCATTGAAAGATACATATTACCCATTAGGAGTTTGATATAGTTGGAGCACAGACATGCAGAGAGGAAATTTTGGAAGATAAGATCAAAATTTATGGCAAAAAAAAAGAGTGTTTTAAACTTGATAGTAGTTATACCTCATATGCAATAAGAAGCCATTTAAAAACTCCAAAATAATGATGTAAAAAAATAGATATGCATTGTAAGAAAATCACCCTAACAATTACATTGTGTTAATGGGAAGCAGAGAAACTGGACACAAGGAGGCCAGTTAGGGTAGAAATATAGGGAAAAATTTAAAGATTGTAGGTAACTCCCAATTTTAATAAAGCATTAGTGATCAAAGGTTTTAAATGCCACAATCGAATTTGTAGTGAACTGGAATGCTGTTGTATTTTGTATTTGGGAAGGCATTGACAACCATTTTTCATTTAGCCAGTCACAAGCCTTCTGAGTAGAAGTGGGGATGGAAAATGGAAGGCATATATGAAAGACACTGGAGATGGACTGGTAAGGTTGAATTCAACCAAGTAAGATCTTTGTAAATGAGAAGGACAAGTATGCTATTAATACAAGTTAGGAGTCTACAAGATACTAGATTCTGTTTTCCATATCAGAATTATTTGAGAACTTAAGTATTATGCCAGAGAGGAGAAATAAAAGGGCTGAGGATATTTATGGGAGTCATATGAATGGAGAGACAGTAATCTGAAGAAAAAACTTTGGCCATGTTTATGTTTAGAGAGCTGGTAACAAAAGAGGAGTTAGTGAAGAGGATGAGGAGATGGAGTGAGTTGACCAAAATGCAGTATCGTGGGACTCAAGCAAGCATAGAGTTACACGGTGGGCTTCTTCATGGTCAGATGTTTTAAATATGCCAAATAAACTGAGAAAATTCTCCTATTTAATGGCTGGAGGTCACCTGTGATCTTTCAAGAGATTAATTGTGTTGCATAGGCTGAGGTGGGGCTTGGGAAATAGATTTCAGGTGGATAGTTAATGAAGTGAAGACAGGAAAAAAAACATAGTACCTTGAAGCCAATTTTTGAGAAAACTGGTAATGAGAAAGAAAAACAGGAGAGAATAAGATATTTCAGACAAATGTATTTCTTGAAGTAGACGGCTCCAAGAGGGAAAGTGAAGAAAGGAGCTGACATTGAAGTGTTGATAACTGATTATGTATTTATAGAAGTGGAGATGCAAAAGAAGGGAAGAATAAAGGTAATAGTTATCAACTAACACATTTAGTGGCTACACCACATTGTAAGATTTACAAGAAGAAAGCGAGTGAGACTAGGAGAATGAAGAATGACATGGTCTCGAAATCTCACTCCATTTTGGTGGAGTCAAAATTCCATAAAGCCGATCTATATAAATCTAGATCCATAAAGCTGATCTAGTACTATTCTCTTTTCAGATAGAATGCATTACATTATCCAAACTCAAATTTTTATGATAGCCTAGAATCCTATTGTCCCGATATTCTTTTAACATTCTTAAATGTTTGAAACTCATGGTAATCAAAGTGCGGTTCACATACCAGAAACAGTAATATCATCAGGCAGCTCGTTAGAAATGCAGAAACTGAGGTGTTTTCCCCTAGACTTTCCTATTTGTCATCTGAATTTTAAAAAGTTCAGTAGGTAATTAATATCTACATTAAATTTTGAGAAACAATGACTTATAATGTATTAGTGTAGATAATCTATTACTATTTATATGTATGTGGCTGATGATTTTGCCATCTGTTGATTTATTCCATAAAGCACAGTCTACCTATTTGAGAGAAAATCTGTTGGTTAATAAGTTATTTTTTTGCCAAGAATCAACACAAACTTAATTTGTTCTTAGAAATAAGGGAGATTAAAAATACAACAAACTCTTATGACCTTGAAGAGTTCAAGTTAATTTGAACAAAAATATATGTCATGTTTTAAAGCCATATTAAAAACCTGTACAATGCAAGGAATTTTCTCTAGTAGAAAAATAAATTATTTGATTAGTCTTAATCTTTATTTAAAAATCAAATTTCATTAAGACCACTGAAATCAGATAGCCTCTTAAAATTCAGGTGTAAATTATCTGCACATTATAATGTAAAAAGGCTTTCATTGTGTCCCCTTTGAAATAAAGTGCAGCACATCAACATATATTCCAACTGATCGGTATCTATAATGCAATCACGAAACAGAATTCTTTATTGCAGCTCACTAAAAAAAAAAAAAAATTTTTTTTTGCCCTTTTCTTCTGTTTAGTCTTTGTCAGTAAAAACACATCCACTTGACATGTTATTTTAAACATTAGTGTGCTCAGTATGTATATCTACGGCAAATCGGGAAAGAAAATCAGAACATTGGGAGAGAAGCTGGTTTGTAATTCCCCCATGGACACAGGATGAAAAATGGTCACAATTATTTGATGATTCTCTAATTAAAATATTGGGTCCAATTCCCCTTACCTTGAATCTGGACTAGCATTGGTGACTTATTTGAACAAATGAATGCAGCCAAAGTGATGTTCTGGGATTTCCAAGACTAGCTCACAATTATCGCGGATTCTGCCCAGGTCTCTGGGAATATTTTCTTAGGGTGCCCTGATCCATGACGTAAGAAGTCTGACTACTAAGAACACCATGATGGAACGTCCACATGCAGTTCTCTGGTAGACAGTCCCTGCTGGGCACACCTTGCTAGTCTTACCCACCAAAGCACCAGACATAAGCGAAATTGTCTTGTACTCGCCAAATCAGTCATCTTCTAGGCGAACACCATCAGGAGATATCTGTTAATGCCACATGAAACAAAAGGATCTCCCAAGTGATCCCTTTCCAAAATTTTTGACCCCCAAATTTATGAGTTAATGTAAGTGGTGGTTGTTTTAAGCCCTAAATTTTCGAGTAGTTTGTTAACTAGCAATAAAATATTGTATCGTGATTCCTCAAGTTACCTGCTTTTCATATGCCATCTCCTCTTTCTCTCTATTCTTTTTTTAGAAAATCAATGTGAGCATTTTTTAATGCTATGCAGAGCACTTCCTATGAAGCTAGAAATTCATCCTACATACTTGGCTACATTTTTGGTCAAATACTATTCAGTATATATTCACAGAATTGCATATGACAGGTAATATTTCATAATGGTTTCTTTATTCTCATGCCGGTAGTTTTGTGCTGGATTACTATAAATGAACTAGGATTTGAGAAGAATTTTGAGATATAGAATTATACATTTTCCATTATGATTAGTTTAATTAGATACAGAATTAAGCCATGGAAGTATGCATAGGCTGAAATCTAATATTTTAAATACAATTATGTTGAAATGAAAAATTAAATTTTCTCTTTATATTGAAACACCCTGAAGTGACAGTAATATAACATACAAAGGGCTTTTCTATTTTATTTTACATTTACCAAGAATGAGATAATTCCTACTATCTAAAATAGACACTGCTCTCTCAAACACTTGAGATCTTTTTTCTCCATGGTCTTAGAAGCACATAATAAAATATTATTAACAGCATATGATTAAATTCTCAGTATTTGCTAATGAAAATATTTTACATCAAAAAGTATTTTAAAAGAAATATGTCTTATAAATATTAAAAGTTAATTCTACTACCTTAATCGGTTTTGTAGTACATATTAATGCATAAAAAGACCAAAGAGGTTTTCTTTTATCTGTGTAGAATGATTTTCCAATTAAATATTTTTATCGACTTGTGCCATTCCTGAGAAAAGTCTAACTGTAAAACACAGAGTTAATATTTACTTGATCACTTTGAAATTGTGTTTTATGGTAGTGATGTCAGACAATGAGAGGCAGCATGGCTTCGTGGAAAGAGTAATTGATCTGGGGCCAATAATGACTTTGAGCAATAGTTTCCTTATCTTTAAAAGGAGCATAATAATACCCCCTTACAAATTCAGCACAAAGATTAAGTTAAATAATCTAAGTAAAGCACATAGCACAGTTACTGGCACACAAATACTGAATAAATGACATTTATTATTATGAATAATAGTACTTCTCATACAACTTCTTTAATTATCACCCAGTTTGTTTCGAATTACTCACAAACCTGGGGAATCTACAGCTGTAGCAAAAGAAAGCCACAAAATGTTCTGTTTGAGATATTTTATGAAGTATTATATATTTTGAATAAAAACTCTTTCTCTCCTAAACAATTTTTATTATGCTAAACTATTTTACAGATATGATCGAGTTTCCTATAGTCACTGACTTATTTCTTCTAAATTTTTCTTCCAATGTATTATAAAACACTAAAATAGGTAAAGATGACTATTAAATTATTATTGGTAATATATCATTACACATCACCATACATTGCCTAACTTTTAAAAGTTCAAATGTGCACCCAAAAATTCTCTCAGAGAGAAATCTAAACATAAGATGCAGAAGAACAAAAGTCTGTTTGAGGCGAGAGTTTGGAGAGGGAGGTAGTGCCGGAGGACGTGTATTATACAGAATGAAACACAAAAAGCAGACCAATTAAAAGTCTGAAAAACCTTACGTCCAAAAGACCGTTCAGCTATATCCATTAAAATAATTTGATATTGGCAGAGATATAATGGTAGAACTAGTTAAAAGAACTAGAAGTGAGAAATGCCACTCAGGAAAAACACTGATTATCTGTGACTAAGATAAGAAAATAAACAAATCTAATTTGTAATTAAAATAACAGTTGCTGACAATGACGTATGTACATCTGAGCAACATTTTTGAAATGCCGTAATTCATTAATATTTTTCAATGCTTTTTTATATGTATACAATATTTTGAAGGCACTATTAAATGACATTTGTACATAAGGTATATTATGGAAATCATGATTGTGGGTATTGTTAATTGAAATCATTGCACTATTATAATAAAATGAAATTAATATTTTATTGGCAGCCCATCCATACCAGAGCCTTGAAGATCACACACTCATGAATACATACTCTTAACTCACCATTCAATTTACACAAGATACAAATCCTTATGTCATGGATAGGACATGACATTTTATTTTCAACTCCTTCCTAATAGAACTTAGTAGAGCAAAATAGAGGAGGGTGCTTGTTTTGATAGGAAAAGACATTTGATGTATAACAGAGGGGACATAAATAAGTCATTTCTAACTAATGCTGTCATACTCGTTGGAATAGCACTTTGGTTATTGTTTACTTCTACATCATCTCTCATGCTGTTTCTAAAATAATGCAATAGCTTACATTTTTCTGAAGTCATAAGAGAAAAAGAGCTTCACATATGAATTGCCCAATATATTAAGCTTTTTCCTTTAAAATATTTTTCTAAAATGTGTAAAATGCTTAATTTCTCTTTTTCGAGGACACATCGTGTAAGTTCGTTTTATTTTTTGATAGGGTTAGCAGTACCACTATTCCACTGGGCTACATTCTGTTACAGGAATAATGAAACCTGCAGCCTATAGTTATTTGTCCATACGATCAGTCTCCACCTTGCTATGCTTTGGCACTCCTTAGACCTATTAGAATTCTCTCTCATTGCCAGTTTTGTCTTCTCACAGACACATGCCTACCAGTAAGAAATTTTCTGCTAACTCTTTAATGCACCTCTTTAATTTAGTGATATGAGGGAAAACCATAAGACCAAGCTTATAAGGATTTGTTGAAAAGTAAGAACAAAGAGACTTTAAATGACATTCAGAGATTTCTCCATAAGAACAAGCAGCATTAATGGAAGGGATTACTGTGTTTATTTACTTATATAGTTGTGCCTACTTTAGTCAAAGTGGCAAAAGAGATTTCTGGAAATATGTTTACAGAAAGTTCTGCAATTGCTAGGCCCCATTTTATTAATTTTAGGACATTCAGCACTGATGCAATCAGATAGATGTTTAAGCTGTCTCTATACCTGGAGATTCTCCTCAGAATAGCAATTTTCTTCGTTTGTATTTTGCTGGTAAGGTCATCCAGGGAGCAAGATATGAGAAGTAAGAAACCCAAGTAGAACAGAATATTTTTCTTTCCATTTCCTCTCACGAAATAAACTTAAATTTCAGCCACATATTCTTGGGAGGATTCCCAGCTCAAATTTTTATTGGTTTCACACATACATTGTCAATCCTTTGCCTTATTATTACTGCATTATTATTTTTGGAGTTGTCATTGTTTCTATACTAGTTGGCTAATCACTGTCTTTGAGAGCTAATTTTACTAACTGAACTCTGATGATAACCCAATTTTGATGTGTTTTTAAATACAAAAAAAGAAGCCTACACTTACCAGATAACTCTTGACTGATAGCAAAGTCACTTAAAAATCTGGTGAAAATATGCATAATACTTGGCTTTCCAAAAATATAATTCAGGATGCCATTGAAAAACAGCTTGATATATTCTCTGCATTTTTATTTAGTTGAAACTTCATTGGAATTTTAAAAAGTTGTGTTTTTAAAATTACAATTTCATTAAATAGAATTTTTCCCTCCATTTTGCCAATCACAGAAGCTCTTTTTTGGGGACTCACCAGATTGCATTGTATAGCATCAGTTATACCATGAGCTTTCTGAGGACAGTAATTGTATCTTTTCAAGTCTGTAGACTTTATTTCATGATGGAATGAATGGCAATAGTTTAAGACCTTATAAAACATTTTCTTACTCTGAATAAATTGGCATATAAATTGTAAGAACTTGTGGTTTTGCAGAGATTCAAATACCAAAACAAACACAATAATATTTTTAAAAGATGTTTAGTCACAAACACTTAGTATTCTATTACAACGTTCTGTATCTCTATTGTATTTCTATTTATCTTTAGGTTGTGTTGCCTATTTTGAAGTATTTTTATAAGATATCAAAATATGTTTTATTAAATGTCATTAATAAGACAACTAGTAAGACTTTCTCTAATTTTTTCAATAATCTCTATCTCACATTTGAAATGGCAAGTTATTGTATGTGCACCCTCTTGCTGTGGTAAAGGCATACATGTAATCAAATTTTACAAGGCGGCCAACACTCAGGTAGCAAACTATAGACCTAAACAATAAAAAACTAAAAATAAAATTGATAAATTACTATAAAACAAGAAATGTGTAATGGGCTATTTTGATTTATGGTATTCATTTCCATTTCACATAAGTAATCTATCTTAATACATACTACGAAACCTTGCATCTGCCTTATTAAGTAGTACATTTCACATTCGGCTGTTCTAAAAGCAAAAGACAGTATATGGGTAATGTAGATCATTTTATTTTTATCAAAATAAAAAATTTAAGCAAATATTAAAGAGGCAAAAATATAAGTACTGTTTGTTCTGTATTATTGACCTGAATGCTGTAATCACCATTTACATAGTAACAGTCATTAAATCATACTTTGGAGATTTAGAGACATTTCATTATAGGATGATTTATTCATGTTTATGTAAGCATGGATACGCTTGCTCAGGAAACCTGTTTAATTAAATACAATTAATAGAATACTTTTTCTGCATTTTATATACATTTATATAAATATTTATGAAACGATTTTCTAGTCTAGAGGCACTGTAGTTCAGTGGAAAGCAATCATGATGCTGATAACACCCACTGAGCATAAGCTTTTTGAAGGTAGATTGTTTCTTCTTGCATAACAAATTTAGAATAGGCCTCTACCGTTCCTACCGTAAATGCCATTTTACTCAGTAAGAACATCAGAGTGAGCTGATGTACACAAATTTATTTGTGTAAGAAACAGATTTTAGAGCTTAGTCTTATTTGATCTTTGTTACCAACATATAAAGTAGGTAAGAGAATATTTACTCCATTTTCTATTTTTTTTCTTATGGAAACTAAAGCTCAAATGAGGTTAGGACATTTGGCTAATTTACATAGTTAATCTGTAGCAAGAAGAGGGCAAGAGTCCAGAACTCTTAAATTTAAGTCTTAGGCTCTTTCCACACACCAAAAAGTAATTATAATGGGAAAAGTGATAAAGAAACTTTCTAAAGGTTTAGGCCTACAGTAACAAAATTAAATTCTAGATAAATAAATAAAAACAAATATTTAAGTGGTTTTATTCCAAAAACTTGATTCCTCATTATGAATAGGAAAGCAACTCACAGTGAATTTGAAGTATTGCTTCTTAATTCAGGTCATTCTGACTTCATTAAAAGAATTTATATTGTCAATTCTGGTGGGGTTTTTGTTTTAATTGTTAATTGAAAAAACTCATAAGAGAATTAGAAAACTTTGCTTACTAAAAAGAAATATTAACTGAATCCTATTTTCATTTTGAAATCCTTCCTTTAGGTTGAAAAATACTATATTACTATTTTCTGAGTACATCCAGAAAGTTGTCCAATATTATTAATTGATACTACCCAGGATATAGATATACAGATAGATCTCTATACATGTAGATATATTAATATATGTATATAAGCACACATATACACACAAACCGAGTAGGTCCTGCAATAATGTTATTTTGTTCAATATCGTTTTTTTTTATAATGCTGATGAGAAAAAAATATTGATTTTTAGCCAGAGCCGCCGTTTGTGTGGAGTCTGCACATTTTCCCCATGTCTGCGTGGGTTTTCTCCAAGTACTCCAGTTTCCTCCTACATCCCAAAGACGTGCACATCAGGCTAACTGCCATGACTAAATGGTCCCAGTCTGAGTGAGTGTGTTGGTGTGTGTGAGCATGCCCCATGAAGTAATGGCTTACTGTCCAGAGTCAGTTCCTGCTTTGTGCCCTGAGCTGCCGGGATAGCTCCTGCCACCTGGGACCCTGAACTGCAATAAGCAGGAAAATAATTATCTTACTTGTTTTAATTAGTCTTTCTTAATACATATAGCTCACATTTATTTCAATGTTTAAAATTAGAAGTGTTTTGAGTCTTCATTTAGAAGTTTGGTGACGTTTTCGTGACCAGAAATATGCCATAGGAACTTAACTCATTTATATTAATTACACTTTGGTAAAATTTTTGTTGTTATATGTTGTTTCACTTAAGATCACAGTTTCCAAGAATCTGTCCCTAATGTTAAGTGAAGACTTAGTGTACTTAGTTCATAATGCATGTGCTTTGTGCCAGTTTACTTTGCAGCTACTAATGGATAAATATATAACTCTAGCAATAACAATAAAAACAGATTAAAATGCAATTATGTGTGAAATAATAACTTGACTACTTTTTATCTTGTTGTAATGATTAATTATTAGAGATGGGATATATACTGAGAGTAAAGGATCTCTATTGGAGTCACATCTACTTTATTCCAGAGATTCTCAACAAAAGACATTTTTACCCTCTAGGTGGTGACATTTTCAAAGTCTAGAGACACTTTTGATTATCAGAACTGGCAGGCTGTTACTACACATAGTAGGTAGAAACCAAGGATGTTACTAAATACCCTACAGCATAGAGGGCAGCCATAAATGTAGTTGGTGTGGAGAATGAGAAACACTGGTCTATTCAAACAGCTCTCTTATTGTGGATTACAAGTGATATGGAGTCACATAGCCTAAATAATTAGACATGTCTGCCTCAGAATCACAGCATGGCTTCCAAACTAAACAGCTACATCCAACTCTATGAAGGGTTGTTCACTGGGAAAATAAACCAATAGCAGTTCCCTTGGCACAAATATTGTCATTTTGATGCATGAATGTACATAATTTTTCCTTTAGCATTCAATCCAACATTAGTGTTGTGAGATGCTATACCAGCTTAGCAAACCGCAAAGTTCAAACAAGCTTTTCATTGATTTTTAACCTGCAGAATTTAATTTTGAGTTTCTGTGGCATTTGAAACCACATACAAAAGAATAATAATAAAAGAAAGTACCCATTGAAATTTTTTATGTCTCTTACTTCTGATTTCCTTTACTTGTGAACATAAAAATAGTAGCCATATGGATTGAAAAAGGAAATAATAACATTTCCCATTTCTAAAAAAAAAAATATCAGCAATAACCATAAGCATAAAGAAATAAAATTCACCAGATTTTCTCCCCTATTGCTTGAGCCTAGGGACACACTCACAGGCTGACAAGTCTGAGATATGAACATAAACTTTGATTGTGATTTAATAAAAACACCATTTTATTTTACTTTTTATTTAAGTTCATTAATATTTTTAATTTGCACACTGCCAAAAGCATGATGGTCTCTTTCAGTTAGAAACAAATTAAACCCTCAGGGAAGGAGAAATACTACCCCATAAGAAAAGAACCTTCCTCAGCTTGTCAAGAAAGGCATTCCAAATTACTAGAACAATAGACTGCAAATCTCTGCTATGTAATGTATCTATTCTGCGATGCACTGCCATTCCTAAATGTACACACATCCTTCAGATACAACAATAGATAATACAAACAAGGCTGTCAAAAGCTTTTTCTAGTTTATCCACTGGTCCCAAAATAATGCAAATTTTCTAGTTCCATTTGAGCACTTGAAACCCAGTAACATGCCAGAACTGACCAAGAAATGCCTTAAATGTAGTCTCTTACCTAACAATTTTTTAAAACTTCCATAAAATTTTACTTTATGGTACTTATTGATTGCTTTCAATAGATTATGTGATTGCTATAGTGACAGAAAGAACTTGAAAGATGATGCCTACGATGGTTGAGGAATGCACAGGAATTGATGAAATATTATTTGCTAAATTAGCCACTACTCTGGTCTAGCTTTACTTGCTCTAATTCCTGATAAATAATCCTAATATTCAGCACTCATTAATTCATGCACAAACTTTTAAATAAAATAACTGTAAATGGGCAAGATTATTCTACTTGATAAATGGCCCATCACACTGATATCCACATTTGGTTTCTTAGAAATAAAATAATCATAGTCTTGCAGCTTATTTCTCCCAGATAAATTCAGACATAAACTATTTATTCATATTCTGTGTTTGAGAAAAAAATCTTAAAAACATAAATTCTTCTTGTGTGTTACAGAAACATCACAGCATCAAAGACCAAGAAAATGAGAGTGGAAAAAGGGGACCATGGCTCTGATCACTCAGGAATGATGAGATAAAATGCATCGGGAATGTCATTTGTCCTCTCGTATCTCTAGAGTCCATCCTACACATTATGAAGGACAGCAGAAAATGTGAGCCATACCTCTGTTCTTCATTAATTACAGTGAATGGAGGGGAGAAAGACTACAAACATTTGGAAAAAAAACATTATAATAACAGTCATATTACGCCAAGTGAAAATACGGCGCTCAAACCATAAATAATTAGTATTCAAAGGCCAAGAGAGATTTATTTGTGACATTGTGAGACATTATGGAAGAACCAAAATTGAGCTGGCCCTCGAAAGGATGGTGGATTTAGAAAAATAAATGCAGGACATCATAAATCGCCCTGTTTCAAGAGATGAGGATATTATATAAACGATTCCATTCATGCTCTTTTCATCACAGGGGCAGTAGGAGACACAAGAACAGAATATTGGTAGAACTAATCAGCACGATGTTGGCAGATTTCAATAAAATTATGGTCCCTGTCTTCCATTTTATAATTCAGGGCTTTGGTGAGGCTTAGTTTCATAGACTTCCGCATTAAACATGGGATTTCTTCCTCCAAATTGTGTCTCTACAGTGTAAGTGCTGAGGTGTTCTCAAAAGAACTTCCAGGAAGATAGATCATCCTCCCTACTTTTAGCCACCAGCAAGCTGGTTTTACCTTCAAAGTAGAATGTCTTGTGCCTGAAGTAGCTTATGCAGATGTATAAATGGCACAATGACCTAAATATATCTTTTAGAACATGAGGACCATCTGAGCAAAAAATTTATTGGATACAAATTAATATATGGAAATAAGTGACACAGATTTGCCTCACTAAAGCTTTCTAGTTGAAAGCTGAGATAAAGTTGCATTTTTTATTCTTAATTGATATAAATGCTACTCTTACCATAGGGCAATAGCATATGTTGTCACATAATTGTTTTTTAGAGGAAGGTCACTAGCTTAATATATTTTTGCATAGCAACAGAACAGTTGCTCTGATAAATCACTGCAGCACTAAATATTAATGCAAAGTCAACCTGACAGTTGCAAGGAATGACATGGGTTCTGTCCATAGTCATACAATTCTTGGCAAATGTGAAACAATTTTAAGAGTTCTTATTACTGGCATGAAACATTTTGGCATATAAATATAAAAAACAAATTATAATGACAATAACAATACCACTTCATTAGTTTAAACCAGTGAGTGAAATATTTATGCTCAGTAATGTAACTGAAACCATTATCTAGCTCTGTGCCAAAAAAACAAAGCTATACTGTATTTCTTTGGCATATCTTGCAGCTAAACTATTTCAGACTAATCTAAAGCAAAAGTGAAATAAACACTCTAAAAATGCCAAAAGAAAATATAATAAGTTTAGAATTTGAAATGGGGAAAACCTTTCCAAACATGACATGAAACCCAGAAAGCATAAAAGATACAGTAAATTTAACTACATAAAAACTTCTGAGTGGCAAAATACATCATAAACATAGTTGAAAAACAAAAATCTCTGGATGTTTTATGTACGTATACATGTGTATACATATATGTGTGTATGTATATATATGTGTGTGTGTGTGTGTGTGTTTGTGTGTATGTATATATATATAGAAGAGGGGTGGAGCAAGATGGCCTAATAGAACCCTCCAGCCATTGTCCCTCTGCAAGAACATCAATTTCAACAACTATCAACCCAAGAAAGCACCTTCAGAAGAACCAAAAATCAGGTAATCAGCTGAGCCATCACAGTACTTGGTTTTAACGTTATGCCAAGGAAAGAGACTCTGAGGAGAGCAGGAAAGACAGTATTGCATTGCCTGTGCCACCCCTCCGCCTCCCCCAACAGTACCCTGCCAGTAATCCCGGGTGGAAAAAGAATCTGTGTGCTGAGAGGAAGGAGATTGAAGTGACTGTGGGACTTAGCACTGGAACTCAGGGCCACCCTGCCCGGGGAACACAACACAGGGCAGAATTTTGCCAACACCAAAAGAGGGAGCATTTAGACCAGCTCTGCCAAGGGGAATCCTCTGTTCCAGCAATAGAAACTGGAGTTCAGACTATCCCCACCACCAGCTGAGAGAGTAGGCTGAGGCTCAGGATTAATTTGAAAGGCAATCAGACCACAAAGTCTGCAGTGCCTGTGCAGGTCTTGAGGATGTGCTGGCTCAAAGCCAGCAGATTTGGGCTACACATGACCCAGTGAAATACCAGTGGTGGTGGCCAAAGCAGTGTCAAATAAAAGAAATCATTATATCAAAAAGATATCAGCACTTGTATGTTTATTATAGCACTATTCACAATAGCAAAGATAAGGAATCAACCTGTGTCTGTTAACTGATGATTGGATAAAGAAAATGTGAGCACTCTCTCTATATATATGTGTACATGTGTGTGTATACGTACACACACATGCCCCATGGAATACTACTAAGCCACACAAAAGAATAAAATCATGTTTTTAGTAGCAACTTGGATGAAACTTGAGCCCATTATCCTAAGTGAAGCAACTCAGGAATGGAAAATCAAATACCACATGTTCTCACTTATCAGTGGGAGCTAAACAACGTGTGTGCATTGACATACAGAATGAAATAATAGACACTGGAGCCTCCAAAAGGTGGGAGGATGGTGAGGGTTGAAAATTACTTACTGGGTATAATGTACACTATTTGGGTGATGGGTACACTAAAAGCTCAGGCTTCACTACTATGCATTATATCCACATGTAATAACAAAACTGCACTTGTAACCCTGAATCTATAAAAATAAATTACATATGTGTGTGTAAAATGGGATGTTTTGATTACTTTCTTTCTGTGGTATGCATACATTTACTATAGTGTAATTTATGATTTATTGCACCTACTATATTGAGGACAATTTGAAGGCAGGCAGTGTATTTTCCAACTCTACGTCCTCAGGGTTTGATACTGATTGGCACATACTTAATACTTTGTAAATGTTTGTCGAATTGACATGTTGATTAACTGACTTCTAAGTCCTTGCAGCAATGACATGTTAATAATGTCTCTATCATTCCACAGCATTCTCGATAAAAAGTTGTATTGGTGCCCTGGCTGGAGCTGAGAAATAAAGAAAATGAGGATAATATTCCATACAAATAAAAAGATAAAGTGGACAGTTTTAGTTGATTTCTGGAATCAGAGAACACCTGCACCAGTACAACTAGAAAAAGATAAAATATACTATTTAATCTGTGCAAATCCTCAACTTCAAAAGGAATCTAGATACAGATACTCAATATGTATTAATAGACGGAGAAAATACATCACACTATTAAAAGAAAGTATTCATTTATAACAACGAGCTCTTTCATTTCAGTAAGAAAAGAATTATATTTTTAAAATTCTATTTCAAACAGACGTTAATCAGGCCTGAAAACTGTTTTGAATAGCAATTTTCACAGAATTTGTAATTCATAAAAATGGACTTTTTAAATAATCAAAACAGGTGCCAATAAGCTTTTTCATTAATTCATCTTTTAAAGTAAGAATGTATAAAACTTGCTCATTTTGTTTACATTTGTGGCAATTTCAACCAGAGTCTAATAAGTTCAGTTTTGAAAATAACAGACATGGATGGATTTATTTAAAACAAAGATGTCCAGTGATCCCACCAGAAAGTTCTATTACGAATACAGAGCACTTATTTCATAACCTCAGCCCTGCAAGTCTTTGACAATTTAAGGGATGATGGGAAGGAAGAACAAGCCAGTTTTCCGTGCAGTGGATGGAAGCAATTAATCTAAGCATGGTAAACCCTTCCTTTTGGTTTACCAGACACACACTCCATTTGTAAAAAGAATATGGGAACATACAAACTACTTGATACTTCCATCTATGAAAGACTTAACGGCAAAAAATGAATACTGTAGGAATCAAAAAATAAAAAATAAAATTAATATTGGAACAACTTGAAATAAAAGATCCAATTTTTTCTAAGTACAAATTATCTCTAATATCCAAAAAAATGCCCCTATAAAGTTGTCTTACATAACTCTGATGAATTGAGCATTGATGTTAAACCATGCCAGGTCAAGGAATTCCACCCTTTTCTATTATGGAAAAAGGAGATAAAATAGTGTACATTTTACAAGTATAACATGTTTCTTTAGTTTTTCAAGAAGTAGAAATCAATACAAAATAAATACTTTAATTATCCATTGGCATCCTTTAAAGAAAGTACACCAAACTATTTTCCTTTATAAGAAAAAATGGCATTGAAAACATGGGTATGAAACAAGATGATCAACATAAAGACAGAATGCCATCGTGCTACCAGGAGTTTCATGTTCAACTCTATATGAAATAGAGAGCTCTGTATGAAACTGGTGAGAAGACATCTTATGACTGTTTAACGGGTGCAAAAAAAAGGGGTGACAAGTAAGCTTTGTTATCCAAAATGCATCTTCAGAATTAGAAATAATTTACACCTATACTCTCATGTTATAGATGAGAAATCTAAGACCAAGAGACTGTAGATTGTTAAAAGTCACAGAAGTCAGTGATAGAACTGGCCTACAACCTGAATCTAAAGGAAACATGAAGAGGTTACTGGAGCAAATAACATTTTCACAGCCATGTATGTTCAAACCAAAAATAAGTCATTTGGTGTTTCAGATTCCTACTTTAGGACATGAAGGGAAAAATCTGAAGTCAGGACACACTTGGAAAATCCGGGTCATGTACTAACTATGTAGAGAACAACTGTGTGTTGCTTTGAATTAAAAGTGATGGCATAACTTGAAATATTTAACAGAATCTCCACACATGACTCTTCCTCCCATACAGATCACTCCTATTGAGAAAATCTGGCTTCATCTGCCGCATTAAAACTGGGTTTCATTTGCCGCATTAAAACAACATCTAGGAAGTTGCAACAGAGGATAATTATGAAATACCTTCAAAGAAGACTTCTAAGATTTTACTTATTAAATTTTAAAATTATAAAATATATGCTAAAAATAAAGATTGTGAAATAATAATAGCATAAAATAGATCCCCTAAAAATTATGCTAATTGTGACAAAAAGAGAAGAGAAGGTATGGACCATACTATTTTAATGAGATGAAAAAAATCTTTCCTCTTAATAGAAATCAATCTGAACAAGACGCTATCACAATAAAACTTGAATTACATGCCTCTATTCCATAGGGGGCACACATTCAACCACTAGAGACTTGATCTATCTTCCGTCGTCAGAGCAGAATTTTTTACCTCAATACCCAAGACTTGTCAAGTGGATAGGAAAAGCCCACAGTTTGCTAAGATGTAGTGATGTTATTATGGGAGTTAATGTGCAAGTTCACTAATGTCTTTGCCAATCTAACTTCAGGATTCTGGAATGATAATGCCGTGTGTTTCAACTCTCCCTGACAGAGATATCGAAGAGACAGATGCTGAAGTTGTATGTGTTCTTCTTGCCAAAACCTCAGTATTAGAATGACAAATTGTAATACTTCGGGGAACTGCAGTGTATCTCTTTTTTTATTTTTACAAGACAATTATTCCTTCAAAATAACACTAGCGACAAACTTGGTCATATCTTTAATATTAGATGTTCCTTTCTAAGTCTTTCCTAGCAGGAGACATCTTTCAGAGAAGCAGATGACTTCAGGGCAATCATACAAAAGGCAAGACAGAACCCAGACAACCTAGTATTAAGAGTAACATAGTAACTACATGGCTTCCAAAGTATGAAACGTCATACATAATTTGTTAGAATTTAGGTGAGAAAAATTTTATGGACAGCTTACACATTTACTAAGCAGAATATTGACATGTCGTATTGAGAAAAATATTATGCCAGAATTAATCTTCTATTAGAATCTTTACCAGAACCTCCTTGGTTATCTCCATTCCATCCTATGCCACCAAAGTCCCCACTGTCAGATATCCACATGGTAGCACTGAGATGCCAACCTTAAGTGTCTTCCGTATCTTCAAACCAGTACACTTCAGGATATAAAGGGTATCTCAGAAGCAAGGGATGAGGCTGAAGTTGAGTTTCCATTTAGGGGTAGGTGGCCGTAGGCAGGACAGTGTAAAATTCTACATCTATATACTCCTATTAGCATAGCTCCATTCTCTTAAAGCCCCCTCCTCTCACCGCCACTTGCCATTGTACCTTCAGAAAGATGCTGTGATATTTTTTAAACATAACTTTTAAAAATCACTTTAATTGTCTATATAGCCTATTGCAAATTTTATGTAATATGAGAGTGTATAAGAAAAGATCAAATAAATATTCAAAGCAATGGTTGGTGGCTGTGGCAAAAAGCAATACATGTCAAAAAACACAAATGCATATGTATGATGTCACACACACCTGAAAATTAGTGGTCATTCTGGTGAAACTACTTTCAATCTGTTATTAATAGAACTATTTTATCAGTAGAAAGGAGATTTAAATGAGGAAGTAAAATATAAATATTTGGGATACAATGAGTCTAATAACAGCCAAATATGGATAAAACAACATATTCTGTGCCCATGAAAATAAATCAGATTAATAGGCAAAGATACTTACTTGACACTGGATCAATATTAACTTGAGAAAATTATGAAAACAAAACTATGTAAGGTTACTAACAAAAATGCATACTCAATTTTTTATCAGAAAAATTAATCATATTGTGTAACATTACCTTTCTTTAATCTCAATCATTTTATTACTCTTTTATGTTTCCTTACTCCTTGTTTATTACTGAAATTGTAAAAGACATCTTCCACTATGTATTTCCCACTTACAAAAAAGGTAAACCAATTCAGCATCAAGCAGAAAATAGTAATAACATGTGGAAAGACACCTTCACATGTCTCTATTTGTTTGTGGGCAACTTTTCTAGGTATATGTCTCTCTTTGACATATAGTTGGTATTGCGGGACTGGTGTTTAGGCTTGGGCAAAGTGATGATTATTTTAGCACTCTCTCAGAAACAAAGAGATGAGGCTGAGAAGCTGATGGGAGCATCCGCTGCCAATTGTAGAGTTTTCCTGGAACTTACTTGTTGGGCAGTAAATCCAGTGTTCTGCATACCCAAAATAAAAAGGTAACATGCAAGAACAGAAGACAATAAACAGGGAGTTTTTGAAAATTAGAAAAAAAAAAAAACCATTTGGGTAGTATTTCTATTCTGGTGAACACCTGGAGAAGCACTGCTTGATTTAGGACAGGAGGCAAGAAATCACACAGGGAATGTGCGCTTAATTAACCACAAAACATTCTTTCCATATATTAGTACTATGATAGATAAGATAATGTCAGATTTATTAGAATCGCTATTCAAATTGTTTTCATAAAAGCATTTCATATTGTCAGGTGAAAATGACTAAAATAAAAATGTAGATAATTTAGGTTTCCACTAAGAGAATACTCTTCCATGTAGCCCAATTATTGATACTATTGGAGGCCGGCTACTCAAAACCGTTATAGCAAATTTGTAAGTCCTATGCCACCCTGAGGGGCAAACTGCTAACATAAAATTTTTGTGCTTAATGCCAAGGAAACATGTTTAAACACTAGCAGTCCTGCCAAAATTGAACATACTGCCCTGTGAAGGTTTTTTGAACTCCATTTTGAAGATGAAATTAGGTGAGAGGAACAAGCAGATACTTGGTGAATGGAAATTATTGTGGGGATGTAACATTTCAAGTTGGATTGAATCCCAGATGTAAGAACTCTGATTCGTATGAGTTGAATAAACTTTATAGAGATAGATTTTAATGTCCCATGACTATTTTAAGGACTATTAATTATGGACACAAAGTACTTTATTAGGCATAATTTGTTGTGCCCCCTTCCTTAGTAATAAACTTAAATCACTTAATTTCAGGTAATTGTACACAATTATTTTTGATCTGCAGTCCTAAGTGTGAAGAAAAGAAGTTATGCTTAACTAATTGGGTGTTGTAGAAATGAAGTTAGTTGGCATGTCGGTGGCATTTAAACTAGCATGGCTCTTAAAAAGTAAAAATGAAATAGCATAGGGAGGCTTCCACTGTGAAAGGCGAAAAGAGCCAAAGACATAGAAGGGGGTGTTTTTTAGCTCATTCTAAAAAGAGAAGAGCTGAACATAGGTAACTCTAAGCACTACACTGAAATAAAATCATTTGAGACCCAGTGACTCCTTTAACTTAGGAAATGATTGTTATCTGGTCTTTAACATGGATTGTTGCTTAATGACAGTTAAGATTAAAGAACTTAAAGTATTATTACAAGAATGCTGTTCCTTTTTCAATTGTAAAGTAGACCATTTTGAATTTAGATATAATATCTTGCATTTTTTTCCTATTTCATATTTGGTTCATCTAATAACATTTAGTAAGTGAATAATAGCTGATTTTTATTAAATTTTTTAGTATGAATTTTCCCAAGGCTTTTGCTTTGGAGGCTTAAGTTATTTGTTATGCCAAACAAATTAACTTCTTTCTATTTTTTTTTTAGTAAAGACAGGATCTCGCTCTTGCTCAGGCTGGTCTCAAACTCCTGAGCTCAAAGGATCCACTGCCTCGGCCCCCCAGAGTGCCAGGATTACAGGCGTGAGCCACTGTGCCCAGACAATGCCAAACAAATTAGAGGTACTCCAGATTATTTGGTGAAAGTCAGGAGAGAACTATTTCAAAGTCAAAAATAAAATTGCCAAAATATGCCTACTAGAAACATGGCTCTAGATTTCAGAATTACCGAAACGCTGTAGTACCCATTTTCCCATGCACTATTTGATTAGTTTGGGCAGGCTTTATGCTGCTGTAATAAAATAAAACAAAAAGGCAACTCGGTAGCTTAAGACAACAGAATGCATCTCTATTTCATATAAGTAAGCTATGGAAGTGGGAGAATCTCCACAACAGCTGTCTCCCATCAGGAGACTCGGGGTCAGGATGATTCCATCATTTGGCTCTATTGTCTCAAACCCGATGCCTCCTCTACGATCTCCTCTGCAGAGGAAGAGAGATTCTGAAAAACCACCCAGAAGCTTTTCACATCCTCTGCACAGAAGTGATATCCTTCACTTCTATTTTCCCTTGGCCAGGAGAAATCCCAGGGCCCTACCTGACTTCACGGTGGAGGGAAAATATAATCTCCCATATGTTCAAGAAAGAAAGGAAATCCAGATATTGATGCACACTAATAGTATCTCTCACACCATCTTCATAATTTCCAGTAATCTGCTATCTCATCAAGTTAAAAGGAAATAATCAAAGTCCTAAAGCAAATGTTAATAATTTTATTCAATAACAATTTTAAAAAAATAGTAAATAAAAGCACCTAATTATGCAGAAGACATAAAATGAAGGTCCTTGAAGTCAAGGTCATGGCATATAATTTTTATGTTACCTAATCCTTATCAGATTATTTGCACAAAATTGTTAATAAATTGTGAGAGAATAAATCAATAAATTCATGAGAGTAGGATTCCTTCCTTTGGTGCCTGAATATGTGATTTATGTTCATACCATGGCAATTTATATCAGGATAGGATACTAAGAGTGGTAATAATGTTAATAACTGTATTATTTTATAATTTACCAAGTGCTTTTATACACTATGTGCTCTCCAATTCAAAACTGTGAGGTAGACACATGTGCGTGGTTTGTTCCTTAAAAATTACACAAACAACATAACAACCTTAGAAAACTTACAGTATTTTAACACAAAACATTTAATTTTTGAGGGGAAAGTACTTTAAAACATCAGGATATTTTGGTATACATTGAAGAAATATATATGTATTTCATTCTCTAGATTAGAAATGGCACACAATTCTTGGAAAATGTAATGCACTACAGTTGACTAATTTGTATTATTTGAAAGAAATCTTATGACTAATGTTAAGCACATGAACGTAATTTGCAAGTTACCTGTAATATGGTAAAAAAAAAAAATTCAGGATGGCCAAAGTTGCATAAAATTTGCATTAAAAAACTGAGCACACTAATGACAAAATGAAGCATTCATTAATCATCATTGTCCAACTGCAGAAGGATTCAGTGGGTTTCCATAGATTTTGCTTCATTTATTAATGACGTTGTTTTACATATATAAAAGATACATGTATACATATATCCAAAGTGGGCTGTGGCAATTTATTTCCCTTTGGATTTAAAGCAAGCTGCCTTGAATTTTTCTCAAATAACTGTAAAGATGCAAAAGGTAAGATCTCATTTTAACCACTAATGCACCAACTTTCTTCAGGACCCTAGATTAGGGCTATTACTCAAATGTATGTAGAATTGGGTTTTACTGATACCTTACTGAGGTTATGGCATCTCACTGTAGTCTTTGAAGTCCAAAGGGATAGATTAAAAGCTCAGCATCTTGGTTAATTAACTATGTGACTGTGAATAAACTAACCAATCTCTCTGACCATTAATTTCCTCATCTCTCAAAGGTACCAAAACACCCTCCTCTAAGTGTGACTAGAAGTCTGAAATGAGAGCACCTAGCATTGTACCTGATACACTGTGAATGCCTGAATTCAAATTTCCTTCCACTATACATCATTGTGTATATGTTATTATTTTGACCTCTTAAAAGGTCCAAACTCCAGGTGCAGAAAATAAAATTTATGAAGTGGAACAAATTACTGCAATTGCACAGATACAAAGTTCAGTGAATTTTAAACATTAAACACATTACCTTATTTAAGTGAAAAAATGCTTTTCTGTACATATAAGATTTTCTGTACGTATTTCAATTTCTATGTGGGGAACATTAGCTGAAGTGAATTTTTACTATTGGTATTTAGTTCCAGAGTAAATATTACTTTTCATTATTTTTTAGCTTGAGAGTTATATCATAATTGAATATATTTCAAGGTATTTAATTTATAAGTTTGCATATTATCATTTATATTTCAAAACTACTCTGGTTTTCATTTTCCATTTATTTTCTTTTCTCTCAAATTATACTCTAAAAACACAGTTTTCTAGTGTATGTCATAATAAAGATTTTTTTTCAGGAAATGCCCTTGATCATCCTTCATGTTCATGTTATTTTTTCTCTTTGAAAATCATAATTTGACAGAAGCAAACCATTATAGAAATTTAAGTTTGGTTTTTTTTTTAAGTGGAGACAAAATCTTACATAAGTTAGTCAATTGAAAATATTTATTGAGGAACCACTGAACACTGAGCAATGTGTTAGGTATGCTGTAGTAAACAAAGCAAGATGACATGATGTTTTTACCTCATTTAACAAGCTCACAAAATTGCTGAGTAGAAAATACGTATTTTCTAGAAAAATAACAAAAGAACCTCAGAACATATTACAGAATGAAGTAAAGTGCTAAACCTCATGGATCCTGAAAATACCCAGTTCAGGGAAAGGGGGAATTAAACTACAATAGTTAAAACTAAGTATTTCCAGGAGAAAGTGGGACTTGAATTTGGCCTCGAAGAATGAACATGACATGAAAGATCATTCTGCTCACAGAAGCAGAAATAGTGATGGTAGCGGTGTGAGAGGGAAGAACAGAACAACCTTGTTAGCTTTAAGGGTCCTGGTATGTGCTGAAGCAGCACTGCTTTTGGAAGAGTGTGGCAATACTCAATTATACCTTGTATGTTAGACTGAGGGGGAAAAACTTATAAGAAACATGGTGGGATAAATAAATATGGGAAGAAGGATTGTTTTAGAATTGATCATCTATCAGTTTTATTAGACGTGGATTAGAAATGAGATATTAATAAATTAGAAGAAGACCCAGAATAACTCTGTGCCCATCTAGAACTGGAAGAGCACACTGACAATTTAATGAAGAAGAAAGGTGGAATTTAGAGGAAAGGACGGTTAGAGGAGGAAGATCCAGATCCAACTTGTACAACAAAGAAAAGGTTTAGGATGGGAACAATATGCATTGATTTGTTATGATGAAACTGGGGAGACAAAATTTCCACTATCTATAAGATCCAGCCTCCTCAATAAATGCTTCAGCAAAGCTTTCATTTGCAGAATGTACTGAGAGAAAAGAGATGCTGACCCTTATCCTGAGGATGAAAATTGGCTGAGAATTTGATCAGGACTTTTAAAAATTATTACAGAAAATATAACATCAAGTTTCTGTCGTTACTAGTTGTGGCTACATAGGAAGCACTGAATTCATCATTGTGAACAGATGTTTCTTTGGGAAAATTTTCTACGTACCCCATCCAAAGGTAATGCAAAAATTCTATGTACGCCCAGTAAAAGTCTGTGCAATGAAGGGTATGATAAAGAGAAGCATGCCTTCACCATGAGCTGGGTAATGCCCTGACAGCGTATTTTAATGTTATTTATTCTTCACTTATTTCACAAGGCTCAACTATAGGAAATAAGGTAGCAGTAAACCATGATAAAGTTAATTATTCTAGGAAGGATGCGGACCCCAACAGTGTATAGTTGTGCACTGATATTGAGAAGAGACACTAAGCACAGACTCCTAAGAGAAAGGCATGGTCCAGTGGCTGTCAGTAGAGATGAGGTGTGATACATACGTTTAAGTTTTCCTTGTGTATGCTGTAATTCTACATGTTACTGTTTGGTGGTAGGTGTGGAATTGAAAGACAGAAGCAGCATGGAAATAAGATGGTTGTAAGATATTAGTTGAGAAACCCTGAGAGCATTTGAGAGGGAAAGATAACGAACAACACAAGGAGATGCTGACCTCCCAGCACTCTCCCACTCTAATCCATCAATACCCAGTCATTACTGAAGAATGGTGTATAAGACTGTCTACCTGCCACCCATCAAGTTAGAGTTTCATAGTATTCTTGGTTCGGTATCACAGAAACAGTTGCCCAATCAGGAAAGTAGGGACCCCCAGACTACACAGGAATCTAAACTAGAGATGTCTTTAGAATATTAAATAAGATAAAAAGAGATAAAATATGTTTTATAATCTTGCATAGATTCAGAACATAGTAGGATCCCAATGCATGAATTTGAATACGAGCAATATTTCAATTACATTTGGAGAAAAAAACAGTGGGCGGAGTCAAACATAAATACAAAGCTGCTGTATAGAAAAATACACGTCACAGAAAATCTTCTATCTCACCATTCATCCTTTTTAGTTAAACAACATGTCTTTACTAGGCCTATAAGATACATGCCAGGCAAATGCTATCAGAATTTTAAGAGTTGCCATGTGGAAAAGAACAGTGCCTTTATTGTGTTTCTAGCTTTATAATATATAAACTATAGTGCCAACTTTAAAAACTGAATAACTTTAAAAAACCCAGTTATCACTTCCTCTGTGGTTCTTATCTTGCTTTTGCACTTGATCTATTTTAAAAGAATTTTTTTCAAATTGTTGCTTTCTGCATTTTACCTGCGTAATCCTCTTTCCTATTGCAGACTCTTTCAGTAGTGATTTTTTGTTTCCTTAGGAAACAAATGCTGCTCTTGTTTACAATGTTCTCCTGATTCATGAAGTTGAATCTCTAAGAAGTATCTCGACTTATCCAATCACCTGACATGGGTTAAGATGTAATCGACCTTTTTCCGCCGGCCTTATGAGGTTCAAACTCAGAGGATGAAAATGAGGCAAGAATTTAAAGAAGAATTAAGCTTGAGATAAGAAGGAACACATCCTCCAAACATTAGTAGCAAGGGAAATAAAAATATCAGAAGGCTGACAAGTCCCGCAGAAAAAAAGTGTCTTACCAGGTTTTTGAAGTCACCGGATGATCCAGAAGTCCAAGCCTAATAAAAAGCAAAACAAGATGTTTTAGTTTATGGTTTAAAAAAAAAATAGACAATAAAATCTTACAATTCTACAGCATTATTACATTTATAAGTATTGCAGATTGAAGAAATACTTTAAGAAATAATTTTCCTGGGTGAAAATTTCACTTAAACTGAAGTGTTTATCTATCCTTATATTGTGCCATGAAAACAGAGAAAAAAAGGAAACACAGTCTAGCTCCAGAAAATAATTTTTCAGTTTTTCAGGTGACTATAAGAATTCATTAATTCTCAAAGTAGCAAGAATAGTATTAAATGTATTTGAAATTCTTTAATATTTAAGACAGACATTTAATTTTCTTATGGGAAAACCAGACCCATTTTTAAAAACTTGTCCCAGTTTTCAGGCCTTTGCTGACTATCAGATGATAATTAGTTTTGGCTTTGATTCCTTTTGAAAAGTAAATCCATGGAAGATATTATAATGACAAAATAAAAGATTTTTAAATGATATTAAAATGCAGCCCCTATTTTTTAAAGGCATTTGAAGTTCAAATGGAAGGCAGTATCTGAAAAGTCCAAATTCCCAAGAGAAGACCCCACACCTGCCACGGAATGCAAAGGTTTTATAAATGTTGTCTTCCATAAAGACAATGGCAAACATTGAGAGGCCTTTGGCAAATATGCCTGCCTGCCTCTGTGTTTGAGTAGAAATATTGAACTTCTAACTATTATTATTATAAAATAAAGGATATTATTTTTAAAACATTTGATAGTACCCTTTTCCTTTTGCCTTGGGAATCAAGGCTGAAATTACATATTATATGAGTATTAAAACACATCTTTGAAAGAGAATGGAGAACACAATAAATGTGAAAAGCTGACATTATTGTGTATAGATTTTATGTGTGCCTATGAATATGTGGCCACATCTTATTGTCAGGAAATTTAAATTTGACTATTTCTGTCTGGCCGGATTAATCTCCATAATGTTAGACCACTAATTGGTGACAAACCACCCAGAATTAAGCTATTAAAACTTCTCTAAATTGGGGGTGGTGGCTCACACCTGTAATCCCATCACTTTGGAAGGCTGAGATGGGAGGATAGCTTGAGGCCAGGAGTTTGAGACCAAACTGGGCAATACAGCAAGATCCTGTCTCTATGAAAATAAGAAAAATCAGCCAAGTGTGATAGTGCACACATGTAGTCCCAGCTACTCTGTAGGTTGTGGCAGGAGGATCACTAGAGCCCAGGAGGTCAAGGCAGCAGTGAGCTATGATGATGCCACTGTATTTCAGCCTGGACAACAGAGTGAGATTCTATCTCTAAAAAATTTAAAAACAAAAACAAAACCCTCCCTCCTGCTCTAGGGCCTAGAGTCACTTGAGAAGATCAATAGTTCATTTCTGAAAAATGTATCATTAGAGAAATAACAATTAAAAAACCAGTTCACTTGTGAATAGCAAGTAATGGATCTTGCTGTGTTACGAAACAGCTCACTGAATTCTCTAGCCCAGCTTCAAAGGTATAAAGCAGATGATCGATCACCTGGAAGCTTCTGTCCCTGGATCTTAGTTCTGCTCATCATGGCCACAGAAAATGGTAAATTTTACTTCCATCTTTTTAAGTTATTTCTTTGTTGTGACTTAAAAGCCACAAAAGAATCTTGCAAAAGCACAAATATATGTAACTCAATAAATTATCAAAAAATGAATTCCATATAATGGCTACCAAAAGAACTTGCACATGGCCAACACATAGAAGCCTATGGCTTGTTCTGTCATACAATATACGTATACACATGGATGCATATGCAAGGGTTTGTAGTAATACTGCATAAATTCCACAAGTTATCACAATTTTGCATAGCATACTGATTATGCATTGCCAGGAAAGACCATCCTTTGCCCACTTTTTGATGGGGTTATTAGTTTTTTTTTTCTTGCTTACCAACCCTTTGAACACATCATGTAATGTCATTGAATATATTGTGTACTGTAATCTCAATAAACTGTTAATTACAAATATTTGTCAATGTTTCCAGATTTTTCAGTCTATGGTTTTGACTTAGTTTTGAATTACATGTCATTGTAATCATATACTGTATATTCTTCTGTGTCTAGGTTCTTTCCCTTAACACCTTATTTCACTCATCTTGGTGCTTGTAACTGTAGTTAGTATTCTATTGGATGAATATTCCACAATTTATATATTATATCCATTTTTCATGGATATGTAGACTGTTTCCACTCTTGGGCTATTATGAATTATTATGAGAATGCTTTCATATATGTATTTCTGTTGAATACTTCCTAGGAGTAAAGTTACTAAAAATCAGAAAACATGCCTATGTTTTACCCTGGCAAATAATGCAAAAAATGAGAGTTACCATGGTTGTACAATTTTATCAGAAAATATTTATATTTTGCTTAATTTTAGCCATCTGTTTACTGTGTAGTATATTATTGTCCATTTAATTTATATTTCCTTGATTACTAATAAGTTTTAGTGCATTTTTATATATTTATTAGTCACAAGAAGGTTTTCAACTTTTTTACCTATTTTCTGTGAGTTGTCTTTTCCTTATTGATCTGTAGAAGTTCTTTATGTATTCTAGATATGAGTCTTTTGTTGGTTGTATGTTGTGAAAATGTTTCGAACTCCATGGCTTGCTCTTTTACTCACACAATGTGTCTTACGTTGAACGTTAATTCTTAAATTTAATGCAGTGAAATCTAACCATCTTTTTATTTATGTTTATTTCTTTTTATGTCTTGTTTATTACATAAAAGAGCCATATATACTCTGCTGCTTCTAAAAGATTTTTATGCTATGATTCCTTTGCATTTCACATCTAATCCAAAAATCTACCTGAAATTGTTGTTTTGTGCATTGTGAGTCATCTCCTTTGCTACGGAGAAAGGTATTACAGAAATAAAGAAGTTTCTGTTGTCTCTAAAGGAGTACATGTGTTTCAAGGCCTGGAAGAGAAGGAAAGAGTGTTCTGGGGAATAGGCCCTGACAGAGGTGTAGCAGGGCTTCACCAGGCCACATGGGGACACATGCTTCAAGACTATCAACAGTTTCAGTCCAGGTTCATGATTTTCCAGATGAAACTCTAATATGGGGTTAAAGGAAAAACCCTCCCAAGGAAGTATGTTTCATAGGTTAAAGCATTTCCATATCCAGAGTTTGTGGCAGCAGCTGGTGCAGCACAGAACTTAATACGCCTGCTCACAAGAGTGTGTGTGAGCCATGTCATAAGATAGAGTCCATATTTATTACAGCAGCAGGGCTGGAAATTAAAAAGTTTTGAATATACCATTTGGGGGAAAACAAAGGCACCTCGGATTACACCTAGTAACTGAGTCTGCCATTATTACAAGTTTCTAAACTTAGCAATATAGCCAGAAAGTTTCAAAGACACTCTCCGAAAGGGAATAGAAGTGCAAGTAGATTTCTTTTGAGACACGGTTGATGCAGGGTCATGATTAAGCTTATGACAGAAAAGATTTCACAGGAGTCCAGAGGTTTTGGAATCCAGACAACAAGCATGAATGAATGGTATCTTAGCAAAGCCGATTTAAGCAAGATTTTACTGTAATACATTCTTTCTACCAGTTACCACTGAGTCTCTGGTTTACCACTGTAGGATATTCAGTTGGTCTGTTTTCTAAACTTGGTGCAAATTAAGCTAGTCCTGTAATAATCTTTTGTATCCTATTAACTTTCTGAACATTTTATTAATAAAAAATGGGACTCTACACTAAAGGAATCTTTGCATATTTGCATGAATGTCCACACTAGTATTGTTCTTTTGTTTGCTTTGTTTAGGACACTCTCTCACTTTGTCACCCTGGCTAGAGTGCAGTGGCATCATCATAGCTCACTGCAACCTCCAACTCCTGAGCTCAAAGGACCCTCCTGCCTCAGCCTTCCAAGTAGCTGGGACTACAGGCGCTCCCCACCATGCCTGATTATTTTTTCTAATTTTTGTAGAGAAGGAGTCTTGCTCTTGCTAAGGCTGGTCTTGAACTCCTGGCTTCAAGCAATCCTCCTGCCTTGGCCTCCCAGAGTGTTAGGGTTACAGGACTGAGCCACTGTGCCCAGCCAGCACTGTTCTTAATAACAACAATAAAGGGGGACAATGATCCACAGGAGTGTTTAATAAATTGTGCCTTATTCTATTAATGAGCTTCAGCTATATGCATTAACACAGATGATTCATAACCAAGGCTATCAAAAGAAAGAAGACAGAAGATTATGTCCAGCATGATTCAATTTATTCCCCAAACAAGGAAACCTAAACAATATAATGTAAGGGTTACAAAAATAAATGATAAAAACTACAGAGAATGTGGGAAGGAGCACTTCTGAGGTACTAAAGAAACTACAACCAATTTCGACCAATGATAGCTGGTGAAGACACCCACGCTATTTGAGAATCAGAGCAGTTACCCGGCTGGCTGGCTGGCTGGCTGGCTGGCTGAGCAAAAAAACCCTTGGATTTTGGCCTTTGATTTCATTGGACTTTAGCTTAGGAATTTTGGCCTTCGATTTGCTTTGACTATTACATAGCAAGTTGATTTAATTTGGGGATTTAAATCAACCTCTAGAAATTTAATAATGGAAGAGTTATACTGTCCACACTTCGGGCTTTCAGTTATCAGAGACATTATTATTGTATATATACCGATATTTATTTATTATGCTATAATCTCTATTTGATGACATGGTGAGAAGATACAGAATATAACTCCCTTCATCCCCCTTCCCTCTTTTTTTCATGAGTGTCTTCATTAGAACAATATACCTGGCCTTCTCCCCCTGATCCCACTGCCCTGATCCCAAAGTCTGGCAGATGACACTGGACACATCCAGCTCAGTACCCTCTGGACTCTTGCGTCTCTCAATGCCTGTCGGTCTTCATATCTCAGTCAATCTCTCTGATGCCATGTGATTAGCCTTCAGGGGCTGACTCAGCCTTGTTAGGGAGGACTTCGGTTGCTTAGCTGCACCAATGATGAGGTTGGAAAGTGTGTTTAACTCAGCGATGAGGTATTAAGCCTTTTTGGCTGCACCTCTAAAACCACATTCTACAGTCAATCATCTTTATAATAAAACTGGCTATTTGACCTCCATTTGTCTGTATCCTGGGTCTTAATTCTGAATTGATTCCAAGCTCAGGAGGGGGAGAACAGAGTATTATTTATTGATCCCCTAAACCCTAAGAGCAGTGACTATAATAAAACACTGAATGACATTATCAGATATTTATTATTATCAATCATTGTTTAACAGCCTTAATTCCTTTTGTGACTTCATAACGAGACAATATTCTGTATAGAATCTACAGAGTGTATACACCCCAGGGTCAGTGAAAAAATATGTCTTTTTAATAACAAATCATTTTCTTGTGCTCTAATTTTTTTTTTTAAAGGACGGAAAGCCTCAGGAAGGGATTTATATTAAGAATCTGACAGCTCATTTGGAAACCTCACAGGGCAAAAGTTAGGAGTATAGTTATTAGAACAATTATCGGTTTAGTAACTCTTCTTGCCTTATTCTCCTTCATCTATTTAAAGAAGAATAAGAAGAAAAATAATAAGAAGTTGAATTAAGTTAAAGTTGGATTCAGCCAAGGTCAACTTTAAATAACCAGCAATCTTTCACTACCTATATTAAATAATAAAGGATGCTCATATGTTGACGAATGTGTGTCAAACTACTTGCACAGCACTTCATAAGAAATAGCTCTGGGATTTTGGACATGAGGATTTTAATTTATAGTAACTATGAAAAATCAACTCTCAAATAATTAATGTTTATTGGTTTTAATTAACATTACAGCCATTTACCAACCATTACTAACACATATTGCAAAGTTTTTGCCAATGTGTCAACCCCTTTATTCCTCTCTCTGGTGTATACCCTAAATGCAATCAAAGGTGATGACTATTTACATGTTTTAAGTTTATTTTAACAATTATGTACTCTATGTATCTATTATTGAAATGCTCTAAAATAATGTGAATGGCAATCACAGATAATAAAAAATTATTTTTGCTTTCCTTCAATTATCAAGCAAATGAAAAATATAGCTGGAAATAAAGAGATTAAACTTCTAGTCTACAGTACCATTGATCGGAAATTGATAGATTCCCCAAGCTTAGACAGAAACAAATGGAGATGTCTCTACCACAAATTCTCTTTGACGAGAAAACGTGGTTTCAAACTACTACTCCTTTTTACCCAGTCTTACATCAAGACTTCCACTTGTTCCACTGTAACTAATCTCAGAGAGCATTCTTTAAAGCGAAGGGTGAACAGAATAGATTCACATGAAATTACACAAGGCTCATGCCTCTTAACTTCCCACAGAGGTTTGCATTTAAAAAAAAAAAAAATGTTTGTTAATGTGAGTTGCCCCTTAACAAAATATTAGATATTTTGAATTAGTGAAACATTTCAACCACTGACAAGATATCTTCAGGTGAGGTCAACCATCAGAAAAAGTAGGAATAATTTGTTGGAGGAAATGGAGAACTCTGGAGACTCAGAGTTTGATGGAAACTTTCCTATTTACCCCAATATGTAAATTTTGTATTTCCCCCGCCCTACCCCCAGTTCCTGAAGACTATCTGCTTCCTCCAAAGGTGCAAGGTTCTGTTTTATCCCGTTTCTTTGTAGGGTATTAAATAGAGGTGCTCAGGGTAGAGCCAGATTAATGAGCAAGCAGTCAGCTTCACGTGCACCAACGATTAAAGTACGTTAAAGCATCACTGGGGGCAGGGAATGGAAATATGTCAGTTAATTTTGATCTTCCAATGCAGCTTCCCATATAACTTTGGAATGCTCAAGGGCCCTCTCTTGCTACGGTAGACTGGTCCTTGAAGGAAAATATAAAACACACACTCATACCCATACAATAAAACCAACAGAAAAATGCTCCTAGATGTTGTTTTAAAATCCCCATTAAGTAAATATTGAACTTTTAAAAATATTCTTACAGAGATATCTCATTATTGGACTTCCCAGGATTATAACATATACTCATAGGTCTCCTCCCAGATAACTTGAGGTTAAGGCTTATTTTTTAAACTGTTTTATTCCTGCTCAGGCTTGGAGACCTTCTTTAAGAATCAATTCTGACAAACGCAGCAGATTCAGCTCTGGTGTCACCAATGAAAACCAAATACTTGTTGGCGTTGCTGAACCTGCTACACCATTAAAGATAACGAAAAATTATATTCAATATTCTTAGTTCTGGCAGCCTGATATAGCTTATCTTCCTTTTGAATTCCAAGGTTATTTGCCGGATAACAAATAAAATCGAACACGTATGTGAATCCCAGTTCCACCACTGACTGGCTTTTTGACCTCAGGGAAAGTAACTCAACATCAGAACTTAACTCACCTCTAAAACGGAAATGATGACTACCTATTATGGATTGAATCGTGTCACCCCCAAAAAAGTTATGTTTGAAGTCCTAAACACCAGTACCTCAGAATGTGACCTTATTTGGAAACAGGATCTTTTACAGAGGTAATCAAGTTAAAATACGGACATATGGAAATATCCGATATAACTGGTGTCCTTATAAAAAGAATACCATGTGTACAACAGAGACACAGGAGAAAACCCTAGGTGAAGACAAAGGCAGCGACTGGAACCATGCTTCTGCAAGTCAGGAAGAGCCAAAGATTGCCAGCAAATCACCAGGAGCTAGGGGAGAGGCATGGAACTGATGCTCCCTCACAGCCCACATAAGGCTCCAACCCTGATGACACCTTGATTTCAGATGTGTAGCCACTAGAACTGTGAGACAATAAATTTCTGTTGCTTAAGCCTTTCCATTTGCTGTACTTCATTATGGCAGCACTAGGAAACTAACACACTACTCAACAAAGTGATTGTGAGGTTTAAATAAAATGATTTACAAGGCATAAGATAAGCTCTTAATAAATTATTATTAATAACCGTGGTGGAGTATTTTCAAACATAACCAATTGGTGGGTTACATAAAAGCTGTACTTGATTTATTCCTTATTTCTATTTTTAGACATTTAAATATGGAAATATCCCAGTGGTGAGGCGTAGAGAAGGCAGGAATTATAAGGGAGCTAAATCTCATACCAGTCAGTGTGTGCTAATTGTTTGAATCCCCTGTAAATGGTTTGGCAGGAGATGAGGTTGGAACACTTAGCTAAATTGAAGTTTGGGGATTATCTGTGAATTTAAAGTATCCATGCCATTTTGGCCCCTATTAGTACAAGTAATTGAGAGGAAAATCTTGCCAGTTATGCTTTTCCGTGAGGCTTAATGTGGACTTCAATATTTAAGTAATTCATTAGCAGGCTTAAATGGCACCATGGAACAACATTAAAGGACGTAAGAGATAGTCTGTGACCTTCATTTTAGAGATGAACAAATTGAGGCCCGTAGAGGGTATAATGAACTCAAGGTTATACAGTTTACATTGAAAAAGCTGACACTAGAATCCTTGTCTACCAATTTCCTTTCAGGATTCTGTGTATTTTTAAAATTCTGTGGGGCTTTTGTAATTATCAGAACCCCAACTCTGCACATGGAACCTTAAGACCAAGGTTGGGGGAATTCAAACCTGGAAAGAAGAAAATAACATTGTCAGTAAAGAAATCTCAAAAGTTGCATTGGAGGAAGGGAACAGCAGTGGGGACAGAGGGCAATTATTTTTACACTAAAATTATTAGCTGTGTAACACATTTAGAGAAATCTTTTCACATTGTTTAGAAGATCCATTAAATGTGACCTGGCAGGACCTTTCTAGGACAAATCATTAAAGCACTAAATGGTATTTGGAAATGCTGCTACCTCAGATTGAAGTCATTTGCATTATATTATAAAACATGTAGGATACTTTGGCCAGCAAGATCACTAGGATGGCTGAACTTTGGCCCCCTGCATGATTTTGCAAATACAGAGTGTCCTCATTCCCTGCTTAACAACTAACCCCACTTAAATTAAAGCAAGCTGCTCTCTTTCACCTCTGGCGTGCTCTGCTTTTAAGCATGCCTTATGGGAAGAAATATTAGACTTTTAATACAACAAACTTCATTTTCATTGCATTTGTCTTTTTCACTTTGGTTTATTGTTTTATATTTTTAGTCTTTATAGGTTGCCTGCCCCTAAGCATATCACTGCTGTCATTGAGGGGCCCAGTTCAGAATCTATTCCAAAAAGAATCACTCAGTTTCATTTTGCAGCTTCATAGCCCAGAACCAGAACTTTTCAAAAGACACGCAATAACACCAACACAGAGACCCCTCTGGACAACATATCAATTTGTATTATGAAGTGAATTATGGCTGTAACCACCAGAGCTGGTATAGTTAAGTGTCTGTCAGTGTTTCCATTATATTTTGAGGGCTTCTTATTTGGCTGCAGAAATACCCTTCAGGCTAAAGCATACAAAGGCCATCCTAGGAACTGACTGTTCCCTTTGTTTAGTTTTACCATTTAAAAACACTAGCTCTCTTTTGTGTTTGCTTGTATCCATTTTAAAATAAAGAAAAAATCTGGTTTTCTATCATAAATCAACAGGCTGCCAGTGTGATGGTGTCTTAAAAATCACGTGTTGGTGTGATCCTCATTGTTCACCTTGGAGGTTACCAAGGCTTCAAAAACATTGTTACAGTGTGGCACAAATACCCTCTAAAGATTACATGTGTAATTATTAGGCCTCTAATTTATTTTGGGCAGGGCGAGGTCTTGCTCTGTCACCCAGGGTGTAATGCTGTGACACAATCATAGCTCGTTATAACCTTAAACTTCTGGGCTCAAGTGATCCTTCCACCTCAGCCTCCCTATTAGCTGGGACTACAGGTGCCTGCCACCAGGCCAAGCTTGTTTTTTTAAAAATTCTTTGTAGAGATAGATTTCACTATGTTGCTCAGGCTGGTCTTAAACTCCTGGCTCAAGCGATCCTCCCACTTTGGCCTCCTAAAGTGCTGGGATTACAGAGATGAGCCACTATGACCGGCTAGGACTCTGAATTTTAAATCCAGAGATCTCCATTTGTATCTCTGACATGACTATATTAAGTTTAGGGATTTTTTTTTTTTTCTTTGCCCAACCTTTTCCATGCCCATATAATTACTTTGAATTCGTGTACATTCTTGCCCTTCTTTTAGAACCTAGCTCAAATTTCTCATTTTCTGAGAAAACTACCCAGACTCTTTCAAATAAACTCAAGAATTCTTCCCCTAAGCTCCCTTTGTACCTAACACCTAGATACAGTATAGCAGTTATACCATTTGTTTGTGTGTCTGTTTCTTTACCAAGCCTCAGAGACTGGGGACAAGGACTATGTCCTATTTATCTGCAGAATGCTAGACATATTAAATATGCTCAGTTAAAATTGGTTGAATGAATGAATGAATAGAAAATGATGTTCTAAGAAATAGTATTAGTAACAAGGGCACTGAAGGAATGAAAGTCTTTGAAAAATAAAGAATATTTTTAATATGATTTTCCCCTTCTATTTTTCAACCTTCCGAAGAGTACAAGTTCTTATATACCTCATAATAAAGAATTTCCCAGGAAAGCGGCTGACTTGTAAACTCTCCCAGGCAGAAGTATATGCAAGGAATTCATTGAGAAAATTACTGTTTAAGGAGCAAGGAGATGAAGTGTTTGTTCTGACTTAGTCAGTGACGCGGTGACCCTCTTCAAGTTACTTAATAGCTCAGTGATTCAATCTCTCTGCAAATGGTGATAAATAATAGCAGTTCTTGTCTGCTTCACAGGGATGTTTGGGGAAAAATGAGTTAGCATTTCTGAGACAGTTTAATGAAAAAACCTAAACTACCTATATTACATGTACTTAAATGTTACTGAATTGCTATCGCATGCTGTGTACTAAATAATTTATTGCTAAGAGGACTCTTGTTGAAATTACATTAACCTAATACGAAATATAACTGGAAGACTTGATTCTTCTACTTGTCATGAGAAGCTTTCCGTCATAAAAAGAAAAGTAATGAAAAGTAGATTGTTCAGTTGTTTCCGCTTTTGGCATTTGGGTATAGTCCATGTGATTGGTGAGAGGGATAAGCTGGCATGCTCTACCTGAATCACCAGACATATTTTCAAGGAAAGGTATTAAAAAAGAATTATAGATGCTTTCAGAAGAAAATAATCGGAGGAAATGATTTTCTAAATTACAGGTTTGCAAAGCAGGTTAGACATTAAGGATTCTAAAGCTTCCAATGTTTCTCAAAGGAAAATCTTTGAATCATCTGCTTCAGTATAACCTGGAACATTGTATATGCAGAGTTACTGACCACATCCTGGATTTAGGAATGAGGAATTTAGGAGAGCTATATGGGAATCTGTATGCTAACAAGATCTCCAGATGATTTCTATGATGACACTTAGGTTTGAGAACCACTGTGAGAGCTTTGGGTTCAGGAGGCAAAGGCAGAGAGTATCAGAAGGAAATTGAACTTCCCTGTGTAGCAAGAGTTGAAAAACTCTTCTCCCTTTAAAATCTCTAAGTATGTAGAATTTGTGAAGGAATTAGAAATGAATTAATCTTGTTTTAGGGAAAATAATTAGGGAAAGATTAGACTTCAAAGACAGGAAAAAGGAACCAACAGTTCTAGTTTGCTACCTGTTACTGGAGTTCAAGGGTAAATTGTATTTATGGGACAAGAAGACAGGGCTCCACTAACTCCTTGATTCTTTCTTTTGTGGGTTCCTGAAGGCAAGCCAATCTGCTTAAAGTTCACAATCATTCTGACATTTTTCTAATAGTTTGTCCTTCCAGCAACTGCGAGGAAAAATTGGGTAAAAATATCAAAGCACAGTTGTAATGTGTTTCTACTGTTAATGGCTACAGATTTATTGCTTTCTGTTAGTAAGATAGCATATAGTCACGTAGAAATTCCAACAGTTATATAAAAGAATACAGAGGCAAATGAAAAATACCTGATGTTCTGATACAGCATAACAATTACTGCTCTCATTTGGGGGAAAATTCTTCTAGAGCTATACACTCACAGTAGACTATGATCCATTTACATAAAATTATACCTATAATTTATTTTACATATATTTATATAAAGATATAGTTTTATATACTATTTTATATATTCTCTAGTTTTCCACATCAATGATGCTTTAAAAAATTTATAATCATGAAAACCTATTGTATCAAGTAGAAAATAATTAGATCTAGGTTAGAGCTACTGTCAGCTGTTTTCTCTTTCATTCTTGTCTTGAAGAAATGTATCTTCCTCTCATAAAACCTCTATATTCCTCTTACTTTCAGATCAGGAATACCTGCGAAACTCCCTCATTCACTCAACACCTCTCTGTCCCAACTTCTACCTCAAACCACTTTTGTCAACGATATTACAGGAAAAGACAGCATTAAACATGGGCTCTAACCACGAGTCTTCTGGAGCACCAGAGAGACATGTGAGATTAATTAGCTTCTAACTAAGCCAAGGTGAATGGCTTTTCTTTCAGTCTTTTCCTGTTCTAATAACTTCTATCTAAGCATTTCCTGGAGAGTGCTTTCTAAAGCACTTCCTTTGGATGCAGAGGAGGACCAAATAAGTTTAACAACTTATCTAACATTTCTTCAATACTTACTATGTTCTAAGTGCACTGCACAGATTACTGAATTTTTATAACCGTCATATAAGGTCAAAGCCATTTCTGTCTGTATAGGAATACAGAGGGAAACAGAGTCTCAAACACATAAGTAGAAAGTCCACAAAATTTATTTATAGTGCATCTGGTTGAGGGGTAGAGGAATGGGGAAGAACTATTTAATGGATGCAGAGTTTCCCTTTTGGGTGATGAAAATGTTTGGGAAGTAAATAGTGTTTATGACTATACTGTGAATGTACTTAATGCCATGTTCATTTTAAGATGGTTAATTTTATGGTGTGTGAATTTTACCTTAATGAAAAAAAATAGTGAAGCAGGGAATTAAACCCAATCTGATTGGAGAGACCGCACTTTTAACCATTACAGAACACTGCCTCCCACATGGCTTTATTGACTCCATATTTTTCTAGATTAAACAACATTAATAACTTTTTACTGCAGAAGCTTTCAATGTCCTCGTCATGCTGAGAAACACGCTAAATCTCCCATAGGACCGTGTGGTATATAGGGGTGTGGTAAGTGGTGTTTATCAAATTACTTTTTCTATGGACCTCATTTTACCTGGAGAATTTCTACAAGAAATGTGTTTCATAAAACACTTTTATGGAATCACTATTTTCTTCAAAGCAATGAAATGAATGTTTAGTACAGAATTATTTTAACTTGGATAGTTATGCCAGCAAAACTTCACAAGAATTCAGACACTATGATAAAGACCGGACAGTTTACTGGGATTGTCTTTATGATCATTTCCTTAGCAATTGTTCATAATGGAAAGAGTAAAAGTGCAAAGGAGATGAATCAATTTCATATTTTATTCTCTACTTGAAAACGTTTAATATTTACTCTTCAGTTAAGATTCATGCAAATGGTAGCTCTGCTATATGCACATCAAACTATTTAAATTTCATGATAAGACAAAAGATGTAGGGATTGCACATTTGGCATCTGTAATTTTTAGCACAGTAGCTTCTGGGTTTAAATAAGTTTTTCATAAGCAACTGAAAGCACTAACTTTCAGAATTTGAAAAAACATTGATGTTTTATGTAACGTTTTTGATATCATTCTCTGTTATTTTTCTCAGTAGAGAAGACATTTTAGAAAAAGTTAAAGCAGTTGGAAATTCAGAGCAATAATTCATTAGTTACCTCTTCTTTGATCGAAACCAACTTATAACCCAATCTTCCTATTTCCTTTTTTATATATTAGCTACTATAATTTCATAGAAAGAACACAGAGTTTGGAATCAGTTAAAACTGAGTTTGCCTGTCACATGTTTACTTATGTGCTTCATGACTCAGTTTCCCCAACTAAACATGGATATATATATTATAGAATTTTCATAAGGAGTACATAAAATATGCATGTCAACCCGTGCTTTTAAAAATATGTATATTTCTAAATCTTCCTGCTCAATATAATCAATGATTCTGCCTCCCCTGCTTTCTGCCAGCCTGTCTTTATTTGGCTTCACTTTCCTCTTTGCACATTCTGGAGCTGATGTGAAGCCATTTCCTGGATGCTCTTACTAGAACCCTCTAATTTGATCTCTTTAAGTCACAATTATTACCAACTTGGCAATGCCTACATTTGGATAGTCCCCACTGCCATTTCTGCTGGTGAACCTCCAGCGTTGCTGGGGAAGTCTCCAAATAATCCCAATTGGGTGCATGGCAAACGCAACGTACACGCTTGGGCTGTATTTAAACTACTTGGCTCTCATCTCAAAAAGAAGTAGAAAAATAATCATCGTCGTCATCAGACTTTCCCACACCAGACTTAATTTTTCTTCCTGAATGAAAACATCACTTCTTTCTTGATAATAAAACAGATATTATTCAATGTAGGCTCTCTCATTTTCATTAAATTGGGTTCTGTATATTTTTACTAATGTTTGCTTTTAGTTTAAGGCAGTGCTTCTCTTATGAGAGCAACAGGAGACCATGGACCTTCTCATGTGTGAAGTCCATCATGTGGCCACCGGTGATGGAGGCAGATGAGGAGAGGGAGGATGTGGCCAAATCTCAGCCTGCTCTGCCACACCGGGTGGTTCAACAGGAGGAGCCCTTAAGAAGTCACCTGAAGAACCACCAAAAGAACGGTTGTGAGAGAAGGGGCACGTGGTCTCCAGGTTCACAGAAAGCACAGGAGGCCAAAGATAGAGCAGAGCTGCCAACCGACAAAGGGTGGACTGCACTTGCCAAGGAGAGTTACGTGTGAAATATTGTGTCGCTCCTTTCTCCCTTGCCTCAACCTAGATAAATAGCAAAAAGGATGAAGGGATGTGAGAAAGCAGGGGCTCCAGCACCTCCTCCCATTCCCTCATCAGCACTGACCCCCCAGACCTCACCCCACCACTCCCACCCATACTCAGAGCAACTAGAACATTAAGTCTATCCTATGCTCAGGCAAGGGGAAGATCTCTGTATCAAATATAAGGTTGAAGTTTTAAAATAATCTGAACTAATTCTCGATAAAAATAAGAAATTTTAATAAAAAGTGACTGAAAAGCTATGTCTCCAAATGTGATTAAGGTATTAATAGTAAGCATACCACCCAGTAATAAATGGGGGTTGTCAGATATGGCAGGTAGTGTTTAATAAAAAAAAAATCTTATACCTTCAGGATTTCAGACTATCAATTTTGATGATCCCCCTAGTAAAAGAATTTTTAAAAATAACTATTAGTCTGTTTTGCACTGCTTAAAGGAAATACCCGAGGCTGGGTAATATATAAAGAAAAGAGGTTTATTTGGCTCATGGTTCCGCAGACTATACAAGAAGCATGGCAGTGGCATCTGCTTCTGGTGAGGACTTCATGGATCTTCTAATCAAGGCAGAAGGCGAAAGGGGAGCAGGCATGTCACATGGCGAGAGCGGGAGCAAGAGAGGGAGAGGGAGGATGAGTGGCCCCAGGCTACTTTAAACAACCAGTTCTCACATGAACTAATAAAGCGAGAACTCACTCATTACCATGAGGAAGGTACCGAGCCATTCATGAGGGATCTGCCCCTGTGACCCAAACACCTCCTATCAGGCCCCATATTCATCATGAGGGATCGAATTTCAACATAAGATTTGGAGAGGACAAGTATCAATAACTTTCCCTTAATTTCTATCTTGTAACAAGCAGGTCTCTTGCTCCTTTTTCTTGGTTATTTTATTCCTAGACTGATTCTCTGAAACCCTACAGTAATAGGTACAGGCTGGTATTCACATAATCTGTTATGGTATTGGCGGCATTGGCTATTAAAATATTAAAGTATTTATATGCAGTTGGTAAATAGGCAATGACTGATTCAAAACTCTCTCCCTCTCCGACTGGTCTTATAGTCTTGGTTTCTCCTCCAGGAGCCCCCACAACCCAGCAATTAAAGAGCTAGTGTTAGCATACCAGGGGAACCTCTTCATCCCTGCTCCGTTAACTCCATTAACTTGTTTGATTAGCACCAGTACCTTACTAATTTTGAATCTTGAATATAAACTCAGTCTGTGGAGTAAAAATCAGAAAACAAGACTGACATCCTCAAATAGTCAATATCTGTCTACAATGATGAATTGTTACCTTGCCACCGAATCTCCTTTTGACAAATATGCTCTAGTCTTTCTAGACTTTCAGATATTTCTGTTCTTCTCCTCTAACCTGGTGTTGTACAGTTGCTCATGTTAAACTCCCGATATTTTCTGGTTAACTGTACTTCTAAAATTGTCTACCGCAAACATCCCACATAATGGATTTTCCTTCTGAGCTGAAGTTTCTTACCATGTCTTAAAGACCTTGTTGCACAGTGTTTACCCTATTTCTGTGGGTTATCTGAGTTCTAGACTTTAGCCCCACCAAGCCTTTCCTCTCTCCTTGTATCTATGTCACATACCAAAAATACATAGTTTTTCTCCCACTGGAAAAATTCATACATCTTATTGAAACTACTATACGGTAAGTGAGAAAACCTTAGTGTTTCATACAAGATTAAAATCCAGGAAATAGACTAACATTTATTTGTTTGCATACAGTAAATTTTTTGAGGATAAAATATCATTCTGTATTTCAAGAAGACACAAGGACTTGATACATTTGACCTCCAAGATCTGCTCTAGTATCTTCTTGACTATCGCATCTTCATAATCTGGCTTTCAACCCTTGATCTCTCTCAGGACTTCAGACTTATGTGTTCTGCCTGCCTGCCTGCCTTAACTTCCAGATATTATCTCCTCTTTTCCATAGTCTCCACTCAGCCATTATACATATATATTCAAAGCCCCATTTGTAATAGTACTAAAAACCCAACAGTTCAAAAACAAGCAGTCCAATTTGGAAATAGGCAAACTACATGAACAGACACTTTATTGAAGAGGATATGCAGATGGCAGGTAAGCACATGAAAGATGTTCAGTGTCAACAGCCATTAGATAGATGCAAATTAAAACTACAATGAGATATTACTACACACCTATCAGAATGGCTAAAATATAAAACAGTGACAACAGCAAATGCTTGCAGGGAAACAGAGCAATGGTATCACTCATACGTTGCCAGTGGGAAGGTAAAATGGTACAGCCCCACTGGAAAACACTTTGGCAGTTTCTTATAAAACTAAACATGCAATTATTATACAATCTAGCAATTGTAGTCTTGCATATTTATCACAGAGAAATGAAAGTATATTCATATGAAAATGCATATACCAACACTTACAGCAGCATTATTTATAACAGCCAAAACTTTAATCAGCCCAGATATCTTTCAACATATAAATAGTCAAACTGTGGCACATCCATGCAATGGAGTATGACTCAACAAGAAAAATGAACTACCAATACATACAACAACTTGAGTGAATCTCCAGAAAATTATGCTGAGCAAAAAAGCCAATCCCAAAAGATACGATTCCATTTATACATCATTTTTGAACAACAAAATTTCTGAAATGGAGGACAGATTAGCGATTGCTAGGGCATAGGGAGAGAGTGGAGGTAGCAAAATGGCAAGGGAGGTGGCTGTGGCTGTGGCTATAAAAGAGCAACACGAGGGACCTTTGTAGTGTTGGAACTATTCAGCGACACGACTGTGGGGAGGATACATGAACCTACACAGCAGAAACAATGCATAGAACTTAACACCGACAGAAACGATCACAAGTAGCTCGGGGGAGATCTCAATGAGATTGGTGGTTTATCTCAATTTCAACATCCTGGTTGTGATGGTAGTAATATAGTTTTACAAAATATTGCCATTGGGAAAAACCAGGCAAAGTGCACGAGGACTCTATTTTGTATTTTACAACTGCATGTGAATGTAAAATTATCTCAATAAAAATTCCAATTAAATTTTAAAAATAAAAACTATTCATTACCACTGCCCCAAATTGGCTCCTTCCCCCCACCCCCGGCCCCCGTATTTCTACATAAACTGAATAAAATTAATCCCAATTGCCTAAAATAAAATCTGGGAATCATTCCACACACTCCCCCTTTCTTCTGTCTCTATAGTGATCATTCACGTTTGCTAAATATAATATTTTTATATTCATCGCACTGGTGTATTAGGCTGCTTCGATTACCATAACAAACAACACAGACTGAGCAGCTTAAACAACAGAAATTTATTTCCTCACAAGTCTGGAGGCTAGAAAGTCCAAAATCAAGTGCGGCAGCCCCACTCCCATGGCTGTAGACCAGGGCCTGCTTCCAGGGCTCCAGGAGGCCCTGCCCTTACATCTCTGCAGGGCATTCCTGCCCAGAAGGCTCTGGACAGAGGCTGTCTGGCCTGTGAAACTGAGGCAGTAGCCTTGATGACTTCCTAATCATCTTTAAAATCATTTTTCCCTCTTTTGGAAGAATAGTGCTTGTTTGCAGCCAAAAAGCCCATTGTCCTGTCTGTTGAATCTTAGAAGTCCAATAATAGCCTTTCTTCACTTTGTCCCATCTTCGTCCCCTTCAGTCTAAACTGACAGTGTTTTGGCTGGTATAATTCCAAAAGCTCTTTATGAAGTGATGATGGTCTAGCCACATTCTTGGTGTTCTCTTCAGAGCATACTTTGTCATTTTTGCAATATAAATAGGCTGAAAATGTTACAAATCTTTAAGTTCTGGTTCCTTTTTGCTCGACAATTTGTTCTTCATCTGTCTCCTCTGACATTTCACTATAAGCAGTCAGAAGGAATCAAACCATTCTTTTAATACTTTGCTTAGAAATCTCAGCTAAATATCCAATTTCATTGCCCACAAGTTTTATCTTTCAAAAAACACTAGAAGACAATACAGCCGAGTTCTTTGCCACTTTGTAACATGGATTACTCTTCCCCTAGTTGCTAATAAAATGTTCCTTATTTCCATCTGAAACTTCATCAGAATCTCCCGTGTTTCTAGTATACACCTCAAAACTCTCTAGCCTTTATCGATTCTCAAGTTGCAAAGCTGCTTCCACATTTTTAGATAGTATTCACAGTAGCACCCCATTTCTTGATGCCAAAATCAGTCTTAATCAGCTTGGGCTACCATAACAAAATACTATAGACTGAATGGCTTAAACAACAGAAATTTATTTCTCACAGTTCTGTAGGCTAAGAAGTCCAGTATCAAGGTGTCAGCAAGGTGGATTTTATTCTGAAGCCTCTTCTCTTGGCTTGTAGGTGGCTTCTATCTTGCTGTTTATTTCCATGACCTGACCTCTTCTTTGTGTGTGTGCAGACAGAGAGAAAGCTCTTCCTCTTTTCACATGGTCATAAATCCCAGATTTAGAGATTAGGATCCCACCTTTATGACCTCACTTACCCCTAATTACTTTCTTAAAGCCCTATCTTCAATTACAGCCACATTGGGAATTTGGGCTTCAACATATACCCAAAGCAATTAGTTTCTTCTGTTGCATAACAAATTACTAAAAATTTGATAGCTTAAAACAATATGCATTTATCATTTTACAGTTTCTTTGAGTAGTTCTACCTAAGCTTAGCTGTGTCTTTGCCAGGTTATAGTCAAGATGTCAGCTAAGACTGGGTCCTTATCTGGAGTCTTAGCTGGTTATGTATCTACTTCCAAATTTACTCAGGTTGTTGGCAGAGTTTATTTTCTTGTGACTACAGGACTACAGCCCTTGACTTCTTGCTGGTTGTTGGCCAGAGGATACGGTCAGCATCTAGGGGCCACGCTGAGCTCCTAGAGGCTGCCACAGTCTCTTGCCATGTGGTCCTCTCTAAAGACCCTCTCACAACACAGAAACTTACTTCCTCATGACTAGCAGGAGAGCAAGAATGAGTCTGCTAACAAGATGTAGCCTTACATAAGGTAACATACTCATAGGATTGTCACTAGTCCTGTAAAAATAATCTTCTAAATGTATTTTAAATCTCCCTTCAAGAAGTGGGAGGACTTAACTTCCTAATTTCAAATTTAGACCTTACTGCTTCCACCATTGTTTTAGTTCAGACAATAGATTCCTGAGTGATTTTTCTGCCTTTGTTCTTGACATCCTCCCAACCTCACATCTCTGTATGTGGCTGATATCTGGCCAATTCCTCATCATCTTTTAAGATATCCGAGGTGTCCGCCCCTCCAGGAAGCAAGATTGGTTAAAATGATTTTTTTCTATTTGCTTCCTCCCATCATTGGCACCTCTCTCCATTGTAGCATGTTACCCGCCTTGTGTTAAAATGATGTGTTTACATGCCTCTTCCCATTTACAATTTTAACTCTCTGGAAGGGAAAGAACATATCTCTTTCTTCTTTATATTCTTAAGGCCTAACCCAATATATGACACACAGTAGTTTCCTAATAAGAGAGCTGAACCAAACTGTTGAACTAAACTAAAATATGATAAGCATGCTGTCTATATAGGTATACTTTTTCCAAGCCATCTACATTTTACAATGTGGTTTTCCATCCCTGAACACACTAACAAAACCTAGAATTAAATCAAAGACTTTCAAAAAGATCTTGTGCAACATAAAGACCCTTTATGTATTACATATAACTATTTTTAAAAAGTACTTTGAAGCTCAGAAATTTTAGGGAAAGAAACGAATAATAAAGAAAAAGTGACTAAAAATTTATAAAAGAACTGAAAATAAAAATAATCAAGACGTTTGCAACAGTTCTTCCCCCCCAAAGAGAGCTCGCCCAAAGATAAAAATATTCCACTAATCATTCCTCTTCTATTAATAAAATGATCAAAATGATTAAAAGTTTATTTTATTTATTTATTTTTTTTAGAGACAGAGTCTTTCTCTGTCTCCCAGGCTGCAGTGCAGCTGTATGATCAGAGCTCACTGTAACCTCGAACTCCGGGGCTCAAGTGATCCTCCCTCCTCAGCCTCCCGAGCAGCTAGGACTACAGGCTCACACCACATCTGGCTAACTTTTTTATTTTTTTGTAGAGATGGGGTCCTTCCTACATTGCCCAGGCTAGTCTCAAACTCCTGGCCTCAAGTGACCCTCCTGCCTCAGCCTGCCAAAGTGCTGGGATTATACCTGTGAGCCACTATACCCAGCTAGAAGTTTAACACAAAATTGATTACAGAAATGGGAAGGAGTAAAATAATATTATTTTTGTACCCTATATGAGAAGTACTTTAGGACAATCATATCATTTTAATACCTTAACAACCCCTTTAATAATTATTAAATGCATTTTATATCAGAGCTAAAACTTCTCCAGGAATTTACAGCTAGTAAATGACAGCCATACTTCAAAACCAGGAAGGTCCAATTTCAAAGCCATGATCCTCCCACTTCCTCCCACTATGAGAACATCTAGAAATTGCCCTAGTTTTCAATTCATTACCAGAAATATCATTCCCTGGAATATCAGGAAGAAAGAGTGTTAATAAATACCAGCAGGCTCGAGGTTGAGGCTGTACATCCATGGGAAGCTGGGATTATTTGCATTGTGCTATGCTTGATTTAATTCCCTGCCAAATGTCATGCCAAAGCCTTGACACAACAGAGATTTGTGCCTGGAGCCATTCATTCCCTGTCTGGCAGTGCACATCAGCTGGCATATTTTCCTTGGATATTCTAAAGTCACATCAGTCTTTGAACAGGGACTGAAAATGACTAAAACAAAATTATATGAAAAATAGTTTGAAGAAATATCTCTGAGAATGTTTCAATTTTAAGATCTCAGAAAATCCACATACACATTGCATTTATAGTGTTTTTTCATATAAGAGTAACATGGCAGAATCCATACATGATGTTTTCAGCCAAATGAAAAATACAAAGATACGTATGTAATTGTATTTCCTCAAATATTATATTTGTATAAAATAGAACAGGCATGACGAATGATAGCATACATATCCACATTTTTCTCATAATCACAAACCAATGCCCAACTTTTTTTTCAATTTAATACTACTCTAACACACAGAAAAGTAAAGAACACTGCCTCAGTAAGTCATGGATGGAGTTGGAAGGATGCTGAATAGGGTAGCTGATCTAGAGAAACTATAATCAGACATTGTGAATTTATTCAATACATAAATACCTCCAGAAAAATGACATCATACCATTCCTCACTATCTAATCCTGAAATTCACTGAAATCCCTTAGTGCTAGCTTAAGACATTTTTTTCCTTGCTATTTCCTCCTTAGAAAGGACTGGTAATTAATAGGTCCTATATGAGACATTCATTTCATCGGTTTTCACCCTTCTCCACCACTGTGCTGAAGAATCCTAGTTCTCTTGCTCCTTACTCATAGATTTCCCTCTATGAAGCTTTTATTCATCTTATACATTTTCTTTTCAGTTCTGTTAGGATTCAGTTCTTACACTTCATGATCTTTTTAATGATCTTTAATAACACCTTTCTTAACAATAGCTTTCCATTTTGAAATTGCAGGCATCCTGTGTTGACCTTCAAGTATCCTCTTTATATTTCATGCAGGACATTTATATACTCCCTTCTGAGCTGTTTATGTGTTTATTTTCCTGACTGCTTCCTCTTTTCAAATTGATTATAATTCTAAACTAATTTCTCTATTCGGTTCCCCCAAATTTAGATACTTTTAAGTAGTTCTTACCTGATAATTTAACTCACGTATACCTATTTCAATAATTTCATCGTAAGGGTCAGTAAAGATATGTTAACACTTTCCATCAGCCTTTGAATAATTCCACTGCTTTATTTGCAAGGGCATTAGTGATAACAATTCTTTGAATATAGGTTGTATTGATTAAGGCTTTCCATCCCCAGGCAATGATATGTATTTGATAATCAGATTTCTGATTCTGATGTTTTCTCGCTATTATATTTTGTCAGATGAAAAAGTACATATCATATATATGAACATGGAACATAATACCATATTTCTAAGCTTGCAACAGTAATGTAATTATTATCATAATTTTTGTAGTTTATTTACAGAAAAAATTTGAGATGTATTTTATACATACATACCTTTGTTCAAGGCACATCCTGCTGTGGTCTCAGGACAGGAACCTATTGTTAAAAAAGAAGAATATTTATTCTTATTAATATACTTAGAATAACAAATAGAAAAATACCAATACATAAAATTAAGTAAGAATATGTTTAGACCTCAACCATTGATCATAATGTGTATCTGCCCATTAACTTCAAAAAGAAGTCCTATCTTTTGTATTTTTTACTAAACTTCATTAAGACAAAAAAGACAGGATACGAATATTCTCTAACACTTCTCAATTTGAATTCCAAAGGACCTCTATTCCTTTATATCTTAAAATAAACATTTTTCCCCAAAAGAAATATAGAAAGAAAGAATACACACAAATGTCTATTGTATGCAAAAACTCAGACTTTCACTTTTCAAAAATGCTATTTAAATTATTACCTTCAAAACAGAATGATGAAGAAACAGGTTAAGTAGATTTATGATAATAAAAGCCTTATAATATTTGTTCATCAAAAAATGGCAGTGAAGCACTAATTAAACTTAACAGAGAATCATGTTCACAGTAATGTTTTAAAAACTTTCAGGCAATGAATCTAGAATGAATGCAGTAATAGATCTAAATATGTTCAAATGAACTTGAGCACTTTAAAAATCAAAAGTGGAAATACAGTCACGTACTGAACTAAAGCCCAATATTTTTCTTTTTTTCTATTTTATTATTTTAGTAGATGCAATGCCACATTTCCAAGTATATTTGGATACCCACCCACCTAAAGGCACAGATCTGAGAGCTCACACTGTAAATGTGATTATGCTAATTATAAGAACTTCAATTAAATGCTGAATGAAAGAACCACTCACTTTGTTTATATTTTTGTCATCCTATCTGCCTAAAATTTCCAGATATGGGGAAAAAATCAGAGAAAAATCAATTTCACTTGGGATTTCTACCGGTATTTTGGAGTAAGAGTTTAACCATGAATGATGAATAGCATCGATAAAATAGAAATGAAAACAACTTTTATATTTAATGTTCACAAACTCAAAGAATTTTAGTTTTCAAAGGCATGTGAGTGGATAATCAAGCAAGTTGGGTTCAAATTATGATTTAAGGGGTTCTTATTGTTATAATATATGGAAATGCCTCAGGACTTCCTGGGCAACAGGAGGAAAGCAAGGCACTTGGGTGTCCCAGAATGCCTCATCGGCCTTTGTCCAAGCCAACCAAATGCAAGTGAACAAATGCATATGTACACATACCCACACACGCGCACACACTCATAATCATTCTAGGCCAACTTCTTTACTTTATGCCCAAAACTAGAACTTCATATCTCCTGGATTTGAATCTTGGTTCCTTCGATTACTAAAACAGCCCAGATTTTAGAATATTTACCCAATCCTCTCTGAGACTTGAATTTTCACTTACAATGAAGTTGTTGTAAAGATTAAATGAGTTATTACAAATAAATTCCTAAGAACAGTTCTTGGGACATAGTAAGTAGCCATTAAATGTTAGCTATTAAAAACGATAAAATATTTAAAAAAATAGCACAGTTCAATAAAATTAGCATATTTTAAATATGCATGTCTTATTCATAACTTATATTTCTACCATATTGTCCATCTGTCAGTGTCAAAACAATTTGTGTTTCTTCTCTTACCAATTATGTGAAAAATAATTGAAAAACACAAGTATGCATGACAAACTTTATTCATGAATTTCGTATCAGAGAAATCAAAGTAAAAATTTAAAAAGCAGTGCTTTCTTTGGGAGGATATAAGGTATTTTAAATGACACTTAATAGCTGTAATTCTATGTTCTGTGTCTACTTGTGGTCTGGCATGACTAGAGGAACAGAAAATCTCCTTAAATGACAAGGAAACACTTAAAGTTTCTGCAGGTCAAACAAGAATCCAATTTTGTAATAGCCATGCTGGGAGAAGTACGGGGTGAAGAGACTTGGCTGTCACAACTGGAGGTGAGTATTACTGGTATCCAGTGGGTAGATGCCAGAGATGCTGCTAACCATTCCACAATGCACAGGACAGCCACTCGCAAGAAAGAAATATCCAGCCCAAGGCATCAATTGTGTACTGAGGTTGACAAACCCTGCCTGATTTAGCAGGGGAGATGGAGGCTGCTTTCTTTCTCAGCTTTTCACAAACTCTCCCAAATCATGAGATAGCATCATTTGCATTGAGTGAATTTTCCAGGAAAGGAGGGACAAACCTTGGTCAAGGGTCCTGACAGAAGGTATTTTAGTTGCTAGTATCCTACTGAAATACTGACCATCCAGAACTTAACACAGCCATGGATTAAACACAAGTTTTTCAGATACTGGTCACCAAGATTTTTACACTATGCAAATCTGGACCCTAAAGGTAATTGTGTTCCTGTTTCTTTTCTCAAACATTTTATGATGACAGAAAATACTTAGTGGGCTTTCTGATTTTAGTTTTATTCTTTTAAAAACCACTAAATTTAAATACAGACATTATTCTATATGAAATAATTGAGTTTATGTGACAAATCACTTAATTATAAATTTTATTTTATAACATAATTCAATAGATTACAACAAAAATCATTTTTAAGGAAAGATAGTTTAATCTTACTATTTTATTTTTAACTTATACCGAAACAAAAACTGAACTACTGTGAGCAAAACTAAGATACATTTCTATTGGTATTTCTATAAAGATATAGTGACTTGAACTAAAACTAGTCCTTGAACACAGTATAACTGTTACCGTTTAATGTAAACTATAGCCTTATTCTCGTTGTGATAATTTTAAAATGAACGATTACTATCATAATGGTCAGAGCGTTTAACCTGTAAAATATAAATGTTTTCTTAATATTGATTTAATGGGGTTTACAACTTAAAAAACATGCCATGTTTTAATTGCCTCCAAGGATCTTCTCTGCAAAGGCCAAAAATCTGGGGAAAAAAATTAATTCCTTAAAAGTGGATTAATTACATATGGATTTCTACAGCTAAAGGTAGTGTACTGGGGAGACGAGGAGGGAAAGGACAAAACGATTTTGTTGTGGTGGTGGTTGTTACGGGTACTGTGGTTTAAAACAGAGGTTCATATTTAGAGCCAACTTGGAAATGGTCAAATATGCATAGCAATGCAATGTCCTATGTTTTGACTACAATAAGAAATGTTCTTACAAAAGCAGATCTAAGTCAACAATTACTTCACTGCAGCAGAATCAGTATTTTATTCCAAAATAAATTAAATGATCATCACATTATTTTTGCCCCTTATGCCCACTATGAGTGCTATAGAGTTGGTCAAGATTTTGTTATTTCTCCCACCTTTATTAACTATTAGTATTTAATAAATTTGAGTATATATTATATCCAGAGATACACATAAAGTCAATATTTTATGTCACTCCTTGTCACTATTTCTTCAACAGTACCCAATAAATGGTTAACACATGCATAAGTACGTGTATATAGAAGCCACATTTAAAAATAAGTTATTTCCCACAACTTATTCATATTGTGAAGTATAGAATAATTTTATGTCAAAATTGGATGTCTCTTTTCCTAACTGTAACAGAACTGTCCATGTCACATATATTAACTTTGTAAGCATAAGTCATTGAGCATTTATTATAGAAGCCTTTCTCCAGCCTGTATCATTTTCTCCTGTCAGAAGAATATAAGGATAGGCAGCAGAGTTACTGCATATTACCTTATTTAAATGTTAAGTCTTTAAAATGACTTACTTTTTCAACCTATACTGGAAGAACTTTTGACTTCATTTCATTTCCCTACCTATGTGTGTTCCAATTTCAAGAACATACACACACTAATGTATGATAAATTTTCAACAGATATGCTGTATTCCAATGAAGGATGGCTATATATAGGGTATAAACTGATATTAAAAGAGCAAATACAGCTATTATTAAATCTAATTTCTTTGTATCTGCTTGCTGTAAAAAGCAGATGCACTCCTGAATATGATTTAAAACAAGCTGGGCATGGTGGCTTGCACCTATAATCCCAGCTACATGGGAGGCTGAGGTGGGAGGATCACTTGAGCCCAGGAGTTCAAGGCTGCACGAGCTATGAGCTACGATCACACCACTGCACCCCAGGCTGGGCAACAGAGACCCTGTCTGTAATAAAAAGAAAATTCAAAACAAATTCATATGGTGTGCAACATATTTTACTCTCATAAAAGATGATAATGATACCATAATTAGTGAATAGGTAAGCATCATAAATAGTGTATTTGCACCAAATTTTAAGAAGAAACTAGAAATTTTAATATATTGGTATTATGGGCTGAATTGAGTGTTTCTGGAGATACAGTCTTTAAAGCGGTTATAATTTAAAATGATGTCATTAGGGCGGGCCCTAATCCAGTATGACTGGTGTTCTTAAAAGAAGAGGTTAGGACACAGACACACACAAAAGACAGACCATGTGAAGATACAAAGAGAAAATGGATGTCTACAAGCAAGGAGAAAGGCCCTCATAAGAAACTAACATTCCTAACATCTGAATTTTGAACTTTGAGCCTCCAGAAAATAAATGAGAGATAAATGAGAAAATAAATTTCTTTTGTTTAAGCTACCCAGTATGTGATACTTTGTTATGGTAGTCCTAAGCAAACTAATATGATTGGTAATTTCCAAAATTAAGGTTTAGCTCCATACAAAAATGTAACAGAGGTAAACTTTACCTTCAATGGTTTCCCATTTTACATTTAATATTTATTTTCTTTTTAATGGGCTTCCTGTGTAATCAACGCTCCTTAATATTCCCAACTTGAAAGGGTTGCCCATCAGCGGACACAAACTTCTCTTCCCTGCCTCTCCAAACATAATCTCAAAGCAATCTTCTATTGACCTGAAGAAAGCATCTATCACAGAGGCTTTAATTGCCGAGAATAGCTAGTGTGTATCTGTCTCTGAGGATATTTGTCTACAAAAAGTAAACATAATATCATTTTTACATAGCAATTCTTTTTGTGTTATTTTGGTTTGATAGTAATGAGCAGGTGAGATGAAACTGCCATGTTCACTCATTGCTGGTGACAGTACAAATTGGAAAGCAATTTGCCAGCATGTATCAAAGTCTTAAAAGTATTTGCTCCCTTTTACTCAGATATTTCGCTCTGGGAATCTCACAAAAGGACACATTCATATGAAGGAAAAATAAAGACATTCTCAGATAAGTGAAGACTGAGGGAATTCACCAAGACAAGACCAGCTCTCCAAGAAGTACTCAAAAGAGAATTACACAAGGATCAGCACAATAAACACTCTCGAATGTGAAACCACTCAAAAGTTAAAGATGAAAGGC
>RJWJ010000077.1:294925-307640 GCA_004363605.1 Indri indri
AAAAAAAAAAAAAAAAAAAAAAAAAAAAAAAAAAAAAAAAAAAAAAAAAACAAGCCAAGCATCTGCTGTCTCCAGGAAATGCATCTAACCTGCAAGGATGCATTTAGACTCAAAGTAAAGGAGTGGAAATCAATATTTCAAGCAAATGGAAGCGAAAAGAAGGTTGGCGTGGCAGTTTTGATCTCAGATGACTTGGTTTTTAAATCAACAAAACTAGTGAAAGACAAAGGGGGGTCACTATATAATGGTGAAGGGTACAGTTCAACAAGAAGACATAACAATTCTAAATATGTATGCACCCAACTTGGGTGTACCCTGATTCATAAAGCAAACTTTACTTGATCTAAACAAATTGATAGACAGCAACACCATAATAGTCGGAGACTTCAACACCCCACTGACAGCACAGGACAGATCCTCCAAACAGAAAATTAACAAAGAAATAATGGACTTAAACAGAACTCTAGAACAAATGGGCTTGACTGACATTTACAGGACATTCTACTCAAAAACCACTGAATACACATTCTTCTCATCAGCTCATGGGACATTCTCTAAGATTGACTATATTCTAGGACACAAAGCATGTCTTGAAAAATTTAAAAAAATAGAAATCATATCATGCATCTTCTCAGATCACAGTGGAATAAAAACAGAAATCAACCCCAACAAAAACTCTCATCTCTACACAAAGTCATGGAAATTAAACAACTTTCTGCTGAACGATTCCTTCATAAATGAGGAAGTAAAGAGGGAAATCAAAAGATTCTTTGAACAAAATGACAAAGGTGACACAAGTTATCAAAATCAGTGAGACATAGCCAAAGCAGTCCTGAGAGGAAAGTTTATTTCCATAAATGCCTATATCCAAAAGTCAAAAAGATCACAAATAGACAACCTAATGAATCAACTCAAAGAACTGGAAAAAGATGAGCAGACCAACCCCAAACCCAGCAGAAGAAGGGAAATTAATAAGATTAAATCAAAACTAAATGAAATTGACAACAGGGAAACTATACGGAAGGTTAATAAAACAAAAAGTTGGTCCTTTGAAAAAATAAACAAAATTAATACACCTTTGGCTAAGCTAACTAAAACCAGAAAAGAAAAATACCTAATAAGCTCCATCAGGAACAAAAAAGGAGAAGTCACAATTGATGCTGTGGAGATTCAAGATATAATTTATGAATATTACAAAAACCTTTATGCACACAAACTGGAAAATGTGAAGGAAATGGACAACTTTTTAGAAACACACAGCCTCCCTAGGCTCAACCAGGAAGAAATAGAATTCCTGAACGGACCAATATCAAGGACTGAAATTGAAACAGGAATAAAAAACATTCCTAAAAAGAAAAGTCCTGGACCGGATGGTTTCACACACGAATTTTACCACACCTACAAAGAAGAACTGGTGCCAATCCTGCAAAAATTATTCCACAGCATCGAGAAGGATGGATTCCTCCTTAACACATTTTATGAAGCCAACATAACCCAGATACCAAAACCAGGAAAAGATGCAACAAGAAAGGAAAACTACAGACCAATATCCCTTATGAATATAGATGCAAAAATTCTCAACAAAATTCTAGCTAACCGAATCCAGGTGCTTATTAAGAAAATAATCTCTCGTGACCAAGTGGGCTTCATTCCAGAGATGCAGGGATGGTTCAACATACACAAATCTATAAACGTAATTCACCACATAAACAGAAGCAAAAGCAAAAACCATATGATTCTCTCAATAGACACAGAAAAAGCATTTGCAAAATTCAACACCCTTTTATGATAAGAATGCTTAACAAAATAGGCATAGATGGGGCTTACCTAAAAATGATACAAGCCATTTATGACAAACCCACAGCCAACATCATACTGAATGGGGAAAAATTGAAAGCATTCCCACTTAGAACTGGAACCAGACAAGTTTGCCCACTATCTCCACTTCTATTCAACATAGTGCTGGAAGTCCTGGCCACAGCAATCAGGTAAGAGAGTGGAATTAAAGGCATACAAACGGGAACAGAAGAGATAAAACTCTCACTATTTGCTGATGACATGATATTATATCTAGAAAACCCCAAGGATTCAACCAAGAGGCTCCTGGAATTGATAAAATAATTCAGTAAAGTCTCAGGATATAAAATCAATACACACAAATCTGAGGCTTTCATATACACTGATAGCAGTCATACTGAGAACCAAATGAAAGACTCAGTTCCCTTCACAATAGCAACAAAGAAAATAAAGTGTCTAGGAATATGTTTAACTAAGGAGGTAAAAGACCTCTACAGGGAGAACTATGAAACATTGAGGAAGGAAATAGCACAAGACATAAACAGGTGGAAAACCATACCATGCTCGTGGGTCAGCAGAATCAACATCGTAAGATGTCTATAGTACCCAAAGTGATCTATAGAGACAATGCAATCCCTATTAAAATACCAACATCACTCTTCATAGATGTAGAAAAATTAATTTTGTGCTTCGTATGGAACCAGAGAAGACCCCGCATAGCGAAAACAATTCTAGGCAATAAAAACAAAATGGGAGGTATCAACTTACCAGACTTCAAACTTTATTATAAGGCTGCAGTAATCAAAACAACTTGGCACTGACACAAAAATAGAGCCATTGACCAGTGGAACAGAACTGAGGACCCAGATATAAAATCATCCTCATATAGCCACCTAATCTTTGACAAAGCAGACAAAAACTTACACTGGGGAAAAGAATCCTTATTCAATAAATGGTGCTGGGAAAACTGGATAGCCACATGTAGAAGAATGAACCAGGATCCACACCTTTCACCTCTCACAAAAATCAACTCACGCTTGGTAACAAATTTAAACCTAAGGAGGGAAACTATTAGAATTCTAGAGGAAGATGTTGGAAATACTCTTCTCGACATTGGCCTAGGCAAAGAATTTATGAAGAAGACCCCAAAGGCAATCACAGCAACAACCAAAATAAATAAATGAGACCTGATCAAATTAAAGAGCTTCTGCACAGCCAAAGAAATTGTCACAAGAGCAAACGGACAACCTACAGAATGGGAGAAAATTTTTGCACGCTACAAATCTGATAAAGGGCTGATAACTAGAATCTACCTAGAACTCAGGAAAATCAACAAGAAAAAATCAAACGACCCTATCAAAAAGTGGGCAAAGGACATGAACAGAAACTTTTCAAAAGAAGACAGAATAATGGCCAAAAAACATATGAAAAGATGCTCAACATCTCTAATCATCAGGGAAATTCAAATTAAAACCACAATGAGATATCACTTATATCCAGTGAGACTGGCCTTTATCATAAAGTCCCAAAACAATAAATGTTGGCGTGCATGCGGAGAGATAGGAACACTCATACGCTGCTGGTGGGACTGCAAACTAGTGCAACCTCTGTGGAAAGCAATATGGAGATACCTTAATGAGATACAAGTAGAAGTACCATTCGATCCAGCAATCCCATTACTAGGCATCTACCCCAAAGATCAAATGATACTCTATAAGAAAGACACCTGCACCCGAATGTTTATAGCAGCACAATTCACAATTTCAAAGATGTGGAAACAACCCAAGTGTCCATCAATACATGAGTGGATTAATAAAATGTGGTATATGTATACCATGGTGTACTATTCCGCTTTAAGAAACAATGGTGATATAGCACCTCTTGTATTCTCTGGGATAGAGCTGGCACACATTCTACTAAGTGAGGTATCCCAAGAATGCAAAGACAAGCACCACATGTACTCACCATCAAATTCGTATTACCCGATCAACACATAAGTGAACATATAAGAATAACATCTATTGGATGTTGGGGAGGGGGGAGGAGGGAACGGGTATATGCATACACAAAGAGTGCAATGCGCACCACCCAAAGGATGGACATATTTGAAACTCGGACTTGGGGGGGAGGGTAAGGGCAACATACATAACCGAAACATCTGTACCCCTATAATAAGCTGAAATAAAAAAAAAAAGGACACATTCACAGATGCTGACAAAAATTTATGTACTCTGATAATGTATTTCAGTGTTATTGATACTAGCCCCCTCCCTCCAAAGAGGAAAGAAGCTAAATGCCTTATAAGAGATTAGACAAACTGCAGTTCTCCCATAGCGCATAGGAAATACTGAGCTTTTATCAGGTTTCCAAAGATAATTTAATGGCATAAAAATAATAAGTAAATTTTAGCAATTTTATGTGAACAGATAAAAATATAAAAGGATTTCATTGTATAAAACTAAATTAACCCCCCAAAATCAGAAATTCCCTTTACTCTGCCAATCTCTTTTCCCTACTCCTCTTCCCAAATAAATATTTCCTTTTATAAGTCTGAGAGCAAAATAATCAGAAGCAGACATGAGTCATGAGAGTTTTTCAGCAGAGTCCGCTATCCACTTAGGAGGGACAGGAAGAAAGAGGTTTCCCAGGGTTAAGATCTGTGAATACAACCTGTTAACTGCTTCTCCTTGAAGTCACCTGCCTCTCTCTATTATATCCAGGATAATTGATAGTGATAACATCCAATTACAACTTTTCCTTTCTCATTTGGAGGATCAAAAGGTAATCTTCCTTAATTCCCTAGCAAAGGTATAACCAAGTATCTCATAAGACATGAATAAAGAATACTCCAGTCTGCTCCATTCTATTGTTATGAGGTACATACACTGTTGTATTGGAACGGAACAGCCTGTACCATGATCTCCAAGTGAGGGTTTAGCAAATTCGCCTTTCCAGAAATGAAGAACACATTGTAAATGGCACGTAGTCATAAATGCCAACTTATTCTACTGAGAAAAGACTGACACCAGGGTGCCTGGAACATTTTACCACTCAATTCTTTTTATAAACTGTGAACAGACAGGTACATGGACCTTTTGGTACAGTATGCACAGAGGAAATCTTGGAAGAAAATATATAAAAACGTTCTTGGAGGTTATTTCTGAGTGATTTTCTTTAATCTGTATTTTAAGTTATTTCTACCATGAGCTTATGTTTCCTTAACAAGTTATGTGAATGTCTTAATCCAGAGGAGCAAGGTGCTAATCTCCTATTCTGCAAACATGAGAAATGGCCCAGACCCACCCTGGTAAATGGCACTGACTATGCCTTTGCACTGAGGTCTGCTTTGCCCAGGCCACAGTGCCCACAATGAGTTATAATGGCAATACTATGAACATCAGTACCACCAACCAGGTCACACTGCACCCCACAGCTAGCAACACCTTCAATCATCACATGCTATTTGACTATTTGTGATCATTAAACACTTGAAAATTGACTTTCATTTTCATCTCCATGGAGGGCTTTTTATCTAAAATTCAATTTTTATAAATGCAGGATCTTTGGGGGCTGAATATTGATAAATATTTAGAAATACATATTTCAAGAATTTATTTCACTACCTAAATAATAGTGCACTTATAAATGTAAAAATTCCTTTGGGCGCGATGGACAGAGTAATGATTTGGGGTCAGAGTCCTAGGGTTCAGGCACTAGTCCTGCCATTTATTAACCTGTTTTCATGAGCAAATCGCTTATCCTCATTGGGAATAATAATTGTCTCAGGGAATATCATCAAGCTCAACAACCAACTAAGGCCACCAACCTGAATAAACATTTGTACCTGTAAAATGTTCTTTCTATATATGAGCTACTAGTTCTGGTCATCAGGCAATGAACACTTTAGCTTGAAGGAATCATTATGTATACTTTTTAAATGTGATATAAGAATGCATATAGAAGTCTTGAGGGACTTATTTTTTAAAAAAGAAAGATTCTAAGTAAACACCAAACACTACAGTGTGTCAAAGCTTTAACATATTTCTCTTGTTCCAGTTTTGTGAACATATTGTGAATCTGGTAGTCCTCAAGAAGGATTAATCACGACATTCTTTCCCTGTCCTATTCATGCTAGTATCTCATGAACAACTGATCTTCAAATAAATAAATAAATAAAAATAAACAGAAGAACCAATAGCAACAGGAAACAAAATAGTGGAATTAATGTGGAGCAATGGCAACACAGACATTGTGCTGGGTTTGTATATGGTTATTGAAATGTAGCATTAGCATCTCAAAAGGAGGCAGTATGGAGGAAGCAGGTCCCTCATTATTTCTGAGAGCTGGACTTGAGCACCAGTTTGGAGAGCTGAATATTCCATTATCATCAGTCAATAACATTCATGTATCTGTCACCCCACAAGATCATCAACTAATTACATCAATAATAGAATCTCATTTTGTCTTTTTAATGTTAACCACAGAGAGTTTTATCCATGAAGGTCACTTGCTTTATGGTACTGTTAACACAGATATATCACCATTATTACCTGAGTTAAAATATTTCTATGAAGCTGAAGGGACTGGTTCCTTGTGAATTTTAATCCATGTTTTCTTTGAAAAGGAAGAGATCAGGGTCCTAAATTCTGGTTTGTCAGAAACTCTGGCTTTGGGCAAGTCATTTACCTTGCTTGACTTCATTGCCTTCATCATAAAATGAAATAATTAGAATTGCAATCCAGCAATTCACTCATTTCTGAATTTCTGTGATTCTATACCTAAACTTTCTTTTGGAGGGAAGAGTGGTAGGTAGGAGGTTCCTACAGCATCCAGAGGCTAGAATTTTCTAATTGATCTCTTCCCTTCAATTTTACCTTCATATGAGGGGGGCAAAGATGAACTTAAAGCAGCCTGCACTTGCCGCTCTCAAGGAGAGGATCAAAGATTGTGGGAAGAGGTTCACCCAGGGATGGACCAGACAGTGGGAGCACTGTGAATCATCAGAGAAGTGACTGGAGACACTCACAGTAGGGGACGGAGAGGCAGGGTGATCCACTCGCCAAGATCGGAGGGCATCTGGGGGAAGCATACACGCGTGGAGAAGGGGAAAAATCCCCGGGGCTCTGCACTCCCCAAGCGGACACTGCGACGTGAGCTGCAAGGGGGCTCCCCCACCACAGCCAGTCTCCAAACTGATCAGAGAGCTGCTTGGAGACTTCAGCAGCATCACACCAGAGAGTGGGCACAATGCAGTGCTACCAATTTCTGGTCCCAGGTTGCTGCGACAGACACCATTCTGCACTCTAAACCCCAGAGGACCCAGTCTACAGAGGGGTCAACATCACTGCAGCCACCCCCGGCCCCCATTACTTCTGCCAGGCCAAAGAAGCAGCATGGAGGGCAGGCACTCTCACTTGTGACTGGATGCTGTGTGACCCCCCTCAGACCCTCACCCTGCCACCTCTCAGGGATCCAAGCAGAGAAGAAGCCCACCAGCACTCATCATCTGCCACTGACATCTTATCACCTCAATAGCACTGCTACTGCCACCTGAATAGCACTGTACCAGCTACCACAGTCAGACCTGGGCAGAAGGAGAGCCCCAGCTACTTCCATTCCCCAGTGGGGTGCCATGCATCTCCTCAGCACTGCCAGCCATGGGTGGCCCGGCCACTGTGGCCCAATGAGCCACCCCACTCGGAGGCGGTCTGCAACCTGCCCAGGTTGACCAAAACCCCCAACCTGTCCAGGCACTTGTCAAGATCCCATGACCCATCCTGCTGCTGTATGCAGTCCTTTGATGTACCCGGGCACCTGCAAGACCCCATGATCTAGGCCCCAGCCAAGGTCAGACCACCCATTTCTGTGGAGGGGGACTTGCATAGGCCCCTGCTCAAGCTTACAACAGCAGCCCGGGGACTGACCCACCAATCTAAATGAATATCCCCCAACACTGACTTGGATTGTGACAACCACAGGCAAATAAAATGACATAGAACAGTTGCATTACAGGCTTTCAGTGCATCCGCCCCTCTCCTCCTGGGTCAATCCTCTGGAGTAGGACACAAAAGTGCTATCTGGGGATTTCTTCTGTTTCTCACTAAGTAGGAAAGTTCCCAGCAAAGAGAAGAGATGCACCACAAACCTATCAGACCCGAGCAGAGATAAGAGGTTTAAGATGAGAAGAAACCAGCAAAGAATTCTGGCAACAAGAAATAACAAGCTGAGCCAATTTGATACCTCCAAAGGATCACAACACATCCACAATAGTGGACCCCACCCAAAAGGAAATTGTCAAAATGTCAGAAATGGAATTCAGAATATGGATGGCAAACAAAATGAATGGAATTGAAGAGAAAGTTGAAAACCAACACAAAGGAGCCAAAAAAATATTTCAGGACATGAATGAAAAATATGAAAAACTCACTAAAGAAGCAGATAACATAAGAAAGGACATAACAAAACTTAAAGAAATGGAAGAGTCAAGTCATTTAGAGAATTACAAAATACAGCAGAAAGCTTCAATGACAGATTAGAGCAAGCAGATGGAAGAATCTCAGAGCTTGAAGACTTTGAAACTAACCCAAAGATGCACCAAAAACAAAAAAGAATGAACAATCACTCAGAGAAATATGAGACTATGTGAAACAAGCCAATATACAAATTATAGGTACCCCTGAGGGAGAAGAAGAAAATGCAAAAAGCATGGAAAACCTGTTTGAAGGAATTACTGACAACTTCTGTGGTATCACCAGAGATTTGAATATCCAGACACAAAATAGTCATCAAACACTGGGAAAATTCATAGCAAATAGGACATCTCCAAGACACACAGTCATCAACCTGGCCAAAGTCAAAATGAAGGAGAAAATTCTACAAGCTGCAAGATAGTAGCAACAATTAACCTACAAAGGAAAACCCATCAGGCTAACAGCAGACTTCCTGGCAGAGACCTTACAAGTCAGAAGGAATTGGGGCCCTGTTTTTTTTTTTTTTTTTGTTTGTTTGTTTGTTTTTTCTTTTCTGAGACAGAGTCTCACTCTCTTGCCTGGGGCGAGTGCCGTGGTGTCAGCCTAGCTCACAGCAACCTCAAACTCCTGGGCTCAAGCGATCCTACTGTCTCAGCCTCCCGAGTAGCTGGGACTACAGGCATGTGCCACCATGCCTGGCTAATTTTTTCTATATATATTTTTAGCTGTCCAATTAATTTCTTTCTATTTTTGGTAGAGATGGGGTCTCGCTCTTGCTCAGGCTGGTCTCGAACTCCTGAGCTGAGAACTATCCGCCCGCCTCGGCCTCCCAGAGTGCTAGGATTACAGGCGTGAGCCACCGCGCCCAGCCTGGGGCCCTGTTTTTAGTCTTCTTAAACAGAAAATGTCAGCCAAGAATTTTGTACTCTATGCGACTAAGTTTTATAAATGATGGAAAGATAAATATCTTCCAGACAAGCAAACACTAAGAGAATTTGTCACTGCTAGACCTGCCCTTCATAAAATGCTCAAAAGTGCATTATACATGAGAGCAGCACAGTAGATACCAGCCAGTATAAAAACACACAAAAGATAAAGCTCACAGCTCTTATAAAACAGCAGCACAACATGGAAAACAAGACAGTAAGTTATCATCGAACATGATGAACAGAACAGCATCTCACATATCAATACTGACACTCAACATGAATGGTCTGAATGCCCCACTTAAAAGACACATACTGCCTGAATGGATGAAAAGACATAATGCCAAGTATTTGCTCTCTCCGAGAAACATATCTAATTCACAAGAACTCACACAGACTCAAGGTTAAGGGATGGAACAAAATATTGCACAAATGGAAACCAAAAGCATGTAGGTGCAGCCATTCTCATATCAGATAAAAAAGACTTTGAATCAACAATATTAAGAAAAAAAGACAAAGGTGGCCATTACATAATGGTAAAGGGAGCAATTCGACGAGACATAACAATTGAAATATATATGCACCTAACACATGAGCTTCCAGATTCATAAAGCAAATTCTATTAGCTCTAAGCAAAGAAATAAACAGTAGCATCTTAATTGCCAGGACCTTCAAAGCCCAACTGACAGAACTGGACAGATAATTAATGCAGAAAATGAATAAAGAAATACTGGACTTAAATGATACCCTAGAGCAAAGGCACCTGACAGATATTTACAAAACATTTTACTCAAAAGCTACTGAACATGCATTCTTGTCATCAGCATATGAAACATTTTCCAAGATTGATCACATCTTAGATCACAAAACAAGTCTTAGCAAATTCAAAAAAATAAAAATCACACCATGTATCATCTCAGACCATAGTGGAATAAAACTAGACATCAATTCCAAGAGAAACAATCAATTCTACACAAAGTTATGGAAATCAAAAAACCTGCTGCTGAAAAATCTTTGGGTCAATATGAAATTAGGATGATAATCAAAAGATTCCTTGAACTGAACAAAGGGTACATAAGCCTTCAAAAATCTATGAGATGAAGAAAGAGCAATCCTAACGGGCAACTTCATAGCGCAAAATGCCTATATGAAAAAGACAGAAAGATCACAAATTAACAATCTAATGTCACATTTGCAAGGAACTAAAAAAGGAACCAAACCCAAAGCCAGCAGAAGAAATAACGAAACTCAGAGAACTAAGTAAAATGGAAACAACAAAAAATACAGAGGATCAGTGAAACAAAAAGTTTTCTCTTTTTAAAGATAAATGAAATTGATGGGCCACTAGGCAGATAATCAGAAATAGAAGAGAAAGGACTCAAATAAGCTCAATCAGAAATGAAAAAGACATTAGAGTGAATACTGTGGAGATATAAAATATCTGTGAATACTGAAAAAAAAAAATCTATGCAAAAAAAAAAAAAAAACCTAGAGAACCTAGAGGAAATGAATAAATTCTTGAAAACACACAACCTCCGAAGCCTGAATCAGAAAGAAATATAAATCCTGATCAGACGAACAGCAAGCAGCGAGATTAAAGCAGTAATTAAAAAAAAAAAAATCACCCCCCTCAAAATGTTCTTGATTAGGTGGATATACAGCAAAATTCTATCAGACCTACAAAGGAGAACTGACACCTATCCTACAGAAATTATTCCACAACATCGAGAAGGAGGGAATCTTCCTTAACTCATTCTATAAAGCCAATGTCACCTTGATACTGAAGCCAGGATAGGACACAACGAAATAAGAAAATGACAGAGTAATATCCCTCATGAACATAGATGCAAAAACCTTCAAGAAAATACTAGCAAACTGAATTCAACAGTACATCAAGTGGGTTTTATCCCAGGAATGCAAAGATTGTTCAATGAACGTAAATTAATAAATGTGATTCACCACATAAACAGAAGCAAAAACAAAGACCATATGGTCATCTCACTAGATGCAGAAAAAGCGTGCAATGAAATTCAGCACCCCTTCATGGTTACATCCTCATCAAACTAGACATAAAAGGAATATACCTCAAAATTATAAAAGACATATATCACAACAACATACTGAATGGGGAAAAGTTGAAAGCATTCCCGCTAAGAACTAGAACAACACAAGTGTGCCCACTTCCATCACTGCTATTCAATATAGTGCTGGAAGTCCTAGCCAGAGTAATTTATAAGAAAGCAGAATAAATGGCAACCAAATTGGGAAAGAGGACATATCCCTATTTGCTGAAGATATCATTTCGTATCTACAAAACCCTAAAGATTGAGCCAGTAAAAAATGCCTAGAATTGATAACTAATTCCAGCCAAGTTCAGGATACAAAATCAATGTATACAAATCAGTAGAATTTCTATATACTAATAACATTCAAGATGAGAGTCAAATCAAGGACTCAATACCATTTACAACAGCTACAAAGAAAATAAAATACCTAGGAATATATTTAACCAAAAAGTGAACAATTTCTATAAGAAGAGCTACAAAACAATGATGAAAGAAATCACAGATGACAAAGGCAAGTGGAAAGACATCCTTTGCTCAGGGAATGGAAGAATCAACATTATTGAAATGTCCATATTGTCCAAAGCAATTTACAGATTCAACACAATGCCCATCATAATTAAAATGTCTTATTTCACAGACCTAGGGAAAAAAAAATAATTCTAAGCTTCATTTGGAACCAAAAAAGGCCCCGAATAGCCAAAGCAATCCTAAGCAAAAAGAGCAATTCTGCAGGCATCACATTACCTGACTTCAAATTATACTACAAGGCTACAGTAACCAAAATAGCATGATACTGGTATAAAAGTAGAGACATAAACCAATGGAACAGAATAGAGAACCCAGAAATAAAACTATGTGGTTATGACCAACTGATTTTTGACAAAGCAGACAAAAATATACACTGGGGAAAGGATGCCCTATTCAATAAACAGTGCTGGGAAAATTGGATAGCCACATGTAGAAGAATGAAACAGGGTCTCTATCTCTTCCCATATAAAAAATTAATCCAGAATGAATTAAAAGACTTGAACATAGAGCATGATACCATAAAATTTCTAGAAGAAAATGTAGGAAAAACTCTTCTTGACATCAGCCTAAGCAACACGTTTATGACTAAGACCCCGGAGGCAAATATAGCAACTACAAAAATAAATAAATAAATGGGATTTAATTAAATTAGAAAGTTTCCACAAAGCAAAGGAGATAATTAACAGAGTGAATAGACAAGTTACAGAATAGGAGAAAATATTTGCAAACTATACATCTCATAAGGGGCTAATAATGAGAATCTACAAAGAATTCAAATCAGTAAGGAAAAAACAAACAACCCCATCAAAAAGTGGGCAAAAAACATGAACAGAAGATTTCCAAAAGAAGGTAGAGAAATGGCCTACAAACTTATGAAAAAATGTTCAACGTTACTAATCATTAGGGAATGCAAATTAAAACTACAATG
>RJWJ010000077.1:307740-428330 GCA_004363605.1 Indri indri
GCTCACGCCTGTAATCCTAGCACTCTGGGAGGCCGAGGCGGGCGGATCGTTCTGAGCTCAGGAGTTCGAGACCAGCCTGAGCAAGAGCGAGACCCTGTCTCTACCAAAAAATAGAAAGAAATTAATTGGACAGCTAAAAATATATATAGAAAAAATTAGCCGGGCATGGTGGCACATGCCTGTAGTCCCAGCTACTCGGAAGGCTGAGACAGTAGGATTGCTTGAGCCCAGGAGTTTGAGGTTGCTGTGAGCTAGGCTGATGCCACGGCACTCGCCCCAGGCAAGGGAGTGAGACTCTGTCTCAAAAAAAAAAAAAAAAAAAAAAAACTACAATGAGATACCATTTTATATCTATTAGAATGGCCATTATGAAAAAGTCAAAAAAGCAATAAATGCTGCTATGGATGGAGAGAGAAAGGAATGCTTATACACTGTTGGTGGGACTACAAATTAGAATAACCTCTATAGAAAACAGTGTGGAGATTCTCAAAGAAACAAGTATAGACTATTCAACCCAGCAATCTCACCACTGGATGTTTACGTAAATGAAAAAAAGTCATTGTATTAAAAAGACACCTGCACTTGAATATTTATTGCAGCACAATTCACAATTCTGAAGATATGAATCAACCTAAGCACCCATTATTTGATGAGTGGTTAAAGGAAAGATGATATATATGCACAAGGGAGTACTACTCAGCCACAAAAAGGAATAAAATAATGTCTTTTGCAGCAACTTGGATGAAACTGGAGATATCATCCTAAGTGCAGTATCTCAGGAATGGAAAATCAAACACCACATTTAATAATACCTGGGAACCAATTGATTGGCACACGTGGGCATGAGGAGATGTAAAGGTCATTGGAAATCAAGAAAAGGGAGGGGACAGAATGGGAGGGCTTAAAACCTACCTATTGGATACAATGAACACCATACAGGTGATGGTCACACTGAAATCCCCAACATTATAAAAGGTATCCATGTAATAAAAACATTTGTATCTCCTTAATATTTTGAAATTAAAAAAAATAAAAACCTATGAACTATAAACCCCCAAAAAGGGAGGGTAGTCTAGCAATGTTTAGGCCAACAATGAAGGAATGTAAGACCACAGATACTTTTTCCCTTATTTATTTATACATAAAAAAATATTTTCCAGACCAGTATTTCCTAAAATTTAAAGTTTGTGGTTCTATATATTGTCCACTGGATGATTGTAGAATTCTTCTCTCAAAGTTAAGTTGGGGACCAGGTCAATGGGCACAGTTGTTGGCCTAGTTTTTCATTGCTCAGAATGGTTTTCAACATTGGAGTATGACACTGAACTGTTACTTCTAACTCTAAAACCTAGTTCTGTAACATACTAAACTGTTGTAAAAATAAAAGCTAAATATTTCGACATAAAAAAAAAATTATTTTCATTCAATCCATCTCCATTCTATTGCAGGGAGATTATCCAAAAAGTGAATTCTGTTCATGTCACTCTCCCACTAATGTCGTAAAATACCTGCTCATTACCTAGGTTAATATACAGACTTCTTGTATAGGCATTTTCCAAAGCAAGTGGCTCCTGCCTTGCTCAGCAGTCTCACCTCCTCCTATTTAGCCCTATCACCCTTCTGCTCCAGGAAAACCAAACCCCTTGCTGTTCCCTGACTATACTGTTTTGTCTTTCATTTCTGTGTTTTCACATTCTGTTTTTTTCCTGGGAGAACATTTTCTTGTTTCTCCTCTTATCTAAAACCCCACACAGACTAAGTCCGTCAGCACTCAGTTCATACCATCCCCCTATCCTTCCTTCTCCCAGGCTTAGTTACATGTTCCTAATCTGTGTATCTCTTATATGTCTTGAACTCATGTACCATAACCCTGTATGAAATTGTTGCTTTACTGGTCTATCTGTTCCCAAACACTTATGATTTCCTAAACATAAGAAACTTTGCTTTTTGATTTCTCTAGCATCTAGCATACCTGGGACATAATACACATCCAGAAAACATTTGTTGAATGGCTCGATGAAAGAATAAGCAACGTGATTAATAGTATAATTTATTATTAGTTATTCTTGGCCTTTTTGTGTGTGCTGGATCTAAAACACAGTCTACTTCCTTCTACCTTACGACAAGAAGCTGAACATGCGGTTTTATAACCTAATCAGCCATAACATGTTAGAATTACAGATGGTGACTTTCACTAGACTTTTCCTCTTCCTTAAAATTACTTTTTTTCAAAATCTTAAATTGAAAACAAAGAGGAAGATCAATATAGCCTTGTAAAATACCATTTATATTCTTTTTCCAACAACTGCTCACTTCCACTTCATAGCACACCAGACAGCAGAGCTCATTCGTTAACTAGATAATAGCCAGCTAATTTTATGCACACATTTTCCAAACAGTCAGTACATACGTTCTCCTATCATCTGAGTTGAAAGGCCTAAATTCAGGGAACCAATTTTCTAGTCATTCTCTACAAGTACTTTTTAAATTGAGCATCCATGTGAGGATATTCTTGGCATCATTGAAGAGTTTTATAAATACGTAACTTGCCACATACAAGTTCACATTTTGAAACAGATACGCTATCATGGCTATCCTGAATAATAGGAGGAACATTGGAACTGAAAGTAGAAAACTGGAAACACTCTTATCTCTGGGCCACAGATCTTATTCTATAAAATTAGATAATCAAAATAGATTTTTTTTTTAACATTCTAAGTCTAGAAGAATTATTTTGGGGGAGGAAAAAAACTCTCACAAATATCTGGTACCACTTGAAATGCATAAATTGTAAATTTCTGGAAAGAGAAATAGAATAGCATTGGGCGGGGGGGGAGAATCACGCTCTGCAACATTATTAGCCAAAAGGGATTTATACATGAGACATCGTCTAAAATTTCATCTGAGGAACAGAAGAGAGATGCTAGAAGTCTTGGACAAAGAAGATATTCCAAGGCTAGGACTAGGACTAGCTGTGATTCATCAAAAAAGGCAACAGTAAGATTAGAAGGAGAAAATTAAACCAAATTTAACCAAATCAATTGCATCAAATTGACCGATATTCTATAGTTGCTTAATTGAAGTGTTAGGTGGGGACCTATGTAGAGTATGGCTATTTAGAGACATCTGAATGCAGGTAACAGCAAGTCTAAAGCACCAAGCACTTTGTCTGAAACAGTGTGCTCAGTAAGCATTAGTTGTTGTTGTTTTTTTTCCCCCCTTAAACTAAGCTAAAACTTCTGAAGTTCAGCCTTTATGAATTTTAAACATTTCTCAAAAAGACCATTCTCTCTCTGTCCAGTAGATTTTTACATGCTTCCTTTTCCTAAGACACTCCTTCACTCATTAGCTCTTAGCTAACTTTTTTGTCAGGGCTCAGATACCTTTCTCCAGAAGTATTCTCTGACTCCCAGTGGTTGCTTGGTTTCTTTTTTCTTCCTCCCCACCCCTCATTGGCCTAGGCAAAGAATTTATGAAGACCACCCCAAAGAAATCACAGCAGCAACAAAAATAAATAAATGGGACCTGATCAAATTAAAAAGCTTTTTTACAGCCAAGGAAACTATCATTAGAGTGACTAGACAGCCTACAGAATGGGAGAAAATATTGGCTTAGTTTCTTTTTCTGGGAATTTTTATAATATCCTATACTCCCCCCATCCTGTATGTGTATGTGTGTGTGTGTTACGTGCAGATATTTGCATGAAAATCGTAGGTATCTCAGTAAACACTTCCTGGATGTCATATGATAAACCATCTTACGTATATTATGAAGCCATACTTAGAGTTATAATTTAAAAGGCAGATGAGATGAAGAGTTTCTAAGGATTTAACCCTGTAAAACCACTTGATCATAATTTGTATGGTATGATTCTTCATCGATTGATAGCCTATTGATTGAAGGAACACATTTGCATCTTCAAAAGATTATTTGGAAACAGACTTTTCAAAAACTGAAGTACGTCATTAATTTATTAATTGAGGGAAGGGGAAAGAATGTTTTCTAAATTTCTCATTTAACAGATGAGGAAACCTAAGTTGAGATAAGTTAAGGGACTTTCTCAAGCTTACACACTAATAAGTGGCAGACCTAAAACAGGACCCCCTCAGCTCTGAACTCCACATGCTGTCATCTTTTGAATTGACCATTCTATGCAGTCCTTGGGAAGGAATTTCTGCAATGAGCATAAATAGTTCTGAGTTATTCATGTGGAAGATAAAAGGACACGAAAAGTTGACTTGGGAGTTTTACCTCCTTAATTGTACTATTCGAGTCCTCAGAGTTATTATCATAAAACTCCAGAGTATAACAAGTAATTCCAAATTAGAAATCAACATGTTATTTTGAATACTCAGGAAATCTTCAAGATGTAAAGTCATCTTATTGTTTTCTGGTTGATAAATCTGCTTCCTTGGAACTTGCCTAGTTTAATGCTATTCTTCTGGTAATTTATGAATACATGTTGATTGATTTACATTGTATTTGGTTCAAGATATCTGATAGTCAAGCCCCAAATATGAAGTCATATAATTTAAATACGTGAAGGTAAATAACTAAATAATCATGGAACTTATTATTTCTTTATATTTATGTTTAATTATCGTTTAAATTCTTCCCAGATTACCAGAGATGATTTTTGTTCTTTTAAAACAAAAGAAAGGAGCAGTATTAATGTTTTCTCACATGCAACAGTAATTCTTAAAGGTTATTTCTAAAAGTACAGATGTTTGTTTTAAATTCTGTGTTTCTGTTATATTGTCAAATGATATTTTTTCTCATTATAGGAGATGTGTATTTTGTATATTTCTTTTTTAGCAGGTTTTTAAAGTAAGCATATTCTACAATACAGTGAGAAAAATTTTCAATTTCTTTCTTGCATGAAATATCTGAGCTAATAATTTGACTAGAAGAAGGAGAATCTTTTTCTTTTCATTAGACTTCCCCTTTCAACAAAAGCTTTGTTAGCCTACTGAGTCATGACGAGTAATCCTTTATATGCTAGGGTACACTGTTCTTCCTGATGAACTAACAAATTAAAATGTAATGTGAAACGATGGCACTGGGAATATTGAGGAATCACCACTGATGTGGGAAGGAATCTATAATTAAACTAGGATGTACATTTTAATTATAATTTTATCAAACTGATAAAAATAATAAAATACCATAATAAAAAGGAATCTAAAAATCTATAATAAAGAGCACAAAAAAGCTGTGTTATACCACTTGTCGTCTCCTCTACCTTCTGTTGCTGGGCCTCCCCTCCAAAGCCTTATTTTATTACATCTTCCAAGGATTAGGAAGCAATCAAATGATTTTTCCCCACCTTCATCTCAAGCTAAGGTAATTATTCATGTGTTTTTCGTTTCTGCCTCATTTTTGTTTTCCCCGTAAACTTGGTTTGCTCAAGAGTAAAATGAATCATAGTACTTATCAGCTCAATGCATGCACAAGTGATATTGAAGGCAACTGCCAGAGACTAAAGCCATAGGTTAGCTGCAAATCCATTAGTGACTTTGAATAGTGGGGGGAAAAAAAATCTTGGTGAATCTGTGACAATGTTGAACAATAACTGCAGAAGTCACAAAATAAGACAATGTAATTTGCATTAATATGTCATCAGACAGATTTACAGAAAGCTAAAAAAAGTGCAAAATGTTTCCCATAAGATGATCAAAGCCTTATCTGCTGTTTGTATATCTAAAAGTAAAATTTCTGATTATTCTTTGACACATAATGCATTCAGTTTTAATGGTTATATTCTGGGAAGAGCTGTATAAAGCAGAAAGCTAACATGCCTAAAAAATATTCTTTCCAACTGCAAAGCAATAATGGAGAAATACTTGGAATTCACAGAATATATTGTGGAAAATTTTTAGTGTATACTGGGGTAAAATTTTAGTGACATAATTTTCATTTAATCTTGCAAGCTTTTAATGGTTTGTTTGGTGTCAATTTTCAACCATAGTCTCCACAATTATATTTAAGGGGAAATTATTATTTTTTTAAATTCTAATATCATATTCTAGAAGTACAATTCATTTTACTGGTTTCTATGTTCCTGTTTTACAAATTTCCTTCCAAAGCCATGGTAAACTTTCATAAGGGAGCTCTGAAGTCAGACCCATTAAAACATCATGACATCTTATTTCAAGAATTTTTAATTAGCAGATAATTACCTAATAGACCATACCAAGTCATTCAAAACATTACAAAGTACTGGCTCATTAGTGGAGCTGTGCTAGCTTCAAATCTGAAGGAAATTTCAATATCAAAATATATTTCCCATGCATATTATTACTAGTATTTAAAAAGCATATGCATATCTTTCATCTCTTAAATTTTATTGACAAATCATATATGGTTTGAGCAGAGTTTGGTGCGTGCAGGGTTTAGGTGAACTAAACTTGGGTAACTACTTTCCCAATGTAATTTAGCTAAAAATATGTTTTGACAAAGAAACTCTAGTCCAACCTAGCTAGAGCCTTTAGAAGGAATGAGAAAAAAAGTCCTACATAAGAAGTAGGGACAAAAATGAGAAGTAACGTATTTTTGTTGTTCCTGCTCAATATTAATAGCAAATAATATTCTAAGTAACAAAAAGCTTATTATATGATAGTAAATGTGGAAAGAATAAAAAAAATACAAAATTACCATCCAAGAAACACCACAGTAGTAATTGTGGCAGTCACAATTCACTAATGGATGCTATAATTATTGCATGAAGTAGGATATTTATATAATCTCAAAGCATCTCTCTCAATATATTTATTAGCTATAAAGGGAAAAAGAGTAAATTTACTGCGGAAAGACCCAATACATGCTACTTCCCCAGAGGTAAAATACATCAGGATCATGAACCCCGATACGATTCACTGAGAAGGATAAACCCTTACTTCTGTAGTATTCTTGCCAAAAATTTATAAGCTCAGTCTAATCATGCAAAAACATCACATAAGTGAGAGTCATTCCACAAAATAATTGTCGAGTACTCATAAAATATTTCATAATCATGAAAAATAAGGATTTAGCAACTTTCATAGATTAGCATAAACTAAAAACAGAGAGCAAGTAAACATAATCTGACATACTAATTTGGGTCCTGGAACAGGAAACTTATATTTGTGGAACAACTAGTGAAACTCCAATAATGTCTGTGAATTACTTGAATACTATTGTACCAATGGTAGTTATACAATTACACAAAGAAATTAAACTAAGTTGTTAACATTAAGGGAAGCTGGATGGTAGGTATATATAAACTCTTTGTACCATTCTTTGTAACTTTTCTGTGATTCCATAATTGTTCGAAATAATTTTTAAAAGCCATTATAACAAAGCTTCAAGTAAGTAATGATATAAATGGAACCAACTCACTCCAAAACTTTTTATCACCATTTTGGTAATTTTATAATTATTCACTACCCTAGTTCTTTTTTCCTCCAAATAAATTGACGAGAATAATATGAACCAACCCAACAGGCTTAAGCCTGTTTTCTATTATCACCATTATATTTACCAATCCTAAAAACTTGTCTGTTATATTACCTTACCACATTAAAGATAAGCATTTATCAATTGCCACTCCTTGCCATGCACTGAAGATATGATTGCAATGATCTACCTGCATAAATTAATGAAATCTAGAAAAATAACTTGTGTAATTTACAATCTTACATGCCTACTCTAAGCCACTATAAAATTATTTTGAGGCTTATTGATACATTTGCATGCATTTCATGGTTACATTCATGACTGTTTATTGATATCATTAAGAGAAGATCAAGAACCTGATGTATTTTTCATTAGATTTGTGTATAATGGTATGAGGTCATTTAAGCAGAATGGATAAAATAAATTATTACATAACAAAGGTTTTGTAACATGAACTTTAAACCTGGAAAACAGCATGTGAGAGGCACAATAGAATGTTGCAGACATAGAAGTAAAGCACAGTGGAAAAGCCCTGGCTGGTAGAAACAATAGGAGGGATACTTTAAAATCACTTGCAATTGGGCAGCAGTCCCAGAGATTCTCATCTTAATATTAATCTTATTAACTTCATATTAAATCATAAAAGCATTTTATATTTCCCCCTCATTTAACTAAAATGGATTTTATAAAATATTTCATTTCTGTTACTATAACTTTGTAGTATAGCTTGAAGTCTGCTAAAATGATGCCTCCTAATTTGTTCTTTTTGCTTAAGATTGCTTTTGCTATATGGGGTCTTCTCTGCTTCCATATGAAGCATAATTTTTTCTAGATTTGAAAAAAATGTTGGTATTTTAATATGGATTGCATTGAATCTGTAGATTACTTTGGGTAGTATAGACATTTTAACAATGTTGATTCTGCTGACCTACGAGCATGGTATAGTTTTCCACCTGTTTACGTCCTCTACTATTTCCTTCCTCAGTGTTTTGTAGTTCTCCCTGTAGATGTCTTTTACCTCCTTAAATATATTCCTAGGTATTTTATTTTCTTTGTTGCTATTGTGAAGGGTATTGAGTCTTTGATTTGGTTCTTAGTTTGACTATTGTTGGCATATAGCAATGCACAAGAACAGAGACATAGACCAAGGGAACACAACTGAGAACCCAGATATAAAACCATCCTCATATAGCCATGTAATCTTTGACAAAGCAAACAAAAACATACACTGGAGAAAAGAATCCTTATTCAGTGATTGGTGCTGGGAAAACTAGATAGCTACATGTAGAAGACTGAATCAGGACCCACACATTTCACCTCTCACAAAAATCAACTCACGCTGGGTAACAGACTTAAACCTAAGGCATGAAACTGTGAGAATTCTAGAAGAAAATGTCAGAAAAACTCTTACAGACGTTGGCCTAGGCAAAGAATTTATGAAGAAGACCCCAATGGCAATCACGGCAACAAAAAAAATAAATAAATGGGACCTGATCAAGTTAAAAAGCTTCTGCGCAGCCAAGGGAACTATCACAAGAGCAAACAGACAATCTACAGAATGGGAGAAAATATTTGCATGTTACACACCCGATAAAGGGCTGATAAGCAGAATCTATACAGAACTCCGGAAAATCAGCAAGAAAAAAATCAAACAACCCTGTCAAAAATTGGGCAAAAGACATGAACAGAAACTTTTCAAATGTAGATAGACTAATGGCTAACAAACACATGAAAAATGCTCAACATCTCTAATCATCAGGGAAATGCAAATCAAAACCACAATGAGATATCACTTATCCCCAGTGAGAATGGCCTTTAACGAAAAGTCCCAAAACAATAAATGTTGTTGTGGACGTGGGGAGATAGGAACACTCATACACTGCTGGTGAGATTGCAAACTAGTACAGCCTCTGAGGAAAGTAATATGGAGATACCTCAAAGAGCTACAAGTAGAACTACCATTTGACCCAGCCATCCCATTACTGGGCATGTACCCAAAAGAACAAAAGGCATTCTATAATAAAGACATCTGCACTAGAATATTTATAGCAACACAATTCCCAATTGCAAAGATGTGGAAACAACCCAAGTGCCCATCAATACATGAGTGGATTAATAAAATGTGGTTTAGATATACCATGGAGTTCTACTCAGCCACAAAAAACAACGGTGATCTGGCACATAGGAAAAGGTATACAAAATAGCTTTCATTAAGGCGGTAACAGGTTTTAACACCATAAACACAATATACAATATTAATCTGATACAACGTAAAAACATTTACTTAAAGGAAGAGAGGTAAAAAGAAAAGGCCCAAATAGTCACCAGGTGAGCTTCATGTGGTTTATAACATTTTAGGCAGTATGATAAACAAATTTGGCCACATTTTAAAGAAGCAATATTTTTTTTCACCTGAAGCTGATGTACAATAATGAGTGAAGTGTTTAAGCGACCATTTAACTGTTCTTTTATTTTCTTCATCTGGAGACAAAATTAAATCTAAAGTGGAAACAACTAGAAGAATGCTCTGCTTTAGTCATGGCTTCACTCAGAAGTCTCCAGTTTCTCTCTAATGCTTTCAGAAATTGATTCAAATTCCTAAGTTTATTTCTATCTATATTCCATCACCTAGTAGAGTACCTGATATGTAATCAGGTGTTTAAGTATTTTCTGTCTGGTGGATTTTTAGTATTTTTTGCCTTTATATACATTTATCATTTGTCTACTTTGAGTTATTATTTATATTTTTATGTCTTTGTATATTTTTTCTAAAAAGGAATTGCATATTAAAACACTTCAGAAACCATGGCCCTATCCCTGGTGCAGCAAGCTCTTATACAAAAGACAGACTCATAAAGCAGAAAGACTCAGCCTCTAGAAAAGTTTCCACAGTGTATAGCCTCCCAGTGAGATTTTCCAGTGTATATTTACCCAAGCATGGGGAGTGTACTGGACATCACATGAGAAGTTCATAGGGTATAAATAAACTCAAATAATACATTGTTTGCTCCACAATATTTCATCCTATACAATTTTCACTGTTCACAAGGCCAAGACCCTCCACTGAGAGGGAAATGATCAACATCTTAGCGAGGTGCTTAACACTTTTTAATTCAAGTTGAAATTTGTGACGACGAATAGGAATCAAATCCAAGGTGAACTAATTGTTGTGGCTACCAAAATATTTCTTATAATATCAATTCCCTGGATGAACTTAAATTCTGTTCTTTTCTTCAAACACAGAGGTTAAACACTTAGGCAGATATATTTTTTTTATATTTGTGAAACTAAAAGAATACAAATAATTTCTTAATCCCATGGAAATCAAAGATTGTTTTAGCAGACTAGGACCTCTTTTTCTTCTAATTTTAATGTAGGGCCAGGGATGTCTGGATGAGAATTTTTTATGTACGGTTCATTAGCTTTCTGTCTTTAGATTTAACTTACCCAAGTCTCAAATTGCTTAGCGGTAAAAAGTGATTTTTTTTTTTTTCTGTTTTGGATAATTTTTAAAAATAGGAAAGAAATAAGGTAAAGCATTTTATAAAATATTTGTCACTGTTCTTCACCCTCATCATTTTCATCTATTTTTTTTCCTGCCCCTAAAACCTCCTTCCCCAGGAGCTCTGACTGAGAATGACACCTGTCCACTGTTTCAGCAGTTGGTTTGCTACATTGTTCATTGTTTCCTTTTCTCTCAGAAATCTTAAAACCTAACTAAGGCTTTGCTGCCCACTGCAGGAGGAAAGGAGAATAAATCAAATCCCTTCTGCCTAAATTCTGCAGAGCCTTTAGTCCAAGTGTTTTCTGTAGATTATTTTGCTTTTAGTTAAACAATCTCATTTACAGATATTTTCATCTTGTGAACTCAATACTAATTTAATACGTATAAATATAAATTCTGATGAACTATTACATCCATCATAAACTAGGAAAAATTACAAGGACTTAATGTATATTAATTATGTTTATTGTAAATTATAATGACTATTATATAGTCACACAAAATGTTTGGCTGTACAACTCGGTTCTTATGTTTTCTGCAATTTTCATGTTGTAATTGTTTAATGCATCTCTTTAAAACTTGAAATGTATTTCAGTTATTGCCTAGAATAGTACTAAGCATTATAGTAGGCAATGAATATATTTTGAACGAATAAAACGCATGAATGGATCTACACTAATACACTCGTGTAAAAACCCAAACTAGCCTCATAGCTAGTTCACTTTGCACAGGTACTACTGTATGTTGGAGGAAGCCTGAGGATTTAGTAGATATCGTAATCTTTTAAAATGAACAGGAAAATGTAACAGATGAATGTGTTAGGTTTATTTTTAACAGTATATAGTAAAATGTACTGAAGGATTTTCCTCAAAATTTCAACTGTGGTAAAATCACGTTACAGAGTTTTTCAGAAACAATAAAAATGTATTTTTCAACGTTATTTTTTTATGTTTCATATTGCCATAAATAAGGGGATTCCCAGCTAAGGTTTAAAAGATTTTTTTCTGTCAAAAAAATCTTCAGTTAATTGTGTTAGTTATAATGAGATTACACCTTTAAAATGAAAAAGATATATTGGAGTTATTTGTAATCTATATATACTTCTTCTATAAGAAATTGATATGATTATAGAATCATAGATTTTGGGTTTTTGAAAAAAGCTGAAATGGACTTTAAGGAGTTTGTTTTGAACCTGTGCAATTATAATAATAACCTTTAATTCTTTCCTAATGGGCTAGATGGAATTAATTGGTTATTTCAATATCAGGGCTCATCTTGTTTGGAATTTTAAAAGTCTCTTCTTTCTCATAATGGGTTCTATCAAGCTTATTTAAAATGTTCTGAAAGCACATTTTTAAGAGCCTTGGCATTCTCTGTCTACTCTCTTCCTTTCATCTTTCTTCTACATTATTTGCAGTGCAGAAGAACCCATTTTTATTCCTTTGTAATTCTGATTTCATCAAGCTATCATTTAGATCTTACTAACAGTCTTTTCTTGTAATTATATTTCCTATACTGAGGCATTTTTTGATTGGAAATAGGATACTATTCACAAAAATCTAAAAACTGTTTTTTGCTTAATGGAAATTATGAGGTATCAAATTTCTAAATAGCTGTCATGCTGCCATCTTCTGGTTACACTGCAAGAATCTTTTAATGCTTACAAACTTTATTTTAAAATGCATCATGATGTATTCTGATACACTTTTTAAAATATCTATTAAATGAAGGACACAAATGTGAATTATTATAACCACTGTATCGAGAGTTCAGTGGGCCTGAAATCATAAAGCAAATAATGTCTTATATACTTTCAAGTATAAAAATTGAATGAATCACAAAACATAAGTGTTTTAGCCCATGATTAGTTACCTTAGAGCCCAATGAGAAGGTTTCCTGACATTTTTCAATCATATTACTCTTCGTAGCATTTTTTCACACTTTTTCAATGTGGCAGCAGGATGAATACCATTCTCTCAATGAGTTTGAAAGTTTCCCAAATCCACAATTCCTGCTAATATTGGTACTGAATGTCATTTAATGCTGTTGCAAGTAACACTGAACCATTTGCCAATTTAACTGGCTCATTTTCACTTTCAAACTGTACCAGAACCTACAGTACAGGTCAACAGTCCACAAAGGAGGAACAGAGTAGAACAAGGTTTTTACATATCTTTAAGGGCATTTTTATTTTAAGGGATTAAGACCTATGGCACCCTCTTTTTTTGTGATAGTGTATTCTAATGAAGTTGAATTTTTTATGGCATTCCCATTTACCCCACTAGCATTTTCATCCTAGTATCCCTGGAGGCAAAAATAGAACCATTTATATATGAGATAAATTGCTGTCTCACACTAAAACTCAATTCTAAAATGTAAGATATTACATACATTGCTTCAAATTCAAATGAGGAAGTACATTCAGTGGCTTCAAGCCATGCGCTATTTTAGATGGCTATATGAGAGCATAAATCATCACAGCTCAGTGAATATCAGAATGCAAATGGCCCCAGTAAATGTTTAGCAACAGAGGATTTTCTCCACTGTTTATTAAGAGCAATCCAAAATCTAAAGCAACTGAGACAGGTGCTAATTTCACTGCTGTTATTAGCAATTAGTGATGAAATTTAATGGTGTTTCTAAGTAGCTCAGAAGCATTTGTCACATAAACAGGGCTTAAATATAAGGGGCCATTAAAATGTAGTTTTTAAGCTTAATAGACACGGGCAAACAGGTATTTTGAATAATCAACACCGCTGAGAGCATATGCCAAATTTAAATGGAAAAATTGGCCCACTTATTATGGGCACAGAAATGACCTCGTAACTGCTGGATACAGAGTGTGTGTGTGTGTATTACACCATACCGAGATGGTTGATAACTATTTGTTTATTAAAGTGTAGGACCTGAAATTCCTGTCATTACTTTGCCATGACAAAATTATTTTTTAGTCCACTATATTGACAAAAATCACTGTTATCCTAAATTGATGGATGTCAATCAAATGGATATTCTATTATTCCATAGCTTTACTATGAATAAAAGGGACATCTCTATTTATAAAATGTGTGCTTTGGTTCATTTCTCTGACTTGTTTTGTTTTCTTCTAATAGTGAAAAAGGGAGTTTTTCTTAATACTCACAAATAAAAAATAACACTCTTACCTAGTTAAACCCATGACCTTCTATTATGAGGAGCAAATGAGCTACACTGTATGATTAAAACACCCCCACACACATGTGTGTGTGTATACATATATATACATATATATTAATATAAGTAGATAAACAGATAAATGGATGATTGTTAATATGTATCTACTATAATAAATTGATTTTATGCTATCAAGAAAGATTATCCCTATTATAAAAAGCATAATAAATTATTGTACTCAGAAATTTATTCCTCTTATACACATCTTAAACCTGAATCAAGAGGGAAAAATATTTTTATTCAATGTTTTCCAAAGTTCCAGATTCAACTCAGGACATATCATTTTAGAAAAAACTATGTAATGGTGAAAGTGGCTCATGTGTTCTTCGTCCTAGTTAGTAGTCTCTACTGGGTTACCATTAGAGTAAATCCCAAATTCCAGTTAACTTTAAGAAAACAGACAAAAAAGAATGAAATGGGCAACACTATAAACACTAAAACTTTCATCACTATAAAGGTTTTGAAGATAAAATGGACTTCTAGATGCATGGTACTGGAAATAATTTATGAATGTAACATACTATTAATACTTCCTAAGAAGTAAGATTCTCAAAAAGTGAAAGAATAAACAAAAGGAGTAAGAAATATTAGTATTGATCTCTTGTATTCCAGGCACTACACACATTTCCTGCCCTCAAGATGTTCAGAGTTCATCAAGAGAGTTAGACAAGTAAACATCTATTAAAACAATATGATGAGTATGTATATGTGCTGTTCTGAAAAGTACAGATTACAGATCCATTAATTATGCCTGTATTGACCAGGGATGGTGTCACCAAGACTGGGCCTCAAAGGACACGTAGATTTTTGCCAGATAAAGGAGTATTTGGAAAAAAACCGTAAGTAGCATAGTTAAAAGTATGGAGGCTTAAAAGCTGAAGAATTTAAGGGGCTGGTAGCAGGGGCAACAGTGACTGTATCAATGTGGCTAGAGCAGAGAGAGCATATACAGGAGACAGAAACAGAAAGGTAAGTGAAGGGTCTTGAATGCTAAGCAAATCAGACAACAAAGAGAATTAAAACTATTTAAAGAGAGGATGAGTCTTCACAATAATATTTGTTGACTATTTTACATGTGAAATCTAATATAGAAAAACATATTACATATCAAAACAGCCCTAAAAAGTAACAATTACTATTTTCCCATTTTACAGATAATAAAACCAAGGCTTGTAGAAGATAAATATTTTGTCTGGAATCAAATTGGTAGTAATTGACCCAACCTGGCTCTTGTCTGCTCTGCTATACTCTATCCTGAACAGGTGTTTTAAAAGATAACTTTACCGGCAGTACCAAGTGAGAATAAATTGGAGGGAGGAGAGCCTAAAAGCTGAAGTTAACAATTTAGAAAAGGCTGCAATAATCTAAACCAGCAATATCACAGGTCTAAATGAATACAGCAAGTGGAAGCAGTGGAGGCAGCTTTACTGGAAGCCAAAAACCTTGAGCTTCAATGTTCTTACCTGCATAGGCCACTGACAAACTCTGGGAGGAGCCCTAGCAAGACTTTCACATGGTTATACATCTTTGTAAATTCTGCAAATACTTTAACCACAAATAGTTAAGGCTTCTGTCTCTTTCTACTATCTCTTCCAATCTGTCATATTTTTTGTTCCTGTCCTATGATGTTAAAGAGGCCATGTGTATGTAAAGATCTGATTAAGGAGGTTTTGGGGGGATATATTTAGTTTGGTAATAGTGGAATCTATTTATTAAATGTGCAAAAACATCCTTGCGCAAGTAAGTTATGGCAGACTACCCTATGATAGGAAAGTTTTCAGGAATAATCTCACCCATGTGTTAACTCATTCAGCTTTGAGATATAAATTTATAGGGCTAGAGCTCTCATCACAATATCGAGGTCCATTGGCACCCAGCACAGGAAGTATTTGGATAGTGGCAGAGAAACATTTGAAATGTAAGGGACCAGACACAAGTCTGAGAAAAATTCTGAATCATCATGCAAATAAATTATAAGCATAGGATTGTGTTCTGATACTTATCAAAAAGGGATGTCAAAAGGGAATATACTGCAATAGGTAATGGAAGATATGCTGTTATATACATGTCGTTAAACGTTTTTATTTTTTGATGGGAATAAAATTAAATAGATTTGATCAGTATTTCCTTGTTGTAGGATCTCAACCTCCAGTAGTACTTCAAATAGCAAATACGGCTGCATATGAAATTGCAGGTTTTATGTCTCTCTCACTGTATCAGATCAAGACCATTATGTTTCTATTCTCTTTATAGAACATATTACAGAATTGTTGTCATGTGAAAAGGCAAGTAATGGCTATGCAGCCAAAAATAAAAAAGGAAGAAAATGTTATGGAACTGTGTTTAAAAAAGGGGTTATTTTTCTGAATTTTGAGGTATTTGTCAATCTTTTGAAATATGGGTTTCTTGTGATTTCTCTTCTCATTCTAATATTCACTTTCAAACATGCTGTGTTCTTAAAGAGGACTCTGAAAATGACATCAAGTTTTGGTCCTAAAATGTGGATGCATCCCTCAGTTAAAAAAAGAAAAGAAAAGAGAAAAAAGCAGCTGGGACATCTGATAAACTTTTTGAAGGTAAACTTGCTAATACTCTAATTCAATGGCATGGAGAGTCAGAGAAAATTACACCATACCTAGCATTGGTTTCTGGGTAGAATACTGAAAAGGATTCTGGGTTTGCACAGAAGACAGTTCTATTTCAGAAATGTGATGTCTGAGAAATCAATTAAACATACGGGAATATCCAGGAGGAAGTTGAAACGATGGCCCTGATGTTCAGGAAAGAATTGAAAATAGTCGTGATGATTTAAGGGGAATAAACAATTGATAATAGCTCAAGCTAAGAAAGTGAATGAGAATGCCCAGAGAGGAACTTCAGAGTTGGGAGAAATGAATAGAGGGTTAAAAAAAAAAAATCCCTGAAGAATGATAAATATGAGGATTAGGATGAGAAGGAAAAAACTGCCTAAGAGGGAAAAAAAATTCAGAAAGATAGGCAAAGTATAGGTAGATAGCTGAATTTGGAGGCTAACGTCAAAAAGCACTTCGTGATAAATCCAAAAATGGCAGTGTCTTCAGGGATGCAAGGACAATGAGGACTTAGAAGAGAATGCTAGTGTTTGGGGTTTCTTTAAACCTCTTTTGAGGTATGACTGACATACAAAAAGCTGTATCTATTTAACACATGGAGGTAAAAACACACCCATAAAACACAGTCAATGCCATAAAATTATACATCATCACAAAGAATAATATTTAAAAGTTTGCTTGTAAATTCAGTGTAACCAGTTTTTTTCAAGTAATAGAAATAGTTACCTGAATAATACCTTAGTATAGTTATCTAAATACAGTGATCTGAATAGTAAATGGTAGATCTGAGAGCAAAGGCAATGGGACATACACACTTTCAAAAAAGTATGTGGTGAAGAAATAAAAAATATTCCAGAAGAGAATGTTACAATCTATTAGGTACAGCATAAGCTCAATTTTGTACTTAAAGAAAAAGTACAACATACTAATATAATATCTAGATTTATATCAAATTGATAATACTGTTACCCTGTTACCCATAGGTAGTGAAATTTCAGGCAGTTTGTTTTCTTTGTATGTGTTCTCTGAATTTTCTAAAAAATAATTTTCTTTTATAATAAGAAAATACTCTAAATTACATATTTAAAATTATATGTAAAATATATTTATAAAATATAAAAAAAGAAATGAACTACCTATTGTTTAAGAAAAAGTCTAATATTTAAGAATGGTTAGCTTGAAGAGAAATTACTGGAAGATCAAAGATAACAGAACAAACATTTAAACAAATGGGGAAAGGCAGAATCATTAAGCCAAGAGTGACAGGGATAGCTTTGATGAAAAGAATCTTCTCTCATCAAGTAGGGAATGAAATAGCAATGGAGTTAGAAAATGATAGATTTCTGGTGAAATGAAATTAAGTTAAAGGGTTAAAATTTAAATGCACTAATTTCTCTGATAATATAAGGGATTCACATTTTAGTAAAATTTGAGAAAGTAAAAAGTGGGTTGGAACCTCACAGACTAGCCACCATGGGAAAGTACAAGGGAGGGAAACATAACAAAGAAAAGATTTACAAAGTGATATTGAAGGCCCAAGGCCAGTCTGATAATCATAAATTTTAATGGCTCAAATAAATATTGTTATCGTGTTTTCTCCAACAGCATTGTAGGAGAGAAAATTTTTCTTTCCTCATTCTTTTCTAGGTTCATGGCTGAGGCAGCTATAATAAAACAGATTAACAAGATAAAGCATACAAATTTATTTAATAGAGTTTTACATGACACAGGAGATTTCAGACATGAGCACCCAAAGGAAAACAAAACCAGTGTATTTTTATGCTAAATTTTATGGAGTAGATAGTTGTGAAGTATGATTGGACAAAGGGGGTATGGTCTAACAGTAATAAACTAGTCGGGGGGTAACTTAACAAGGGCTGTTTGTTCAGATTCTTCTCTGTGTCCCTGTGTCTTCTGAGATAAGGACATTCCTTTCCCTCTAAGTACAGGGAAGGGACTTCTCAAATGAAAATCTTATGACCTACTTCAGGGGAGAAGGATGGGAGAAGCTCAGAGTGTAACCTTTCTGCTTCTATTTCCTGGAACGTTATGATGCCATATTTTGGGGTAGCATGAACTAAACTCTATCAGCATGCAGCAGTCTACAAGTAAAAATGGAGGGAAAAATGGATGTTTGAAACAAATCATACATTGAAAAGTGTCAACAAGAAGAAGAGAGTTAAGTAGTTGTTGAGAGGGTAGGTGAAATGACCGATATATAAGCCAAACACAGCAAAGATGGAAGCAAAATCAGGACGAGGTCTTGGAAATAAACATATAACCAGAGATTAGAGCAATATTTCCCAATTTACCAAAGTGTGTTGGGTGGTAGTCTCTATTCCTGAGAGATAATTGAGGAAAAAATATTTTGTGTTTTGAAACAAAATGTTTCAAAAAAAAAAAAAAAAATTTTTTCCCCCCCAAAACATTTCGTGGCCAGGCATGGTGGCTCATGCCTCTAATCCTAGCACTTTGGGAGGAAAAGGTGGGAGGGTTACTGGAGGACAGGAATTCGAGACCAGCCTGAGCAACACATTGAGAACTGATTTCTACGGGGGGGGGGGGGGGGGGTGGATTTAGCTAGACGTGGTGTTGTGCACCTGTAGTCACAGCTACTAAGGATGCTGAGGCAAGGGGATCACTTGAGCCCAGGAGCTGAGGTTGCAGTGAACTATGATGACACCACTGCATTGTAGTCAGGGCAACAGAGTGAGACCGTATCTCAGAAAAACAAACAAAAAACATTTTGAAAGTTGGAAAATTTTGCACATGAGACCTACAACCTAGGAATTTGCAAAGCATGGGAGAGCATAATAAAAACTACAGGAATTACTGCAGAATCAAAGTTTATATATCACACCTGCAATTTTTCAAAGTTATTTGACCATGAGGTTCTCTCCAACTTAGATATTTTAATAATACAAGCAATTCACTTCCATGTAGGAAATAAATGAGGAGGGCTTACAGTTAGCTTGAAGAGTGTGTTAGAACAACTTCATTATAATTAGTAGTATAGCAAGAATAAAATCTGTGTGACTCATCAATTACTACTGCATTGAATGTGCACTAAGATTGTTAAAAAATTGTGTCATATAATACTCTCCATATTATATGACGATACTCATTGTTTTCAGTAGGGACAGAAATAATAAATCATTCTCAATTATACAGCAAAAAAAAAAAGCATGCATAAATTTTGTCCTAACAATTCCACACTTTGAAATTTATCTTTAAGAAAATACAGTTATGTGCAATGGTTCAATTCTAATAAAGTTCACTATGAGTCACAAAAGCAAACTACTATAAAATTCTAATTTATCAGTACAAAATTGAGAAAATGATGGAGAAAATAATCTCTCAAATGGAATATTATGCAGTCATTGAAATATTGGCATATAACTATTGACATATGAGATGATCACAGCATTTCTTTAAATGAAACTTTTGAGATGATTGTCGATCTGCCTGCAGTTGTAGTAGATATCACAAAGATATCGCACATACCTTTTACTAAATTTCTACCAATGTTAATATAGTGCAAAACTGTAGTCTAATGTATTATTCGGGACATTGATATTGATATAGTCAAGGTACAGAAACATTCCATCACCATAAAGATGATGATCGAAGGGCACTTTCTGTTGCCCTTCTATAGGCACACTCACCTCCTGCCCCCTGCCACAGTCAACTTCTGGAAACCACAAAGCTGTTCATTTCTATAATTTTTGTTGTTTCAAGAATGCTATATGAATGAAATAAAATAGTGTTTAACCTTTAAAATATGTATGTTAAATGCTAATAGATTAGCTTGAGGCATATGTTTGGGACAGAGAGCTGAACTTAAAAATTAAAGAATTTATCAAAAAAGCTGTTATAGAATGTAGCTCTTTAAATTGTTAATCAATAAAGTGGAATAGAAGACCATTGGAATTTGAATGTCTTAAGTATAGAATGTGTCATTCAGAGAATATTGAAGTTACCCACAATCCTCTGAAGGTATAAGGAAAGGAACACTAAAAATCCAGTACCAAAGACCTCCAAGAGGCAATGAAGGCAACCACCCCCAAATCAGTAAGTGTAAGATTTGAAAGAATGATACACCACATTGCTTAAGGTGCAGACAATGACGAGTGAAAGGTTAAGTGCCCTCAGTTCAATATTCCATAAATACTAATAGGAACCAAGATAAATCAACTATTGCTGATGTCAAAACTTACAAGAGACTGGACAGTCTATTTTGCAAAAAAAAAAAAAAAAAAAAAAAAAAAAAAAAAAGGTGATAGGCATTAAAGGAAGGCCAGGCTTAGGTAAAATAAAGGCTTTTAGTATATATAGAAAGTTCTTGGAAACGAAATGACGTCCCAATAAACATAAATAAAGAGCTAAAAGTAAGAAGACAGTTTGGGGCCTTAACAAAAAGGACAAAGCAAGAAAAATAAAGTAGTAATCTAAAGAAAGTTGCAACTGGGAGAGATTCTTTGGGTGGAGGACTTTCACTTTGAACTTTGATTTTTCAACAAGACAAAAGAAAAAAAAAGATTTAAAAACACTGCAAGAAAGGACAAAGATTAAACCTGCCTTACAAATAGAAATTCTTTGGAGTCTGCAAATTTCCCATTCTCAACTATTCCTCAAGGGGGATCAGCCACTTGAAACTCCGAAATTACACGTTTCAAGAAAGAAAAAAAAAAAAAAAAGAGTAAAATATTGAATTCCAGAAAAGGTTTCTTTGAAAATAAGAAAAATAAAGTTTCCAAAGTAAAATACTTTTAAGAAATCTTACATACTACATTCCTTTTGGGTTACCTTAATGCCCATTTTTTTTAAATAAAATGTTTGAAATCATCTCCAGCTTAGAAAAAAAATCACTTGTGTTTATTTAACATTTTTCAAACTTATATGAACTCAGAGCCATTTAGGAGAAAAAGGGACTAGAATAATCCTGAATTGCAGATTCCTTGGAGAAAAATGGCAAGAGCAAAGAATTGATTAAATGATTTTTTAAACCCTTCGAAATAATTTATAATTACAAATTATGTACCTGTAAAGAAAGAATGGATAACTTGAAACTCGATGGATAAAGGAAGGAAAAAGCATTGTCTATAGACCATGAGTTTCTGGAAGACAGAAACCACGTATTTGATCTTTGTAGCTCAGTGAGCAAAAAGTAGATGCCCGATAAATGTGTTTTATCTGACTGAGTGATATTTAATTAAGTAATTAACTATATTTGCTCAATTTATATAATATTAAAAAGGCTATGTCTATATCTTAAAGACAATGCTCACTGTTTAAATGTCAATAAATGAGCTCATCCCCACCTCTAGCTGATAGCAATATATATACCAAGCAATTTAATGTTTGTAAAACAACAGCCACTCAAAAGTTAATGAAAATTTCTTAAGGGATATGCAACACAAATATGTATGTCTCTAATGCAAGGAGATTAATGATTAGTAGTGCTTTTTGACAACTGTTCAAGCATTAATCTCTCGGTTCTGTGCTAAGAGTTTAAAATGCATTTAAATAAGAAAGATGTTATAAATGAAAGAGCCACTTGACTGATATTTTTTCTTTTTGCATTTGAGAAGGAAAAAAGAATCAGGCACATTTAAAAGTCATCTTCCAGCAAGAGTAAATATTAGGCACTTCCATCACCTTATAACTTTAAATTTTAGAGGTCTTTTAAGTGACAGATATGAATGGGACTTTTTTATGATGAGTACCAGGAATACATTCAAAGAATGGAAAATGCTTTCATACACATAAGTCCTCTCTGATGAAGTAAAGCTACTAGCTTTAAGCCGACTTTTTTTTTCTATGCTGCATCAGGTACAAGCAAACTAAAGAGGATAAAAAAAAAAAAGTCTTTTCCAATACAAAAGAGGAATGAAAATGTACTATATCTAAACTCCAAGGGGATTTTCTCTTTGTCAAAAGCTGCCCTTCTGTAACCTCTTCAGAGTTTAAAAAGCATGCTAATCTCACAGTGGCTCCTGTTACATCTCTTTGGTTGTTAACTTTAAATAATCTGTAGAAAAGTGAAGTTTACCAAAGTAAGTAAATTGAAGCATACTCCTGTGGCCATTGGACAGTAAGTGAACAAAATTTTTGTCGGATTAAGTAGTTTCATCTGGGATTCTGAGAAACCGGTTTCATTTTATTAACTGATTGGTCAAGAATTATTCTGAGTTTATAAGGTAACAATTCCACTGTTGGAGGAAACATTTCAACTAACTGTTTGTTAAAGGTTAAATTCACCAAACAAAAAGATACTAATTAACTGCCTCTCAGGAAATAGGCCAGGTCATTGAATGTCCTTTTTTGCATTCCCTATAAACCAGAAGGATGCATATTAAGGCATTTCCCTCAGAATATATGTTGGTACAAAACTCAAGCAAGTAGTGCCCACTGTAAGAGCATAATGCAAACAGATAAAGGTTAATGTTCAGTTTACATGAGAATAGACTCAGCCCGGATAATTTTCAAAACATAAGTATATAGAATAAGTTGATGAGTATTGAGAAAAAAATAGTCTTTCATCTTATACATTTCAAATTAAATTTATTTACCCCCACCTGCTTAATTGCAATCCAGGTTTATAAAGAACATTGCTGGAGGTGTGGTATAATTTATTAGAATATTGTCTGTCTTCTCCTTGAGTTTGGACCACAAAGTCTGGTCCAGGTTTGAGTACTGGCAATAATGATGACTTGAATTCAATTTAAAATGGCTTTTGAATTTACTCCTGAAATAGCAAACAATGCAATGGAAATCACTGAGATAGGATCCCACTGGGTTATGTGACTCCCATTGTCTATTTTTAATCAGAATGTGCCTATATTTTGTATTCTTTGCAATGGTGCACATTAAGACGTCCTCTAGATCAAAAGGACACATAATTATAGCTTGCTTCTAAGAATTCAAAGTCACTACCTTACATAAGGCAATAATTTGCTCCTCAGCTAGGCACATAACCCAGATTCAATCTGTGGGTTCCAGATGTGAAAATCTTGTTGTTCTAACATTTGGGACATCTTTACTTATTTACATCTCTGTTCTATAGCCTAGGGACCTCCCACATATGTATGTTTAGAACCTTGTTATGGAAAAGCCTAGCCATATAGTGACTCGCATCGCAAAAAGGTAAGGCCCGAGAAGTTAGAAATGTGTTTCTTTATTTAACTCTCCATCCCCAACATCCAGAACAGGGTTTGGATTATTGCTTGTTCCATGTATGTTTGTTAAATGACTATGCCTATCAACCTTCCCTTCATATATTCTCTTAGGACCTATGATACGTGCTTTCAACTGCCCTTCCCCCACCCCACTCACTAAGGGAACAAACTCACAATTGCTTATTCATTTTCTCTTTCATGAATGCAAACGTTTTTATTTTTTGTATCAAGATAATAATGATACATATAATTTGGGCTATTTGTCAGAGTACCAAACACTATACTGGTCTTAATCATTTTAAACATGGTAAGATGATTAAATATACTACTATTGAACTACACAGAGTTAACTTGGAAAACCAAGTATCAAGAAGTATTTTAATCCAATCAAGTAACACGTTCTAAGACATACTTTGCTGCATATTCATATATTTGATTATTATAAATTGCAGCATCTTGTAACAGAGGGAACGGCCTGAAAAAGGGCAAAATGTATTACAAGCTGTGTCTGTAAAACCTCCCCCACTCTTTTTGGGAACTGAAACCTGCATTCCTGCCTAGGGCCAGTAACCAGAGGGGCAGGAAGTATCCTTTGTTCTTTGTCCCACAGGAGATAGCTCAACATAACTGTCCAGGCAGAAGTCATGAGATTATTTTCACCAGAGATGGGGTTGATCAGAACCATCAGCTGTATTTAAACAATAATCCCCCGAAGCTGAACACCTCCCTTTAAAAGGTCTGTATTTCTGCTTATAGATAGGATGATGGTACTTCAAGACATAAAGCCTCCATCCTCCTCATATGCCAGCAATTAATAAACCTCCCTTTCTTTCTCTTCAAACCACTTGTCCTCGTTCTTCTGATGCAACCTCTGGGACAAGTGCAGACCTTTTGGTAACAATTTATCTAAATATGTTGCCAGACATGTAAGGATTATGGGAGTAGAACAGATATACTAAATCATTGGAAATGTTGATGGTCTAAGAATGGAGTAACTTGGGGGAAAATTCTAATGTTACCATCACCCTCACTTAATTGGGCATTCTGATAAACAAGGCAAATCATTAAAATGTTCAGTGATAATCATCACTGGTTGTAAAAAATATCAAACTTTTATAAGAAACACAAAATGTTTTATTACTCTCAATAAAATTGCATAATTGAAGAAACTGTAGTTTTTCATTAATTAGCTCTTAATAGCTACAATTCAAAAATAGTTTTATTTTCTTAAATTAATGGAATATTACCTCCAATAATAGTTTTTCTACATATTCTCATTTTAAATGTATCAGTGAAATTTTTATTCATTATAGTTATCTTCCTGAATAGATGAAAACTCATGGCAAGGTTAGCAGTGTTTTAATTAGGCACATAACAAATAAATATAATTGGTGCCTTCTTAATGTCTAAGATATCTGCCTAGTATACTGATAATGTCTGTGAGGAGAAAAGAGAAATTTTAATTTACAAATACAGAGTTTTTTCTCTCATCTGTCAGGAAAGGAACTATTTTCCCCTTATATTAATACATGCTATTATTAAAGGTAAAAACACATAACAAATCAGGTAATAATTTATCACTTAGAAGTTCATTAGTATTATGTTAACAGCTTGAATAATTTAATGGGATTATCAGAAAGATTCTGACATAGTGTTTTACGATAAACTAGAAAAGACAGGAGATCTCAATTTTATTTAGCGTTACACTATCTCAGTAGAGGGTGTCCATCTTAACTGAATTCTTTTATTTGACCAATGGAGCTAGGACTAGTATCACACTGCTACGTTCCCATGTTAAAATTTCCACCATCAGAAATGTAGTGTGTGAGTTATCATTTTTTTAATTCACAAAGTTTATCTTATTTGATGGCTGGTTTTGATCAGCTTATAACCTCTAGAAAAACTATTTTTCAGTAGAATAAAGCACTACAATTTATTTCCAGTTTCATCCCACTACATTTCTCTCCTTCATTCCCATGGAAACGTTTTAGTTGAAAGAAGCTTCGACTGTGGGACAGGACAAGATAATTATGTAATTGGGCAGCATTTCATGCTGTAACAGTATGCTGCACCACACTTTCCATCCCTATAGCCCACCCGTGGGAATATGATCAATGTTCCAAAGCCACTGATCCACACGTTAATGTGTTGGCACACAGGTAACTGATTTATAAAAATGTTTAAAAGAGTAAATTCAACCACCTACTGATATTGTGAATTCATGAAGGTGTTCCTAAATTTCTGTGAATGGAAAATTTCATATGGCTTTTAAATGGCATTATAAATTTTCAGTCAGAAAGAAAGTTACCTTTCCTTGATCTTTTTGAGGAAGAATCTCTTAATTTTTATTTCAATCAGCACTTGACACATGGTGAGTGTTCAATAAATATTTGCTGAATATATAAATAAAATTTTAAATGATTTTTGGGGAGAAGTTACAATAAAACTCATAAATAAAAATACACATAATCTAAACAAGACTTTGAGTTCATATGAAGCTTACTTCTTTAACACATCATGCACTTGGAAGAGATATGATGTATACTTTTTATATATAACATGTTCAGTTATAATTTGGTGACTTAAAATAGAATTTTTAATCCTATGTTTAATTTTACCCACATTTTACATAAGCATCTGGAATATTTACCAAATAGAAGAAATTCTTTGAAAAATAGTATAATTTTATATCATTATTCTAAAGGTGAAAAGATGATCATGCCTAAATTGTTTTAAAATTAATGGTAATATTTTACATTTGTAAAATATTATATAGTTTGTTATTTAGCATTTTAAATCGAACCTCACAAAAACTTTGCAGTTAAGTATGAATATCCCCTTTGTAATGAAAAATAATAAATACCACCGTAGCTAGGAGCAAGGGCTCTGGGGCTAAGTTTACCTCAGTCTGAATTCTGCCATTTACTCTGTGACCTTGAGCAAATATCTTGACATCTCTAAGCCCCAGGTGAATAATATATAAATAATTGGAATGATACATAAAGTGCTTTGTCCAATGGCCTTTACTAAGTATACAATAATGATCATTAGTATTAATAGCAGTTATTATAGTGTTATTGTCATTAATGAGATTGGACTGTCAATTAAGTGATTTGTTAGAAAGCAACAGTGGTAGAATTGAGGAAAAGTTAAACTCAAAGCGGTTTGACTTCTCAGATTTTGTCCTTAGATCAATACTGTACCTTTTAAGAGGAAATCAAATCACACGCAAAAATTTGCTAAATGAAGGAACACTTTCAGATTAATTTTTACAAAATAAAGTGAATTTGAATAATTAAAGCCCTTTTCATCTATTATAACTCAGGTTTTATACATATTGAAATTTCTTAACATACACTTTCTTGCATTCATTTTTTGTGCTAGAAAAGCTATTTTTTTCAATGAAAACTAGATACTTTTTCAGCTTAAAAAGCAATATGGTTAAATGGTACCTAATTATTCTCAATTGAAGAATGACCTTTCAAATGCGTGTTTATCGGCCTCTTGCTCATGAACATTAATGTTCCTCTTGAACTCAGGAAAATACTCTTTTACTGAGTGAAAAATAGAGCCTAGAAGCAATAACATCAATGGACTTCCATAAGGAAAACAGGAAGAAGGAGAAGAAAAGGCACAAAATAGAGAAAATGTATAAAAACAAATGTTAAAGTGAGCCAAATTAGTATATTCACTCAACAGTGGATTAGCTTGCATAGAAGTAACTCTTCTGTGAGTCTTACCATCAAAAGGTTTATAATACAACAGCCATTAGATGTAAAGTATCACTGGGGAAAGATTAAAAAGAGATGGAGTAAATTTACAGAGGTATAAGAATTACAGAATGTACAAATTTTATTTAAAGGTTGTTAGAAGTCACTAAAGGTTTTGCGCAAGCAAGTAACAACTTCTCGGTGGTGTAGTGAAAGACATCCTACACATGTACTTATTCACCTAATGTATGTTGCCCATTCCCTGTATTCTTGTTAATGTATCCCCACTTATGTAAGAATTGATAATGTTCTGATTTCAAGAAACACGTGGGCTAGAGGTTCAGATATAGTTAGTCAAATGAGATGAGAAACCTTCTGGGAAGCTTGTGGGAAAATCTCAGAGAAAAGGTAAGAGTAGTGTGAGGAGATAGATTCTCTCTGCTCGGACTTTCCCCCTTGCTAAACCAACAGGAGCAACTATCTAACTTTATTTTTTCATGAGAATATATGACCTCTATTTGTTTAAGCCACTTTTAATCAGATTATTTTTTCTGTTGAAGTTGTTCATAACTATTTCATACTCCATAACTACCATGGTTTAGAGATTGTGGGGACACACAGAAGGGTACCTCAAAGTATGGTGCTTTGGCCTGCTGAGCAGTTTGAATTAAAAGAAACTGGAAAGTTGTCTTTAGAAACCGCCTCAGAACCAAGCACTTTCTAATCTTCTCTTGTTTCTTCCCCCCGCCCCCAAGCACAGGAAGGGACTCTCTCTGGAATTTCCTTATACCTAACTCAGAAGACTTCTTTCCGAAAGAAACGCAATTTTTTTAAGACCCCCTCCCTAGGAATCTCATCAAATAATCAGGAAAGATTAACCACTGGAGAAAACACTAAAAAAAGTCTGTACCATATCCATACAGACTTTTCATCTATTTTTCTGAGGGCAGTTGCCAGAGATTACCCGGGAAACACTACCTACATAACAAGACAACTTTTGTTCACAGTGCAGTTTTATCCCTCACATTCCCCTAACTTGCTGGCCCCATTCGGTTTCCTAAGAAAATCATTTGCAAGATCATGTCTGCCTCCTGGATCTATTCATTTACTACAATTTATTTATTACCCCCCTAAAATTGTCTACAGGCCCCTACTCCCCTATGAATAGGGTATTTAATTTTCAACTGTCTGGCCTTTGAGTCTCATATTCATGGGACTCCCATGTCCATGGTCATGTTAATAAATTTGTATACCTTTTTTTCCTATTCATCTACTGATTGTCAATTCACATCAGCAGAAAATCTTCAGAGGGCAAAGGTCCTCTGCTCCCACAGGGTAATAGAGATGAAAGATTGAAGGGTTATGTGATTTTTCAATGGTATGTACAGAGTAAAAAAAAATAAGTAAATAGAAGTTTAAGTGACTCCTGTCAATTGTTCATGAGAGGAGAAGTGGAATTTTTAATAGAAGGAGAATGTAACATCTATTGGATTTTTCAAATAAATGAGTAAATATAAGAAGAGAAGGAAAAAAGAGATATGGAAGCTGTAACAGAGGGAATAATCTGAAAAAAGGTAAAATGGTTTATGAGTTGTCTCTTTAAACTCTGCCCTCCCCCCCCCCACCACCAACTCTTTTTTGGGAATTAAAAGCTACATCCCTGGCTGGGGCCAGTAATCAGAGGGGCAAGGGAGTATCCTTTTTTCTTTGCACCACAGGATATGGCTCAACGGAATTGTTAGGGCAGAGGTCACGAAATTGTCTTCAGTAGTGATGGGATGGATCATAACCATCAACTACAGTTAAACAGCAATAGCCTGAAGCTGAAAATCCTCCCTTTAAAGGCTCCGTATTTCTGCTTACAATTAGGACGATGGCACTTTAAGATGTGAGCCTCCATCTTCTTCATTTGCCAGCAAACTAATAAACCTCCCTTTCCTTCTCCTCAAACCACTTGTCCTCTTTCTTCTGATGCAGCCTTGGGGACAAGTGCCAAACCTTCAGTAACAAAGCTAACTTTGAGATAAATATGTCTTACCAAGAAGTCTGACACTGCGTGATCAGGAACAGGAATCAGAAGGAAAGATGGTAACTCTGAGGTTGGATATAACATTGACATTGTGCTAAAATATTCAGAAGTTTAGAAATTATAAAATGCATATCAAGTAGAAGATAAACAATAACAGTATTTATGTACAATTCAACAGCAGAGTTGAAGTATATTTGGCCCTTGAACAACATGGGTTTAAACTGCTTGGGTCCACTTATACACAGATTTTTTTTCAATAGAAGTTACACTCAGTGTGCCTGCCTCTCCTGCCTCCTCTTTCATCTCTTCCACCCCTGAGACAGCAAGACCAGCCCCCTTCCTTTTCCTCCTCCTTCTCAGGCTACTCACATAAAGGCAACAAGGATGAAGAACTTTATGATGTTCCACTTCTACTTAATAAATAATAAGTGTATTTTTTCTGCCTCATGATTTTATTAATATTTTCTTTTCTCTATATTTATTGTAGTAATACATACAGTATATAATATATGTATTATACATATACAGTATATAATACATACAGCATACAAAATATGTGTTAATTTGTTATTTATGTTATTGGTAAGGCTTCCAGTCAATGTAGGCAAAATAGTCTTCTATTGAGAGAAGATGTTATATAGGACTGTCATAGCTAGAGAGGAGAAGCCAATGCCTGCCTTTGAAAGTTCAAAAGACAGGCTGACTCTCTTGTTAAAGGCCAATGCACTTGGTGACTTTAAGGTGAAGCCAATTCTCATTTACCATACTGAAAATTCTGGGTTCCCTAAGAATTATGCTAAATATACTCTGTGCTCTATAAACAGAACAACAAAGCATGGATGATAGCATACCTTTTTATAACATGGTTTGCTAAATATTTTAAGCCTGCCGATGAGACCTATTGCTTAGGAAAAAAAACAATCCTTTTAAAATATTGGTGCTCACTGACAATGCACCTAGTCATCAAAGAGCTCTGATGAAGGTGTACAAGGAGATTAATGTTGTTTTCATGCCTATAACACAATATCCATTACGTAGCCTATGAATCAAGGAATAATTTTGACTTTCAAGTCTTATTATCTAAGAAATCCATTTTGCAAGGCTATCGCTGCCATAGTGATTTCTCTGATGGATCTTGGCAAAGTAAATCAAAAACATTCTGGAAAGTATTTACCATTCAAGATGTCACTAAGAAGATCTGTGGCAGGAGGAGGTCAAAATATCAGCATTCACAAGAGTTTAGAAGATGTCGATTCCAACCCTCAAGGATAACTGTGAAGGTTTCAAGAGTTCAGTGGAGGAAGTAAGTGCATGTGCAGAGAAAATACCCCAAGAACTAGAACTGAAGTAGAGTCTGAAGATATGACTGAATTGCTGCAATCTCATGATAAATATTAACAGATGAGAAGTTGCCTCTTAATGATGAGCAATGAAAGTGGTATCTTGATATTAAATCTACTCCTAGTGAAAATGCTGTGAATATTGTTGAAATGACAACAAAGGATTTAGGATATTACATAAACTGAGTTGATAAAGCAGGGCTAGAGTTTGAGAGGATTGACTCTAATTTTGAAAGATGTTCTACTGTGGGTAAAATGATATTGAACAGTATCACATGCTACAGAGAAATCTATGAGATATCTTTTGTGAAAAGAAGATTCAATCAATGAAGTAAATTTTATTGTTATTTTAAAAAACTGTCACAATCACCCCAACCTTCAGCATCCATCACCCTGATTAGTCAGCAGTTATCAACATCAAGGCAAGACACTCCACCAGTGAAAAGATTACAAATCACTGAAGTCTCAGATGATAGGTAGCAGGTTTTAGGAATACATATTTTTGTAACTAAGGTCTATACATTATTTTTTAGACATAATGTTATTGCACACTTAATTGACTACAGTATAATTTAAACATAACTTTAATATTCACTGGAAAACCAAAAATTTCATATGACTCACTTTATTGCAATCTTTGCTTTATTATGGTGGTCTGGAACCAAATTAACAGTATCTTCAAGGTATGCCTATAAGTTCCCACCTAGCAATAATTACTTTACATGTAAATGGATTAAATTATCCAATCAAGAAACAAAGTGACTCAATGGATTGAATGAAAAAAGATCCAGCAATAAGCTCCCTATAGGACACTAACTTTAGCTTTATGGTCATACGCAGGCTAAATGTGAGAGGATGAAAAAAAGTTATTCCATGGAAATGGTAACCAAAAGAAAGCAGTGGTGACTATACTTGTATCAGACAAAATAGTCTTTCAGTCAAAATCTGTGACAAGAGACAAAAAAGGTAATATATATAATGATATATATAATATATATAATAAAGTGTTCAATTCATCAAAAGGATATAACAACTATAAATACATATGTACTTTACATAGGAGTACCTAAATATATAAAGCAAATTTTAACAGAACTGAAGGGAGAAATAGACAGCAATACAATAGCAAGGGATTTCAATACTGTACTTTAAATAATGCGTTATATCATCCACAGAGAAAATTAATAAGGAAAAAGCAGACTTAAATAACACTATGGACCAAATGGACCTTAGAGACATATGCAAAAATCCTATCCAAGAGAGCACATTCTTTTCAAGTACACATGGAACATTCTCCAGGACAAATCATGTTAGGCCAGAAGACATGTCTGAACAAATTTAAGAGAATAAAAATCATATTAAATATCTTCTCTAACTACAATGTAAAACCAGAAATCAGTAAGAGAAGGAAAACTGAAAAATTTACAAATATGGGGAAATTAAATGTAATCCTAATCAGTGGGCCAAAGAGAAGTCAAAACACACCATAAGACAAAGGAAAATGAAGATACACTATGACAAAATGTATGGGATGCAGCAAAAGCAGTTCTGAGAGGGAAGTTTATGATGATAAATGTCTACATTCATGAAAAAGAAACATCTCGAACAACCTAACTTTATACCTCAAGGAACTAGAGAAAAAACAAACTAAAGTTAGAAGAAAGAAATAAAGATTAGAGCAGAAATACATAGAGACTAGAAAGACAACTGAAATGATCAAGAGATGATTTTCTGAAAAGATAAACAGAATTGACAAACCTTTAGCTAAACAGAAAGGAGGAAGAAAGAAGACTCAATAAAAAGAGGTGATATCGGAACTGAAACCAATGAAACAAAAAAATCACAGGAGACTACTATGAACAATTACATACCAACAAATTGGTGTATAGGAAGAAATAGATAAATTCCAAGAAATACACAGCCTTTCAGGACTGAATCATAAAGAAACAGAAAATCTAAACATGAATAATGAGTAAAAAGTTTGAAGCAATAATCATAAACCTCCCAACAAACAAAAACCCAGGATCAAATGCCTTCACAGGTGTATGCTACCAAACATTGAAAGAATTAATGCCAATCTTTATCAAAATTTTCCAAAAAATATTGAAGAGGGAATACTTCTAAATTTATTTTAGAAGGCTAGCATTACCTTCATATCAAAGCCAAATAAGGAAACTACAAGGAAAAAATACACAGACCAATGTTTCTGATGAACATAGATGCAAAAATCCCCAACAAAATATTAGTGAACTTAATTCATCATCACATTAAAAAGATCATTCACTACACCAACTAGGGTTTATCCCTGGGATGAAAGATGGTTCAAAATACGCAAATCAATAAATGTGACACACCACATTAACAAAATGATCAATATAACATGCTCATCTCAATAGACACAGAAAAAGCATTTGACACAATTTAGTATTTTTCCATGCTAAAACTCTCAGTAAAGTATAGAAGAAATGTAACTCAACATAATAAAAGCCATATATGACAAGCCAACAACAAACATCATACTCAATGGTGAAAAGTGAAAAGCATTTCTTTTAGAATTAGGATCAAGACAAAGATGCTCCCCTCACCACCTCTATTCAACATAATACTGAAAGCCCTAACCAGAGAAATTAGGCAAGAGCAAGAAAAAATAAAAGATATCCAAATCAAAAGGAAGAAGTTGAATTGTCTCTGCAGATGTCTTGATCTTACATGTAGAAAATCCTAAATGATTTCATTAATGCTCCAGGGCACAAAATTAACATAAAAATCAGTTGCATTTCTATGTACACTAACAATGAACTATCTGAAAAAGAAATTTTTAAAAAATTCCATTCACAATAGTATCGAAATGAATAAAATACTTAGTAATACATTTAACTAAGAAGGTAAAAGATCAGTGACTTGAGAACTATGAAACATTAGTAAAAAAAATTGAAGATACAAATATTATAAAATAAGATCCTGTGTTCATAGATTGAAATAATTCATATTGTTAAAATGCCTACACTATTCAAAGCAATCTACAGATTCAATGCAATCTCTATCAAAATTCTAATGGCATTTTTCATGGAAATGGAAAATACAATCCTAAAATTCATATGCAACCACAAAAGACTCTAAATGCCAAAGCAATCTTGAGTAAAAAGAATAAAGCTGAAGGCATTGCACTTCCTGAATTCAAATTATAAATTACAAAGCTGTAATAATAAAAACAGTATGAGGTTGAGGTGCGGTGGCTCACGCCTGTGATCCTAGCACTCTGGGAGGCCAACGCAGGATTGCTTGAGCTCAGGATCCTGAGACCAGCCTAAGCAAGAGTGAGACCCCGTGTCTCCTAAAAATAGAAAAAATTAGCCAGGCATGGCGGCACATGCCTGTAGTCCCAACTACTCAGAAGGCTGAGGGCAGCAGGATCATTCGAGCCCAGGAGTTTGAGGTTACAGTGAGCTGTGATGATGCTACTGCACTCTAGCCAGAGCAACAGAGTCAGACGCTGTGTCAAAAAAAAAAAAAAAAAAAAGTTAGTAACAGTATGATACTGGCATAAAAACAGATATATAGACCAATAGAACAGAAGACACACTCTAGAATATAGACACTGTATATGTGTGTGTATATATTGTCCATACATATGTGGTCAACTAATCTTTGACAAGAGTGCCAAGAATACACAATGAGGAAAGGGACCATCTCTTGAAGAAATGGTGCTGGAAAACCCAGATATTAACATACAAAAAAATTAAACTGAACCCTTAACTTACATCATACACAAAAATTAACTCAAATGGATTAAAGGATTAAATGTAAGGCCTATGACTAGAAGAAAATGTAAAGAAAAAGGCTCTTTGACACTGTTCTTGGCAATGATTTTTTTGATATGACACTAAAAGCAAATATAAACAAGTGGACTACATCAAACTAAAAAGCTTCTGCACAACAAAGGAAAAATCAACAAAATGAAAAGGCAACCTACAGAATGGAAAAAAAATGTTTGTGAACATGTATTTGATAAGGATTACTGTCCAAATTACACAAAGAATTCATATAACTCTATATAAAAAAACCCACCAAAAAAACCAATTAAAAATGAGTGAAGTACCTGAAGAGACATTTTTCTAATGAAGTCCTACAAATGTACAACAGGTATATGAAAATGTTCAACATCAATAATAATTACAAAAATGCAAATCTAAACCACAATGAAATACCACCTCACATCTGTTAAGATGGCTATTATCAAAAAGACAACAGATAACAAGTGTTGGCAAAGATTTGGAAAAAAGGGAACCCATTTACATTGTTAATGGGAAGAGACATTACGGAAAACAGTATGGAGTTTCCTCAAAGAATTAAAAATAGAACTACCATATGATCCAGCAATCTCACTTAAGTAGCTCAAGACATATGCACTTCCATGTTCACTGGTACATTCTTCACAATAGCCACGATATGGAAACAACCTAAGTGTTCATCAGTGGATAAATGTATAATGTAAATATGATGTATTATAATAGAATATTATTAATTCATAAAAAAGGAAATCCTGCCATTTGTGACAACGTGGATGAACCTGAAGAATATTATGCCAAAGGAAATAAGCCAAATTTTTATTTCTCAGTTATACCTCAATAAAGCTGGAAAACATTTGTTTCCTCAGCCAGTCTGAAAGATGCAGACAGATTTCATGTTCTAATATTCTGCCACACTTCATGCTAAACAAATTTTCTGTTAAAAAAATTTAAATCAATACACTTAAACCTATGGAATTGATTATCACAAACGCTTGTTAATGGATGCTGCTACATTAAAACAAAATTCATCTATTATTGGAAACATTAACCATTTTACAAATGTAATAAATAGCCTATGTTTTAATACAAATCATAATCGCTAAAGGGCTTTGGTACATTTATATAAATCTCACTATTTGAACAGTATATTTTCCTGTTAACATTTGCATACTTAAATTCCTTGTGAGCTTAAAAAAAAAAAAAAAAAAGGAAAGAAAAAAGGAAAGACTTTTGTACACTCTGAACCAGCTCAACATGTTGCTTAAACTTTTCTAGGATGCCTCTTCCCAAAATATCCCTACTGGCTAAGTGACCGCCATCATTGAAAATCACAGGTAAGTGTCATTCCTTTAGTAATAGATGGTGAACTGGAAAAAAAATCCTGCAAGAATCAGAGCTAGATCTCTGTTATCCTTGGTATGAAATCATAATCACTTTACATTAGGATAAGAAAAGAGTCGCAAGATACTAATGATAATGATGAAAAAAAGTCGAAGTTTGTTCTTAGTGGAACAATAGGAATAAAAATTCTTTAACCAATTATTATTTTATATGAGTAACTATAGCATTAGAAGACATCATCAGGAAGCTGTAAATAAGCAAATTACCAGCTGTCTAAAAATTATCACTATCAAATTAAATGAGCTTCCCCCAGGCAAGCTAACATTGCTTTTACTTGAAGGCCAACTGAAAAATGAATCATGAGAGAGACAAGTCATGTAAATAAAACAGATTTTAAATTAATTCTATGTAGACTAACTTGAAAAATAAATCTTAAAACTCATTTCTAAATCTTGAAACAATCAAGTAACTGCAATGATGGTTGACTACTGTAGGCCCGATTAAATATTCCTCAAGGACCTTTGATTTCTTGCTTTTTAGATTAATGAAAATTTGATTATATACTATCAAGTCAGATAGCATATATGTCTTTCATGTAGGACACACTAGAAAGATTTTCAGCACAAAAAAATGGAAGATAAAAGTAACTTTGTGATTTACATGTGTTCGCTAAATACAAGTCAACTGTTCAGAGCTACCTTGGCTAACTACTCAAAAAATTAGATTCGAGAATGTCTTTAGAGGCCAAGTCTACAAGATGTATATTTCTTATCCTGTCAGTTTATTTCATCCTCTATTTACACAGATATATCCATAAGAAAATTGGAAGTAAAATGTAGAAGATGGTTAATGTTGCTTCTCTTTCATTTTGTCATTCACGACATTTTAGTCCACCCATTGTCCGTAGGCAGTAAAACATGTGGGCAAGGGGGTCAGGAGGCCTTCTGTGAAGATGACACTAAAAAAAAAAAAAAAAACAAAAGGGAAAGTGTCCAGATACAAGGGTATCTTGAAAGTGCATCAGTTGTTTTATCTGTGTCAAAAGGTCAAGGGTTTTAGCAGAGGGCTAAACAAATTTAAAGTTAGCTACTTCTGTCTCTCTGGAAACCAAAAAAGCTGTGTCTGCCATTGTGGAGCTAGTTAAAAAAGATCTATGTAGAGGATAATCCACCATTTTCAGAAATCCTATGAGGCATTTTAGGTATGGAGTTAAACATTTATTCTCTTAAGGGACCTTCTTCAATCCAATTCCAAGACCTCACCTTGGGGAAACAGGTTAATATGTTGCATTTAGCTTAGGTTCTCTCACAGTGTCCTATGGACTTACCTTGGGCCTCTGTTTGATGACCTCCTTAACTGTTAATCTCATCTAGGATATTGTTCTTTAAGTATCACTGAAGTGGCTAATGACAAAGACTTAGAAGAATGTATTTTTAAAAGGGACTTGCACCAAAAAAAAAAAAAAAAAAGTGTTATTTAGACCTAAAGAAATGTGTCATTAAATGGTGGGATGTTTAACATTGTGGTAGAAAAGGTACACTGTTCTGTATCCCCAAGACAACATTGCATAGCTGCCCACGTGTAAGGTCAGCTCTAAAACTTGGTAAAGGAAATGAGCCCTCTTATCAGCTGAGAATTTAAGCCACGTGTTTCACCTGCTCATTAACCAAGCCGGTGTGACAGGGAATGCAACACAAATCCTAGATGCTGTGTCTTCCCTCTTAATTACAAAGATTCTAGGAAAATTTAGTTTTGTATGTTGATGTTATTAGGAAAAATAATATTAATATATAGGTAAGTATGCAGGTAGGGAAGGGGGAGGGGGAGAGAGACAAAGAGACACCATTTGGGGAAAGTACATTGTAATTGTGACTGCCTTTGGAACAATAGCTACAAACACTATTCTAGTAAGGAAAATACAAATAGCTGGTAGATGTGTCTTCTGGTTATTTGATTGTAATAACCAACAAAAATTTATTATCATATACTCATTTAACTGCAAAACACTTCACCATCACTTATTATCCGATTTTCTCATCTGAATCTTGAGATAGTGCTAGAATGTTCCCTGATGGGTAACATACATTTGAATAATGCAGGGCCACATAATGATCGAGTGAGTTTGCTGGGGCCTTGGGAGGCTGGAGGCAGAGATGCGCGTAAGGGATACCGGACACTGACTCTGCCTCTCTCTGTGCCTCATTACTTCATGACTTGTAAGGAACTGTCTTTATCAATGCTGAGTTTGGCTGGAGGATCAGCAGGAATAAGATCTCTATAACAATTTCTTTTAAAGGCTTTTATATAGTGTAAATATTAATACCTCAAGAAGAGAAATGAAACTGCAAGTGAAATTAGGCTGAGGTTAAACAAGAATTTGCACTTTGCAAATTTGATATGATTCTATACTTGGGTTAAGGACTTAAGCCTAATGATCATCATTTTCTACTGCATATATTGCTGTTATGTATGTTTAACTTACTTCCGTTAATATACATATTTTTAAAATTAATTAAATCTCAAATGTAATTTAATTTTATGGTGCGAATGGTACATGTGGAGTGGGTGAGGGTGAGGGGTGTGCACACACATATGTATGTATCTTTCCTTCTGGCCAATTTATAGCCTACCTGGACCAATGCATCCATTATATTTGAGAGGCTTTTCAAACTTCTCTGAATATTCTCCAGAGATGCAGCTATATAAAGACCATAATGTTTTGTATCTAGAATTAGAGTAGCTGAGGAAAAAATATTTATTATCCATATTTTAATGGTAGTACGTAGGCTATTCTCTCCTCTCGTAAGATGCTTTCTTTCTAGGCATAAAAAATACTGATATTGTTATCACATGCATTTTTAAGCATTTTACATCCATTATTAAATGTAGTATTATCAACAATGTTCTGAAACGAATTTTCATTGTTATTCTCATTTTACTGATGACTTTGAGAAGAGAGGTAATTACATTGGCCAGAACTACATAGATAACAAGCAGTAAAGCAGGGATTTGAATTTAAATATGCTAGCAAATTTTAACACTTCCAAAAATAAAGGATATGCATATGCATGCATGTGTATGTATGTGTGTGTGACTACGTACTTTTCTTGAGTTATGACTTAAATACATCTTCAATTTGAAGGCTATGACGATTCGAATCTGTGACTGTGGAGTTTCCAGAAGCGTTCAGCTCTGTGATAGTAAACGTCACCTTATCAGTACATTTGCCAAAAGGTGATTATGATGAAGACATCATAACTGTAAATATAATTAAAATAACCAACTCTGAATGGCATCATATAATACATTTTTTCCTTTCTTCTTAAATTATGTGTAACTTTATTTTTAAAACATTTTAGCTGATTAAATATTTTAAAAATAACTAAAACATATGTTCATGATAACACAAGGTAATCACAACATGCATAAACATACAGGCTGAGCATCCCTAATCCCAAAAATCCAAAACTGAATGCCTACATGACACAAGTGAAAAATTCCACACCTGGACCTCATGTGCCGATTGGCAGTGAAATAATAATGGATGCAGGCAAGGACGTGGATTAAGGGGCATGTTCGATGTAAATTAACAAAGCCACTATGGAAAACAGCATGGAGGGTTCTCAAAAAATTGAAAATAGAACTACCATATGATCTAGTTGGGTATATATCCAAAAGAAAGAAAAACAGTATATTGAAGTGATACATGAGCTCTATGTTTATTGCAACACTACTCACAACAGCCAAGACTTGAAATCAACCTATGTGTCCCTCAACAGAAGATTAGATTAAGGAAATATGGTGTAGATACACAATAAAATACTATTCAGCCATAAAAATGGATGAAATCATGTCTTTTCACAGCCACGTAGATGGAACTGCAGGCCAAATAACTGAGACACAGAAAAATAAATATTGCATGTTCTCCCTTGTAAGTGTGAGCTAAATAACACATACACATGGAAGCAGAGTACAGAGTAATGGACAATAGAGACTCAAAGGGGTGGGGGGTGTGTTGGCTGGGGATGGGTGATGGGAAGTTGCTTGGTGGGTATGATGTTTTTTGCTTCAGTGATATGTTCACTAAAGGCTCTGACTTCACCACATCGCAATATATTGATGTAGTGAAATCGCACTTGTATGCCATGAATATACACAAATAAAAAATAAACCCAGAGATTTTTAGTTCTTCAAATAGTCATTATTGATTATAACATATTGGGAAATTACATTAACACATATTCTACTACTTAGTACTTGTAGTATACTTAGTGTCCTTACAATACTCTCTTGTAAAACTTTAGACAAAATGTATAATTTGCAAATACTTTTAAAAAGGATCTTTGCTTATTGACTTGTTAATGAAAGTCTAACCAGTAAGAACTTAGTCAGGGGTTGCTTTTTCCTTTTCCATTTTTCTTATAGTTATTCTATCTCCCATCAATCCTAACTACTCAAAGTAGTATTTATATTACCGTTATCTAGTTATTAGTAATTAAACGCATTTAACTCTTAGAAGTTAAAAGACCTCAAAATGTATTTGATGATGCTCACTTCCATATATTTTAACTTTGTTTGCAAATATGTTGTTATAATTGACAATTTTTCTATACAATATGCTTACATAAATATAAAGCTATAAAAAATATCTTATATATTCATTCTGTCTACTACTTTTAATACATGTAAAAGGAGTCAATAAAAATTATTGGATTATTTTACTGTGATGCATCCTGTTGCTTGAAGTGATTAAGTATAATGGTGAACGAAATTTTTAAAAACGTTTTGAATTTATCGATGACATTGCTGCTTATGTTTAGAACGCATACTAAAGAACATATTGTATTAAAAATTGGAAAACATCAATTTGAATTAGAGTTGACACTTTCTACACTACATATTTCTATAAATTGGTAGCATTTATTTACATAAGGATATCTATGGTGCTATTTTCAGAATATTTACAGCTACCCTTAAAAAATCAAAATCTTTTGATTTCTACTAATCTATGAATAAGAACTATTCTGTGCTAAAGATAATAAAATAAGCTTATATTTATTCACGGATACTAAGCATTTACAATAACATCTGTAATAAGTGTACAATACAACATGTGCTGTGGAATTCATCTTGCTATGCTTTTAAAATCCAATTTTCTCTGGCTTTAATGTGGCCAAATGATGTTCCTAGAGAAAAATCTCTAAAATATCATTTGTAAACTATGTCGCAGAAATATATAATTTTTAAAAAATGGAGGGCTATGTGTTAGTAGGTTACCTATTACTTTGACAAGAAATTAGTTAACTTAATGTCACACCTTTTTCCATATACAGGATAACATTAATCAAACCCACTACATTAAATTAGGCTCTAAAATTTAGACACTGGGTATTTCAGTTGCACATTATAATTACAATTCTTTATTTTTTCCTTTATTTTTAGCTCAGGAAGTAAACCCGACACACCACAGACTTGAGAATTAATTTCAACCCTAGAAACCTACATTATCATTATTATAATTATTACTATTATCATTATTTCTTTAAAGAGACTCATTGTTTTGAAAAACTATTGTTATCAAGCATGTTATTATTTCTATTACATTTATAAAATTATGAATGTCTAAAAAATAATTAAAGAATTTACATTCATTCAACAAACATTCATTGAGGGCTTACAATAGACTCTGTTCCTTTTATGCAATTATTTATTAAAATGTGTCATTTGGCTAATCTTCCCATATGGCATCAACTAAGAGCCCCAACAAGTTTTCTTAAACTTTATATCTCTTGGCATTATTAAGTACAAATAAAATTGTTTTATATTTTCATTTTAAAAAGCCATATACACCTTTTTACTTAAAAACTTCAAAAATATTTGTGTGGCTCTTGTGAATCAACAGTAAAAAGTATCAAGATTATAAAAAAGTTTCATTACTACTGATACAGATTATCTTTTTTCTGTATATTTGAATGATACTGTTTTTCGTTTCTAAATTTCTGCTCATGACCTCATCCTATTTTTATTTACCTTTTTTTTTTTTTTTACCTTTATTTACCTTTTATTTAAAAATAATTATTCAGGTCGCTATTTATCAACAGAAAATTTACCTAATGTTTGTTAAATGGGATGGGGGGAAGCAACCTCTAAAAGATTACATACAGTATGAGCCTATTTTTGATAGATATACATATGTACATTTACCTTATTTTTTTATGGCTGCTAACATTCTAACCTCTGTATGGTAAAAATCTCTTAATTGTATTAATCTACTGAGAAGCAGAGTCTACTTCCATATATGGAAGCCAAAGAGACAGGGCTAGGACATGAGTATGTTGGTTAGCATCCTTAATAATCTATGAACGCTGAGAAACTGACATGAATAAGTCAGGACAGTATAATACCGAAAGACTGGCAGTAGAAATGATGTGCTCCAGTGGCCTGGTACCAGCAGTGCAGTCTTACGCACACATGCGAGGCATGTCCTTAGCTATATCCTCATTACTAACTCTTTTAATTCTAGCCTTGCTATCAAAATCTAATACATTCCTTTTCTATTTAACTTAATTATGTTTTATTTTTTACTGTTGCTTGCAACCAAAATTACCTAAGATAAAATGTATTATAGGTATCAAACTCTTAAGAATATATGAGGACTCCGCACTTGTTAGCTGACTGCATTAGACTGAAGACGGAGGGATTTTCATTAACATCTTTAAAAGAAATCCTCAACTGCATGTATTTTAGCACCAAAGGTGCAATGACTTATTCATTATAGCTTGTGGTCACCCATTAGAGGCAAAGCTTCAGGGTGTAGTACTAATGTAGTCATTAAGTACTATGAAGGTTAAGAGGAACTTTAATGACTGCATGGTTGAGTGGGTGCTTTAAAATGTATTGGATAGCATAGAGAAAGTGAATGACCTACATTTCTCAATTTCCTGCTAAAGGAGTAGACTGAAACTCAGATATTTTGTGATACTACTTAAAGTACCTCCTATCTCTTGTAGCTTCAGGGGGAGGTAGTCAAAATACCTTGGCTTATGATTTTCATCATCAGTTGAATTCACAAGATTACCACACTTTTGAGATGAGAAAGTATTAATCTGGAAAGAGTTATACTCCAGAAATTGGAATGGGAATACTGCAATCATCCAAAGCTTCTGATCCCCTTGCCTGATAAGTAACTTTTTTTTTTTAACTTGTCTAATAGAGTCTTTCATCATCGGATTGAAGATGCTATTACTCTCTTTCTTACAGCAGTTGATTTACAAGAGAAAGCCGATAATCCACATGCTTCCTAGAAAACCACCTCTCCATGTTCTTTCCCTGTATTGTCAGATTCCAGAATAACCTGAATGTCTGATTACAGAATGAAACATTTTATCCATGGACAAATTGCAGAATTTCCCTAATTTATATTAATAAGTAATTAGGATATTAGTAAATCTTTGGGTTTTGCTATTGTTTCACCAAGGTTTGGGGTGGGGAGGGTGGATCTTTTTAGATAAGGGTCAGTTTATCAATGTGGATACACTTGCCAGAGTTTCCTTCTCCATTATGCTAATTCGGCCCTCTGGGTAATTGCAATAGTTTTCTTGGCTGGTTGTCAAAAATATGGACCCAACAATGACCCCCATTAAATGACATTATAATGCCAGCAATTACTTGGTATATCCTAGAATAAGGAATCCAAAATATTGAATTAATAGAAATGTTAGAGGTGACTTTTAAAATATTTAACATACCACTTGCTCCCTAAAAGTATCTGTCCAGTACATGAAGGGAATCACTTGACTAAAATCCTAAGAAATGTAAAGGTGAGTAGTGTCAGTGTTGTTATGTGATATTTTGTAGACTAGCATGCCTGTAAAAGACACCGTGGTTGAAAAAGAGACCCTTGATTTCAACATGATTGAGTAGATCTTGGAGTAGTAGAGAAAAGTAATGTCAATGAATTACCGGAAGCAAAGTAGACACACATAGGAGGTAACAGAGCCTGCTAAGAATATTTCTATCTGTAGGGATATTTGAAGGTGTACAACTAATTGTGCATTTTTAGGACCAAAATAAATATTAATAATTTTTTAAAGTACTAAATAGCAGGTACTACTGGTGGCCTATGTAACAGTCATTCACAGTATGTTCCATATTAATAGCACCTTAATTTTGTTTAGGTACACGACACTCAAAAAATTGATTCCAATGTCCTATTCAGACATAAATAATTATATCTAAGTAAATCATGGTTATCTCATTCATACTGCTAGTGATTGATTTAGGCTTGAGGGTCTTTGGCAAAATTATAAAATATGAGGGAGGACTTCTAGGGGCTTCCTGGAAAGGATCCTGCTTTTAAAAAGAAATACAAGGAAGATAGAGCCACTTTTCCATCACTGAAATATAACCTGTGTGGGTGATTCCTGAGACTGTAGCAGCCATCCTATGAGGATGCAGCAAGTAGCCCATGGACCAAGCTTACTGCTGAAGATAGATAGCAGAAATATGCAAAGAATCTTCAATGAATTTTTGGACAAACTGAATTAACCAATCGTATAGCCTCCTTTCTCTAGATTCCTTCTCGTATGAGAGAGTGCAAAAAAAAAAAAAAAAGTGTCTTCATGGTTTAGAAAGTTTAACTGATATTGCTTTGTACTTTTGAAAAAAATAATTTCAGGGGTGGAGATCAGAGGCATGTTTTACTGGAGCCAGGATGACAGATTCATGGTTTCTCACATAATCCCTGACAAACACAGAACCTCTCTAATGAAGAGAAGCCAAGTCCATGTAATAGCAACATGGATGTAATGTGAATCATTCTTTTAGGCTTCCCTTAAAGGACCTGTGTAAATTTATCATAATGTCTGTGCCACGAATAAAGGAGAAAGTTCAGACCTACCTTGGATTATTAGACAGTGGCTCTGATTCTAGCATTAATTGTTAGGGACCTAGAACACCACAAGTTCACCAATCAGTGTGAAGGTTTATAGGGGTCAGGTGATAAATTCAATGTTGCCCTAAGTTTGCCTCATAATCAGCCCAGGGAAAGCTCCAATGCATCCTGTTTATTCTATCGGCTCCCAAGTACACATTTGGAAAAGATCACTTAGCAATCAGCAGAATACTTTCACTGGCCTGTTGGTGTTTGAAGTAAGTGCTGTTTTGGTAGTAAGGAGTAACTAGAAGCCTCTGGGGCCATTTCTTCTTATTCAAACAGTTAATAAAAATCAATATCATATCTCTAAGGAGAGTACAAAATTAGTACAGCCATCTAAGATTTTAAAAACTTAGGATGGTGATTCCTTTTGCATTCTCACTTAATTCTGTTTGGTTAATGGAGAAGAGGATAGCTCTTAAAGAAGGACATAGGACTAGCATATGTTTAATTGATTAGTAATTCCAATTACAATTAGAGTTCCAGATGTGGTTTCTTTCCTTCAGCCAAAACTGTGTCCCCTGGCTCATAGTAAATGGATATTAACCTAATCAATGTTTTTTTATCTTTAATCCCAGAGAAGACCAGAATCAGTTTTTTTCATCCAGTATCAAGAGAATATACTTTTATCACCTTCCTTTATTGTTACACAAGCCTCCCAATTCCTATGTTACAATATAGTAGTGGGGCCCTTAGATATATAACCATCCCAAAGGGAATAAGTGGCTATAATATTTGATGACATCATGTTGCTAGGACAAAGTCACAAGGAGTGAATACCTCAGCAAAATACATGCGTTAGTACAAAATACCAGGATCTGCAATTTCAGTGAAGTTTCTGGGGATCTATTAATATTGCCCTATTGGGGTAATGCACTCCATAGTGGAGGATACTTTTGCCCTTGCCCTTAGATAAGAGACACAACATTTGAGCCTTTTTATAATTTACATTCAACAAACAGTATATTTTATACAATAAACATACTCTGACCCATTAATCAGTTACCTGAAAGGATGCTACTTTCAAATAAGGCTCGGAGCAAAAGAAGGTTTTCTCATTAGTGAAGAAGGCAGTACAATAATCTCTGCTATTGAAAGATATAAAAAATGTACACAATGTTTTTGGCACAATGGACTAGAGTATACAGAAAGGAACAAGTTCCTAAATGAGAATTACACTGAAGACCGTCAGGGTTTTTAAACAAACTGATGCCTCTTTAGCAATAACTTGTGTCCTTTTGACAAGAGCTCTTCACCTGCACTGGAATTTGACAGTCTGAATACCTAAACATAGGACAGAAATGACCCTGTGAGCTTACTGAAGTAGGTATTATCTGATCTACTTTCCTCCAAAGCTCAGAGTGGCCAGTACAGGACTCCATCATCACACAGAAATGGAATCAACCAAAGGAATTGAATAAGCAGACAGAACACACTCTCAGTGCCACCCTCTTGCCATGTAATAATCCTCCTTTAATACTTAACTCTTATCTCATGGAGAGTAGTCAATGACCATTCAAGCGAGGAGGAAAATGCTAGAACCAGTTTTACAGTAAGTGCTGAATGATATGTCAGTACTAGCTAGAAATTAATTATTCCTGTGGAAATATGCTTTCATCCCAGTTGTACCTGAAAGACTATAAAAGAGGCTAATCCTTGCAGAATGAGTAATTTTAGAAGTGTATGTTACTGACCACATCTTTCTGGAAGGGGTAATGGCCTAAAGCAAAAAATCTACACTAAATCATAGAGCCTAATGGTTTTGGCAGATGTTTAAGGAAATGAGAACAGCAAGAGTCAAGGATTAGTAACAAGGCAGTTTAGGAAGATGAGAAAGGACCTTCTGAAATAATCCCAGAATGTGAGGATATATGTGCTACATGTGAATTGTAATTTGAAGGTTCATTTGAAAGTTTCCAAAATGGGGAAAACTTAATAACCAGGTAGACAGAGGACCTGCTCAGTGGATGTCAGTAACCTTCATTCTTTAGTCTGTGTTAGGCCTGCGACATGGGCTCATCAAGCACGTAGCCAAGGCAGCAATAGAGGAAGTCAAGCAGACCCCCAACACCTTCAGCTTTTTCTAACCAAAGCTCACCTGACTACTGTCACTGATGAATGACAAATTTTCCAATACGAAAATCAACAGTTTAGTTTGCGGGGTGATTGAACCTATTGAAGGACAGTAACACTGGTCCTCTTCAAAGGGTATAAAGAGTAACATGTGTAAAATCCAGGTACTTCTGTGAAGTATTCTTTCATGCAGCATAGACTGCCTGGGTTAATATGCTGGTTCCACTACTTCCTGTGTGAATTTGGGCAAGTTGTGTAAACTCTGTTTCCTCAACTTTAATGTGAAGGGGAAATCTTGTACATGTCTCAGGGTCATTATGAGGATTGAAAAACTTAATATACATAAAACACTTAGAACAGTGACCAATACATTGCAAGCACCATATAAGCAACAGTTAAATAAATAATAGAAAACTATCACATCTACATGTAGCAAAATTAATGGAAGACTATAACGAATGATTGTTCTACCTCTTTCAGGATTGACTGTGGGGGCACACCAGTTGGTAAAAAGCCTCAGCCACGTGTGGTATTAGCTAAAGAAAACATAAATGGCTAGTGGTGGGAAGAATGCACGAACACTAATTATATCCTCATAACCAGTTACAGGAATGAGATTTATAGTAGCTCTACCCATATTCTTTTTCCCTAACTATGTGTATAAAAGTAAATATTTGTTTTCATTTACTTTCCTCCAAGTTTACCCCACTTTTGTAATATTAAGTACATATGTGGTGGTAAACTTTTCAACGTGGCCCACAGTTTGCAGGATAATGAAATGGATCACAACAAGTAACAAAAGAAATGGACATCACCAGGAGATACTACAGCTGATGTTAGGTGAGTGATGAAAATTTGGACTACTTTTTTTTGAGAGGGTGGTTAAATGAAAGATAGTTATAATATATAACTCAGGAGCAGTGGAAAGAAAAATAAATGTAGCTGTTTTATGGCCATTGAACTAGAACCTATTGAATATTAGTCAATACCCAACTTTCAGGTTCCCTTTTCCTTTTGGAACAATCTCCCATTGTGTGTGTCTTGGTGGGAAGTAGGTCCAGTGTCCCATATGAAAGCTGAAGGGGCCATATAGCTGAGGATATAGGCATACGTCTTGGGGTAAAGCAAAGTCTCAGTGTCATGGGGAAATTCATCAAGGCACATAGAAAATACCAAAGACCCTGCAGGGTCAGTAACATGAAGAGTGTGGCTGTGATGACAATAGTAGCATCCCAACTAGACTGGTGTGACTTTGGCTGCATTTCTGTGTTCTCTGTCCTTGCTGCCTTTTTTCAGAAGCTTAGATCTCCAATCTTCTCAATATTTTTCATTCTGTTGCTGGCAATCAAGAAATCTAATATGAATTAAATATATATTGACATGCATCTTTAAACATATATACCCACAGATGGAAAAAATTTTTGTGTGTGTATATGTATTTCTAGAAAATCATGAGAAGCCATACATCCAAATACTAATAGCATCGAACTTGGCATGACAGAATTCTGTGGTTGATCTTCATTATTTTAATTTTTTATATTTTCTTATTTTTCTACTATACTTTAAATTCAGGAAAAAAACACAAAATGTGTCAAATTCGAAAAACAGATTTTGTTTTCTCTCAGTTGTTGGAACTTTATCCTTCAACCTGGAAATTTAACTTTCTCAGAGGTTATAAGACAAGAAATTAGATATGTAAATATGATTAACTTGGTAATAGCATGCCTGAGTTTATTTTTGCATTATGACGTGGCTCACTTCATTGGAGTAGGAAGCCAAAAAATGAATTTATAAAATTGTAAGTATTAGGAAAATTATTATGAATTGGAAAGAAAGGGAAAAGAAAATACAGTGGAAGATAAATATTTATTTATTTATATTTCTTTGAATTTGGTTTAATGAGGAGTTAAAGGTGATAAATTCAAATTCAGCAGGGCCTGGGAACTGTATTGTTCTCAGAGATGTATAACGAGCAAGGAGTGACGGTGAATGAAGGACCACTGAGCTAGATCCACATGCCATGCTTTGGCACGAAGATTTTGTGAGGGGAGCTCAAGCTCAGAAGGCATCCTAGTACAACAGAAAGTGTTTTTGCACATACATATACACACACACATTTATATATATATATATATATATACACATGTACACATGTATATAAAGAGTTGAAGCACAATAGGCTTATGAATCACTGAATCCTGTGTTTAATTATTAGTTATTTCTCATACTAGCTATATAACTCATGTTACTTTATTTTTCTATCTGGACCTTCAGTTCCTATTGTTAAAAAGAGCAAAATGATTACGTAACTCTTTGGGTTGGGTTAAGCAGTGAATGAGATAATCCATGAAGAGTGTGTATCCCAGTTCATTGCACAAAGTAGGCGCTCAACACATTTTAGCCAAAATCGTTATTTTTATATACTGCTGCTAGTATTCTAAGATACATGTTATAATATGGACTCAGTAATGGAATGACCGTTAGAAAGCATTTATTTCATGTTCCCTACTCTCTTTACAGGTCAAGAAGCTGGGACTGGAGATTTTAAGTACCTACCTTAAGGTGACACGCATTTTTAGCAGAAAAATTAAAAATAAAAGCCAGATTTCCTGAATCTCAGGAAAAAAAAAATCTTAGTTTTTTCTCCACATGGTGTATCTCTCAATTTCTCAGATCTATGTACAGATAATACTACACATTTGCCAAAAGGACATGGATGTACCTTAGGTTAACTACTAACGTGAATATTGAGACTGCATTTGTAAAATCTTAAAGAGAGATCTGTCGGATTTTTCTTTTAACATTTGTTAGTGTCTTAATATGTTGGAAAATACATGTTAGTGCTCCTGTTAAAACATTTCATTTTTTATCTTTTCTTGGACAAGGAATTAGGATATTTAATGTTTATAAAAGATTATAAATTTTTAATACTAGAAAAATTATTGCTTATTTTTGCTCTAAAATAGCTAAAGGAATATTTTTAGATGCATATATACATATTTATACATTTATCTATATTTTAAATCATGAGTGAAAATAAAGGATATTGATTTTCATTGAGAAGTCTTCTATAATCTGTATTTTTTTTTTTTTTTTTGAAACAACACATCCGTGGTTGTCTGCTTGAAGCAATTTTAAAGGGCAGTAGCTCAAACCACAAAAACTCAAAGTCTACTGAAGGAGAACAATTTCTTTTGGTATGGAAACAAAGAAGCAAAAATCTAGTATGGTGCTTTGTAGTAACATGGCAGGATTTTTTCATTTCATTTTTCCTTCCTGAGTGACAAGGGGAATTAAATCCATGATAATATTGACAGCTATTAACTCAAGCTGCTAATTCAAATGGATTTTAAGAAAGAAAAAGGAAGGAAGGAAAGGAAAGGAAGAAGGACAGAGGGAGGAATAAAAAAATATGTGGGGGATAAAAAAAAGACCAGACATCAATATTAATTCTAAAACTAGTATAATTATTAAAACCTGATACTAATTGTAAAGGAAATTATCCTTTTAAGTAAGATACCAACTAAAAGTAATGAACTATTAAAAGAAAAATTTTTTTCCAGATCATTGCCGCGTTGGCTGTCTCCTGGGAAGCGTTCGATAGCAGAGTGCTTCACACACGAGGTAGTGGGCCCAGCCGTGCACATGATGTGGACGAAAATGGAATTTCTACTTACCTATTTCATTTGATCTTTACTGGATATTTTTGTGCATTTTTCATACTGAGTATAATATATCAGTATAGCTGTACTTATATATCAAGGATACACAGGTGAAACTGTTTAAATGATTGTATACGTGATCAAAGTTGTTTAGAGATCACTAATTGAAACTGTCAAGTACTAGTTAGCAAACTATGGCCCTTGGGGCCAAATTCAACATCTATCACCTGTTTTTATAAGTTTTATCATAACACAGCCGTGTTTGCATATTATGTATAAATGCTTTTGTGCTACAATGGCAGAGTTAAGTTGTTGCAATGGAAACCTTATGGCTTCCAGAGCCTAAAATACTTATTCTGTAGCTATTTGGAGAAAAAGTTGGCTGATCTATGCTCTAGAGAATTCGGGTCAAAGTTTTTTGTGGACAGGGAAGAAATCTTAATATCTCTTACTTAGGGACTTGATTCCAGAGTTTATAATTAGTTGTTACACCTTGAAACTTTCTCAGCTAACAGAAAAAGGTGCCAGTGTATCACATTTTTGTTTTCACCATAAATAGTAAGTACACTGTATATCTATTTTTGCAAATTAGGCCTTTTCTCTATTGCTAAAGAAGGCCAGTGACCTTGGCCAAGTTACTTAAATCCTCTAAGCCTCAGTTTACTTATATAATAAAATTAAATACTATTTTATATGGTTCTATAAGGACTATAATGCCTCCGTGTGTCCTATGTTTTGCAAATGAGCCTCAGTAAAAAATGCCTTTCTTCCCACACATTTTGATAGGATACATATCATGTAGGTTTGACTCTATAGAGTAACAGCAATAGACAAATATTTATTGATCTTTGAAAATACATATATTGTGTTTATGCAAATTATGTATCTAAAAAAGTCAACATAAGTAAAAATAAAGATACACAAAAACAAGATATAAATTACAGGTTAAATAATATTCAAATGAGAACAGAAATATAAATAAAAGTACAGGAAAATTGTGGCTGATCTTTGATGGGTGTTAACTGGTGCAATTTAGCCAGAAATTTGGCCAGTGATATCATTGATTCGACAGACTTTGACTGTACCATTCACTTTGCAGGCTTAAGATTCAACAGGGGAAGAGCATTACTGTATTTCATGATCATAATTAGAAACAAACCTGTGTACATGTCTTCAAGTACAGGTGTTCTAGGTTGGAGTTCTAGTGCTGTATGTTTCCTTTTAATTATGTTCTTTTGATCCTTTAAAGATTTTTAATTTTGTTCATCAGAATCCATGTTCTTAAAGGGAGAAACCATGGATTTTTTTTTATTGTTAACTGCCATGCATTTTACTTTTGTTTTTCGTTTTTAATTTTTTGTTATACTGATTTTTAAAGAATATGTAATTGACAAAGATTGAATATATTCAAGGGCTACAATGTGATAATTTTATATATGCGTACGTTGTATAATGACTATCACAATCAAACTAACACATCCATCACCATTCATGCTGTCCGTTAGATCACCAGCACTCAATTTTATAACTGCCTGCCATTTGTGACAACATGGATGAACCTGCAGGACATTATGCTAAGTGAAATAAGCCAGACACAGACAAATGCCATATGATCTCATGCACATATGAAATCTAGAAGTCAAACTCACAGAAACAGACAATAGGGTTGTGGTTGCCAGGGGCAGAGGGGTGGGGAAAATGGGAAGATGCTGATCAAAGGGAACATGTATTTTTATCTTTATAGTCCTAATGTCTGGCTTTGTGCCTAGAAAATATTAAGTTCTTCATAAATATAGGATAAACGAAAAATAAAAGGAACTGATATGGTAATCGGAAGCAATGGGTGAGATAAAACAAAGGGAATCCATCATAACCGTCACAAATTACTAGAATTGACAGTTACTAGGTTTACCTAATAGTTACCCTTTAATTTTAAATATTATATACATACAAATAAATCTCATTAACTAGGATTTGTTCAAGGTACAAGCTCCTGATGTAAAAATTCAGTTTTTTGAAAACATTCAAGACTTTTTACTGAGGTTAGCATCTGAAATGTTAAAAATCAAAGAAAAGTTTCAGAATTTGTGACATTTTAATTTATAAACTAAATAAATTTAAAAAAAGGAACTGGGCTTGTTAGCATAGAACATCTATAATGCAGATATTGTTATAGCTTGAATAACTATTTTAATTTAGTTATTTACATTATCGACTTTAAATAACTTGAAATATATCTTTATAAACTGTTAAAATATTAGCTCCTTTCCCATGTATAGCTATAAATAATGACCCCTAACAATTCTAGTTAGTAACATATCCCAGTATTTTCAAAAAGAAAAGAGAGAAAGAAATATATTAATATTACAAAATAAGAAGGTCTTATCTGCCCTAAGTTGAACGATCTTGTCCACAGCAAACTTTAGAGGCGGCCCGAAGGCAAAGATGCAAAGACAAGGACCAACAGGGCATATGATAGGCCCTCTGAGCCACTCCAAAGCAAGTTACAGACCTCATGAGGGTGTATATGTTTGTGTGTTTGGGGGACGGGGGGTAAATTAAAGTTATATTTGAGCTCTTTTCAATACCCAAGGACCTCTAATATGGCTGGAAGGTCCAAATAATGAGGTCCTTTAGTCAGTGGTGACATTCAAAATCATGTCCTAGTCTCTAAGGTATGTTGAACTGAGATAGGCCTAAGCAATGAGCTTGAGGTAAAAAAGAATTTACCCATGTTTAGGAGAAAGTCTTCAGCAAGAGGACATGAAATCAATCATATGAATGAAAATCTGAAATGTTAAGCACAGAGAAGGCAAATCATAGTGTCAGTCTTTATGGGCTGGCTATGCAAACCTGGTAATGCTTAACAGAAGACCACAGATAAGTAACTAAGTTGTCAAATATAGCGCTATTCCCACCTCCATGTCCTGGGGAAGGTCATGACACTTGGAGCGGGGGAGGGACAAGGGAAGGTAAGGCAAAAGCCACAGTGTGACACTTCTCAGTACCAGCAACTGGGCGGTACTAAGGCAGGCAGGAAATTAATCTACTTATGTTTAGAGAAAGACTAATTCCCAGTGTTATACAAATTATGTAGCTAGGCATGGCAAGTAACTGCTATTTTTAATATTTGCTATTTTCAGATTATCTTAGTGTTAAACAGATGATTATACACCCACCCCACCCCACCCCTGCTGCACCCCCAGCAAGATATGTTGTTTCTTTTAACAATGTTCTGTTCTCACCCAAATCAAACCCAGATTGCAGCGCTTTACACCTATGCATAAAAGCACTGTAGACAGGGATATTTAACAAAACTTGGTATCCAGAAACACTTACAATCAAAATTACTCGTCTTCTTCAATGTTGTACTAAGTTTCCACACAATTTATCCAAAGTTTAAGATAAGGAATCACACTCTGGACAAGTAAGCAACTTTAGTATGATGATATTATTGAAAGTACAAAGTTATTTTCTCTTCAGACTTCATCTTTACAGAAATTGAGCCCTTAAAACTACTCTAAATAATTTTTGATAAATATTGCAATCAAGATTTTATAAAATAAATTCTTTTCAGGTAATGTGGCTCATGAGAACAAAATTATTTAAACATATAAGATAGTGGGTCTTAAAACATGGTGTACATGAATTGCCAGAGGAGTTTGCAGATCCCTGGACTATGCCAAGGAGTTCTGATTTTGTAGTTTGAAGACAGATCTTGGAAACTTATTTTTAAGCAAGATTACTCTGTCAAATGCCAAATAAAACAGAGATCAAAGAAAAATGAAATGAAAAGGTGTTAGTGCTGACAGTGTTTGGATAGTAGAAATGGAGCATTGAGAGTTGGAGGAAGGAGGATTTCCTTTTGGTTGACTAAAAACTGCCAAAATCATCTCTGAAGGAAGCCATGTTTTATACCCACAGGAGAATTACAGGGAGTAGGGGATTATGATAAAGCTTTTATCTTGGACAAAACTGATGCGGTGACAGTGCTGTGATGGGTGAAACTAGCAAAGAGAATATCATGCTATCAAATACAAAATTTCCTGAGTATCCCAGAAAAAACAAAAAGGCATCCGGACATTAAAGTAATTAGGTTATCCTTCTAAACAGTTTTGGTTTTAAAATATTAAATTGCCAAAGAAAAATTTTAACTAAGCTCTTAAGTAGAAAGAATAATGTCTAAATGTAGTTCTAAATGCCCTTCCAGAGTAGTTAAAATTAGGCCCTGTTTTTCTCTGTCCCCATGCACGATTAAAAATAAATAAATAAAACAACCAAATCACATTTGACTATATCCAAAAAGTGATTACTTTGTCATTTTCACTTCAATTGGACACATATGCCATCCACAACAAATTACTAATGTGTTCTATGATATTTTGCAAATAAATACAATGTTTTTTTTACTTGTGAGTACCATCTGCAGTATTTCAAGCATGAAAAATATTTTAATGCTTCAGGGATTTTTATATAATTGGTGCTATATTTTTTCTGAGAATGGCTCAAATGACCGATTATGAAATATTTGTCCAGTTTGACTTATATTAACTCTTAAAAATAATATCCCCAGTCTCTGACCTCAATTTGAACAGTCACCCTGATTCCTCACCAATCACCCCTAGTCTTGCCATATTCCTGCCACTTTACAGGAAAACAAAACAAAGCAAATCAAATGGGTTACCTAAGTATGGAAAAGGATTTTCCCCCTGGAAGTCCTTGGTCATTTCTCATTAAGCATAAACACAGAGATGATAAGATTAAACCTCCTTCCTGCAATAGCTAGTTTCTCTGTCATCCCATTATTTCATTCTTTCTGTTGCTGCGGGAGCTTTCCAGGCAGGACCAAGTACTCTTCCCAGGCTGCTGCTGTTGACCAGGAAACCTCCTAATCACCCCAGACTTACCAGAACCATCTGGGGCCTGTGAAGTTATCTTGGAGCATTGAAAGAGGAGTTGCAAGGCTGTCTGTGGAGCTGAGCCCTCAGGCTGATAAATGAAATGCTTTGCCTCTTCACTAAACCAGCTGAGATACCTGCTCGTAGGTGATGCACATCACACTTTTTAAAAGAGGCAGCTCCACGTGATGAAGCTACATCCTGCCAGAGCAGCCCCCAGCAAGAAGTGCCAGAAAACGAATATCACACAAAGGTAGCAGCAGCCCACGTGATTCACAATCAGCATTGAGGACTTTTCTCACAAGGAAGAACTTGTGAACAAGTCAGATGTGCTGGGTTGCCAAATTGAGAGCAGCGAAGGGGGGGGGGGATTTAAAAGGACCTCTGAAAAGTTATACCCCACTTCAGAGTTGTCTATTTTTAGTATGATCTTGACACCAATCTCATAAACTAACCTATGGATTTTACATTGTAATTTTCAGAGGCACTAGCTGCAAAGCCAAAGATTCCCCAGTGCCTTTTCTGTTATGCTTATTTCTATCAACACATGTCCCATTAACACCATACCTTGGCTTGAGGATTGTAAATAGGGACATGGCCCTAGACCATGTCTTCCTTGAGGGTCAGAAATGCATTTCAAAAGTAAAATCTAAATTACGTAAAATGCGATAGTAAATGCACAGATGAGTATAGAGCAAAAAAAGTAGGAATGACATTTATCACATTAATAAGCATTTACATGGTTTATATAATTCAATCATCACAACTCAAGAGGCAAGTGATAAAAAGACTGAAGCTTAAAGAACTGAAGGCCTTGTCCAGTGTGACCCAGCTTCTCAGTGGTAGATCCGAGCTTCATACCTTGGCTTTCTGCCGCAGAGTGCTACGCTTTCAACCTGTATTTTCTATCTATTCAGTAACATATTAAAGAGATTAAGAAAATCGATCACACAAAACAGGTATGTTAAATATATATATATCCCCAAATATTTACCTATTTTAATAGAAAAATATTTTTAAATGATGCTCATGTGGACAAAATCCATATGTGTGGAAGCCTTATTTCCCTTTCTTGCAAGGAAAAAAGTTTATAGCTATTTGATCTTCAAATTTTCCAAGTACTAAATATAAATCATTTGCCTTAACCTACTGAATATGTCTTTGAAAATCAATCAAAAATGCACACTTTGGTTGTTTCTAATAAATAACCTATTTACTAGAGGATCCAAGACACTTTCTAAGTTAAGACAGAGAAATGTCTGAGCACATCAATTACTACAAAACAGGGTGTTTCTATGTATTTGGGAAGCGGTCACTTACAAAAGGAAGTTATTGATGAACTTTCTATGAAAAAGTGCAGCGAAGAAAGCAACTGTATTTATTGGGAAAATTTGTTTCCTAGACTACCCACAATGAATTCCATCTAATCCCAAAGGACCAACTTGGGCACGCAGAATCTACAACAGCTATTTTTTATGAGGGATTCAGGAAAGATACATGTACCTGGATTATTATAGAAGACAAAGAATGAGAAAGAGAGATGAAACAACCCAAACCAAAAAACCAAATTGGGAAGATTATGATTAGCAATGTCCCCTTTCAGTTTTTACACAAAAGCTGTTGATTGACTTTATATGGGCTGGTTTGGCTAAACTAGAACAAAAAGTCACAATATTAATACCTCCTTAAATTTACATATGAAAGTCTGACTGTAATATTATTGTCCATTCTCAGTTTGGAAAGAATGACAAGCCAGAAAAAAAAAAATAATAATTTTCACGCTTAACATAGTGAATTGCTGTGAATCACTCCAGATTTCAAGGAGAAGCAAATTTGTCTCAGGTGTGACTGCTAAGCTCTTGACTGGCATTTTAATATCTTAGTTCATGGTCTTCCAATGTCAGTCCCCAGTGAATCCGAGCTAAGGAAATACTAGCTGTGTGCTAATTTCAAAGCTGGGTTTTGTATCCAGCTGATGCTCCACTCAAAATCAGCAAGTTTCTAAGAATTGAGTCAAAAATCTTCACATGCTCTTTCTGAATACAGTAATGCATGCCTTTTGGAGTTTAATGTAGCAAAGTCAGAGAAGAGCATGGTCATGCAAAGGAATAAAATCTGTCCAGCACTCAACTCAGCTCCTAGTCAAGAGCAACCATCAATATAATGTGAAAATAAATGCATGGACAGATGGCACTGATAAACACCAGAGCTAGAGCATGCTTATGCTGTGAACTCACTAACAGAGAAGTCACCCAGATAATCCAAATCAACAAATGCCAACTCTTATCACCTCAGCCCCATGACCCAAATCACTTCAATTTAATTCTGGAACACCACTTAATTGTATTTAAGGATATTTAAAACTGATTTTTAACCTTTGCTTTTAGATATCCAACCTTTGATCTTTCTAGTGAAGTTAGTGGGGTTCAAAACACATTATAACCCTTGAGACTTGTAAGATCAGAAGCCATGATGAAGACAGGAAAGGATTCTGGCTCATCATATGGTAAAGAAGTGCCATTAACATGTAAATTTAAATTGTTGTTGTTGTTATTATTAGCATTACTATCGTCTTGGTTTTCTACTCCACTGATCGGATGGATCACCGAAACATCAAACATACAAGAGCTTAAGCAATGTTTTCTGCAGTCACATGATGAATTTCAGATAATTCATAGTTAAAATAATAATTAAGTGGATGAAAGAAGAGATTTAATCTTTTATTTTTTTCATTTTTTAAATTGACAAATTAAAATTGTCTATATTTATGGCATATATGTTTTGCAATATGAAAAACATTATAGAATGGTTAAGTCAAGCTAATTGTTAAATTAAAGCTAATTGTCAAGTTAAAACAAGCTAATACATAATAACTTATGTATTACTTCAAACTTATTTTTTTGTGTGTGGTGAGAACTTATAAAATCTACACTCTTAGCAATGTTCAAGTATACAATACATTGTTATTAACTATGGTCACAGTGTTGTACAATACATTTCTTGAACTTATTCCTATTGTCTAACTGAAACTTTATATCCTTTAACCAACATCTCCCCCATGCTCCCCACCCCCACCCCCAGCCTCTGGTAACTAACATTCTAGTCTCTGCTTCTGTGAGTTTGACTTTTTTCTTTTTTATTATTAAGAAGAGATATAATCTTAAGCAAAACCCTTTGGAGAAGGTTTAAATACAGAAAGGTATAATGATTAAAAGCCTTGTCTTTGGACGTAGAAAGACCTCAGGTGCCACCTGCTAGCTCTGTGATTTTAGACAAAGTTATTTAACCTAACTTCAGATTCTTCATCTGTAAACTGGTGATCACAATACCTGACTTATAAGCTTATTTTGGGTTAAAGTGAAATGGTGTGAAGTACAATACTTAGCATGTAGTAAACATTCCATAATTAGTCCCTGCTATTATTTTAGCAGAAATGATATGAGCAAAAGTGGAATCAGTATTATAGACACTGTCAAGCATCTCTGACTGAAATTTACCTTCAATGGGTTAATGTAAAATATTGCTGACTATGAACTAAAAAGTGAAATGCTCTCACCAGGTCATCCTTGGCATGGCAGCTTCTACATATGCAAAACTATTGTATCTGTTCCCTAGAGTCAATGGGGAATCAATCGTATCTTTTAGAATGTATACAATAAAGATTTGAATGTTGTTCTTTTTGGTTCAATTAAAGTTACAGCAAGTACTGCAGAACATAAAGAATCATATTCTTCAGTAATGAGCTTTCTGTTCAATTATAAGATTTAATTAGATTCTTTATGAAATGTGTAAAGAAAAAGTACAGGTAATTTTGTAGGAGGTATCTATGATATGTATTCATTTATAATTTCAATGGACATATATCTTTCTGTTGCTTATTACAAATAATTGTCATAACAAGAACCATAGCTCCTTACTCTCAATGTTGGCAACATCGTCATCATAAAAAAAGTAAACCACAAAGTCCATGAGCTACTTATGTTTAATAAAAATGTTAATGGATTTTCAAATTAAGTTCTATGAAGTCCTTTAATTTTAGATTCAATCTGGATATTTCTCTCCCTGATAAATGGAATTGAGTATGTAACTCTTATTATCTGCAGAGCATTGAACAAAGATGAGAGATACACGGCAAGGGAAGATGGATGCATTATGAAGTTCTCAGACTCAGAAAATTCTATGGCTAAGTTAATCAAATTTTAAAAATTTGCGTAAGTTAAATTTACAGATGAAAGTAAAAAAATCTTCCTTAGTACACCTAAAATCATCATGTTGAATCACAGTAGGCAGAGACACTGAAATAAAAAAAACTTTGGTAGCAATTATTCTCATCAATAAGAAGCCACCCAAGCATAAAAGAACATAGAACTAGGATAAATGGTAATAGACAAGGACTGTTAGACATGGAGAAAAGGAGGAAGAGAAAATTGAGACTAAAAGTCATTTCCTTCTTTTAAAAGATCTCTAATGAAAAGAAATTATAAGGTAAAATCAGAAACCTGCTATTGTGTCTAAAGGTATGTAGAAATATGCTTAAGTTAATTGTATAAAAACTAGATATAATTATCATACCTTCGTATTGATTTTTTTCATGTAACCTTTTGTGTTGTCTAAATTAATATTCATGTGCTTTTGTTTATAATTTTTAAAGTAATTATTACCAAATTTATTGAGCATTTATGTATCAGACACAGTGCTAAATACAGGCAAGATATTCATTTATTCTTAATGATAATCTTATGAGATAAATATTATTTTCCTGTTTTTCAGATAATATGACAAAAGCTTGGGGAACTTTAGTGATTTCCCTAATCAAACTGGCAATGCATCAACATACACAGTATGACTCCCAAGCAGAGGCTCTTTATCAGTGTACTGTATCTGAGTGAATCAGGGCTATCTGATAGAGTCCGACAGGCAAGATTTTGGTGCCTAGAAGTAAGCACACCAAATAGGCATCACCCTTATAGCGTTATGTATGTGACTTCACATGGTCTAATTCCATGTGATGCATAGAAGTACCACACATTATTCAAGTCTCATATAATCTCAGTGTAGCCTATGATATAGAAGACCTTTACAGTGTACAGAAGGGAGTGCCAAACATTTTCTGTGAAGGGCCAGACAGTAAATACCTTAGGCTTTTCAGGACAGACAGGCTTTATTGCAAGTACTCAAATCTACTGTTATAAAAGGAGCCATAGACAACATGGAAACAAAAGAGCATGGCTATGTTCCAATAAAATTTTATTTATAGACACTAAAATTCAAATTTCGTATAATTCTTATATGTCATAAAACATTCTTTTTTTGATTTTTTCCCCAACCATTTAAAAATGTAAAAAGCATTGTTAGCTTGGGACCATAGGAAAACGGGTGACAAACCTGATTTGGCCAACACATGTAGCTTGCTAACTTCTAGCTCTTTACTGGTTACATTCTTATTGGTAATGGCTTATGCAGCACTTGAGTATCCATACAATCTTTAAACTTGTTTATGATTGATGCATAATAATTTTATGTACAAGCTCTGTCTGCAAAGTATCCAGCCATTGTTATTATGATGAGAATAGTTACATGGTTGGATACTTTCCAGACAGCCCTCACATTTATGAGGCACAGTGTGGTATTTCCATACATGTATACATAATGCGATGATCAAAGCAGGGTAATTAGCATATTCATCACCTTAAACATTTATCATTTGTGATGAGAACATTCAAAAACCTCTCGTCTAGACATTTTGAAATATAATTAACTCCATTCTATTATACAGTAGAAAAATCATAATTTCTCTGATCTAAGTATAGCTTTGTATTCATTGAGTATAGCTTTGTATTCATTGATCAATCTCACAAAATTGTGTTTTACTTTATTCTGCTATTTACATTAAATATTTTAATTTACTATTTAGTGCATATTTTTAATGTACTATATAGCTTTGAGGTGATGTAATTAATTATACCCATACTGCACAGGTTAAGCAATCATATAATGGTCACATAAAGAACAAGGTAATGCTTGCCTGATCCTTGAAACTAACTTATATTTGCCTCAATTATAATTTAAACACAAGACCTGGAATCAGGGAGAAACACCTTGGGAAATTCTTCTACATTTGACAGAATGAGAATTTGGAAATATTTATTCTAGTAAATATTGGAAAGCTTATCAAGGAGGTAGTTCCCAAGTTGTCCCCAAAATATCTAATTCTTTCCTCAGAAGTGTTTTCCTGGTACATACAAATTTACCTATCATAGATCATTTTATTTGTGTATTTTTTATATTTTTCCTATTTTTAAAGAAATGATGCCCACTACATTTTTTACTTGTTTTGATCACTTTTCTAAATTAAAATAAGTTATCTGAATCATAATCTAGTATTTTAAAATCCCTTTCAACATCATGGTCACTACAAAGCCAATACCCCCAGAAAAGCAATAAAAACAAAAACAATATCTGACCTGTTGCCCATTTTGACAGATGAGGCCAAACAGCAAGTGTTCTTGCGTGTAATTGTACCTTTCGGCATATCTAGGGATAATACTCGAAAACTCCCAGAAGCTACCAGTAGCATCAAATTTATTTTCCTCCAACAATTGTACTATCAAATTGAGGAACTTAGGACACTTTTACACTGACTTTTAAAATGAATGTAAGAAACAAAAGTATGTTTCTTCTTTTTTTCCTTTTTTGCTTGTCGAATAGCCACAAATCAAGCAAAATGAACAAATCCAATAATCGCATAATATTTGCCAGCTTTCCCCATTGCTAGTGATTTCTTTATAGGCATTTAATTGATTCAAGATTGGAGTGGTCCTAATCAACCCACTGTCACAATTCATGCCACGAAATAGTTTTGAGCCCAGTCAAGGTTGCCCTCCTTCTTTTAACAGAAGCAAAGGGTGTACAATATTTGATTAACAACAGCTAAAATGAAACATTGCACGACGACAATTTTAAAAACGAAACAAAGCCAGAGAAACTATTTATACAAAGCTCTGTAGTGTTCAATATATCCTCACATACTTCTCAGCTGAACCTCACAGTAAATGCCCAGTAAAATTAAGGGGAGGGGCTCTTTCTAAAACAGCAGAGGCTCTCTCTACCTTGCCATATCATCATAGCTTGTCAAAAGAAACAAAAAGGAGAAACTAGAATCGCACCAAGAAAATGCCATTTGAAGTACTAGGACACAAAGGGTACTTTCACAAAAAGAAATGCATCCAGCATATAAGGCAAAGGAATGGAATCCTCAATCCTCAAGATTAGCAGGATGAATGGCAAGAGAAAAAAGACTATAAGACAGGGGATCTCAAGGGATGAAATGGGATCAGTAACAATTCCCAGCAATCACAGAGGAAATTAATTGTAAGAAAAATAAAATTCAGAGAAAAAGAAAAGTTTATTTTCAAAACCCTGGGTGGGAAATGGTCCTGGAAACTCTGAAGGCTGTCCCAATTTTCTGATGGACCCTGCTGCAGCAGGGACACTTTCGTCAGCAGAGTTTCACTGTCTTCCTTCGATTTGCTCCATATTCCCTATTCTTTCTCGAATGGCTGCCCCTATGGAAAACAGCATTGCTCAATAGGGCTGGAAGAGCTCTACTGGTAAGTGAGCAGTGAAGGGAATGGAATGATCCAGGGCTTAAGTGCATGAGAAAAGAGAAATTAGGGGAAATAAGCTACAATAAAAGGGGAAATAGGTCACTTAAAATTGGGAGATGGAAGTACTGGTGATTGTTAGTAGACCAGCATATTTGTTTTCCTTTTTTAATCCCTCAACATCAGTTGTTAGCCTTGGAAGTAGCAACTCTGGTTGCAGCTCTCAAAACCTTAAGCATGTTAATCATCAGCTTTATGGAAAACACACTTCTCCCCAATGTATTTGCCTAGTGGTTATCACAATTGGCTATGTCATCATTTCAAATGCTTTGCCCTCAGTGTCCAGCACTGGAAACGGAATGAAGGACATCTTCATGTTTTTGTCTTTCCCCTAATGGCAGCTTTCTCAAGTCCTCAAAATCCTCTGACTTCCTGTTGCCGGGGTGTGAAGCATCATCCTGCCTCTTCCCATTTGACTTGGCATATATTAGGGAGAATGGAAAAGAGAACAACAATTCATTGGAATGGAGCCCTGAGCAAGTTAAATGCCTGCTGAATAAATGTGCGGTATCTCTTTCCCAGGCCTAGGTAATTGCTTTTTTATTTATCTCAAACCATTTTCATCCTCTTCCATAGCCTAATAGAGTCACTCTCTGCACACAGTGCATTTCCATCACAGAGGCTCACAGGATGCAGGCTCTGCTGATAATAAATAAATAAATAAATAAAAGCATAGAGTCCATATTACAGCTAGTGGAAGCTGAAGTTTTACATTTATACATTAAATTAAAATTGCTTTCTGCTCACATTATACAAAATGTAAATGGTAGTTCAGTCAGGCAGCAGACAGAAGTTGGCTACTTTTTGAGCAGAGATGTCTAAAATTTCTATTTTGGGGCAAACACTCCTCACAGGCCATACAGACATTTATTAAGAAGCTAATATGACAGTATTCATTCTAATCACATTTAGTATCTGTCTTGTGCAAGAGTAAAAATTTGGCTGAAGAAAGAGAGCATTCATATCTTTTAAATGAGCATAGTTGATGAATACTCTACTTAAAGTAAATGGAAAAATTCTAACAGAAAGAAATAATTTTAAGTGAATAAAAAGAAAGTGAAGATATGAAGAATGCATTATCATTCTACATGGAACCATTATCTATGTCAAAAGATTCACTCCTTAACACCAATCAGAACTTTACACTTTTTCCCTTAATGACACTCAGGGAACTGTGATCTACAATCTGAGCGATTGTCTTCATGAATAGACCCACAGGCCCTGAATTATAAAAAGAACACATTTCAGTAATGAGAAATCTTTTTCGTCATCAAAATATGGACTATTTTATGATGCTCTGGAGGCCCTATAACTAAAAAACATTTGCTACTAGTAGACACATGTGAGCAATAAATATGATAACACCAAACAGTTATGCTTTGTCTGTGTTTAGCCAGTATAATGGAAATGTGCCTGATTTTACAGAGCAAAACACTTTTCCAGAAAACAGTCCCTGTGACTTCAAACTTGCTTCAGCTTCCCCTGCTCTCAGACTTGGCACATGATGACAGCTCTAGTTAAACAAATACTTGGGGTAGTAATTAATCTATAGATGAAGAATGGTAAACACCTGGCAAAGGTGCCAACGTTCCCACATGCTACTGTCAGAACAGACATACCTAATTTATTATGATATTCTTCTCCAGCAAGCTCATATTTGCACTCAGATGACACAGAATAGAACACAAGGCAGTGGCTAGCAATTGATCCATATCTCAGTTTCTTCACTATTAGCATAGGTAGACAGGACTTCTGGCTAATAGGGTTTCAGAAAAAAATTAAGAATGATATAATGGACAATACGTTTTTTTAAAACTATTTAGTATAACCTCATTTTACAGATATAGAAAGTAAGGCCAACAATAGTGAAGTGATTTGCCCAAATCTACAGATTTATTTGTAAAGCAGAAAAGCACCTTGGGGGAAAATTAATCCAAACTATTAATTTCACAGATAAGGAAACTGGGGCTCAGAGCAGAAAGATTCATCAAGAACTGGTGACAACTCTCATACCAACCTCAAGCAATTGCAGTGACTTCCTGGGCTATTATGTTGAGAAGGAATTTAAAGTTGAGTCTAAGCCTAATGGAAAACAGTAATATCTCCCAGCTTAGGCAGTGGAGAGGGGGAGAAAAAATGTGATATATGTTATACATTATTTAACCTCCTTATTCTGAGCCCAACTGCACCAAAATAAGTTCATGATAATGATTTGGATTCCCATATAATTCCCTCTACCTTCAAGGAGAGAAAGCTCTTGTCATGTTTATGTAAATATTCTAGTTTATATGAAAGCTAAATTTTTCAACAGCTATAAATAAGTTGGTATTCTGATTTAATACAACAGCTCTGTGAACTTAGTTAATGCTCCTAAGATTGTGTCTCATAATGCTGACATATTTAAATGTCTGGTTCTGCAAGTTTCAACTTCAGACTCTGAAATATGGTAGCATCATCAAAGTCACACGAGGCTGTTTGGGGGAATGACAACTGACTTTTTCCTTATTTCCTTATAACAAACCTCAGTTTTTTCATGTTCCAAATGCTGTTATTTTCAAACCTTGATCCAGTATATTTTCACCTAATTTAGTCAACAGTATAGAAAATCACAACTTAGAAAATATATTAGAATATTTCACCTTAAAGTAGTGTTTATCACAGGTCCCTAATAGTTATGAACTTCCCTGGTATGATTAAAATATGATTTTATTCTCCCAAATAGTTTAAAAATAACTTCTCAGTAACATAGATATGCTGCATAAAGTAAAATTCATATGTCCATGAACATCTACTATAAATCTACAGTTAAATAATTGGAAATATAAAACTATTTATAATTCTAGAGTCATGTGGCATATGGCTTTTCACAAGATCTACTGTGGAAGAGTGTCTTGATTATTATTACTCTACTATGGAGTCACTAAAGGCAACACAGGTACAGGAATGGGATTACAAATTCAGCTAGAAAAGCCATCATTGTTAACTTGTACTTAAAAACTCAAGAACAGCTTGACCTAAGTTTGGAGGAATTTCATTTCTTTCCTGAATAAGTGTTTAGTTGTCTGCATGAAAGTGGGCATATTTGCCTTATGTGGGCTAAAGACAGACAAAGCATAGCTTTTCATGGTTTCTTGTTTACTGTTCATATATATTTACAAGAAGAGAGAGATATTGGGAAATATTTTACTGGTCTTTCTGGATAGTTGCTGTTGCCCATTAGCTCCCTGATGGCACTACTTTTCATTGCTTTCCTTATGCCTAGGTTGCAAGGATACCAGTTTCTGACTATGACAAATACATTCACATTTCGCATTCTGAAGAAAAACAGTCAAAATCATAGATTGAATGGTGAGACAGAATATGTCAATGTCACTTAGACTATCCCATTTTGGAAATATATTTGTGAAGTTTCCCTAGGACCATTAGCAATTGTAGTTCATTGTTGATCCATACCAATGGCCTTGTATCCAGTAGCATTCCTTGGTCAAAGCTTTCTTTGTGGCTTTTATCATTTCAGCAGAAAATAGAGTTGTTAATTTTGTTGCAATTTTCTTTAATTAAAATCACAAAATTGCTACAATTGTGGTGTGGATCTGAAAATTGGCCTCTCCAAGACAAATACAGTATCGGGAAAAAGACTAAAATTGTGTATTGGATTACTAATAATGGAACTGTTGGCAAAATAGATACTGTAGTTAAAAGTTCTTGTTTTTACAATTGGACAATGATTTTAAAAATATTTGTCATTATTTCTTTCAACAGTAAAAGGAGTCCCAGTTGGGTGTTTTCCTATTCTATACTTACATACTAAATTAATATTAATTCATCATCACATTTCAATGATATAATTTCAAGTGAAGGAAGCAGGGAGGGAGGGTAGAGGGGAGAGAGAGAGGGGTGGCGGGGAGAGAGATTTATTCTGATAGAGAATTAACCTACCATTTTAATCATGTAAGTATATTGGGAGTAATGAATGCAAATGTTATATTACCTTGGTGAGACACAGTTAAACCAATGAGACTTTCATGGTATCAGAGTAATTAAGCTTGAAATCGTAATTTCTTATTCTCAACAACCATGGAAAGAATGGATATTTTTTCCAATTACTGACATAGTGTAATATTTTGTTTGTAGTGATGAAATCATTCACATCTTTGTAGAAAAATTAAGAAATTGAGCTTATATGTAGAAATAATAATTTAAGAGTAAAGGAATTCATAATATTTATGAAAGACTAAAAATGACAATCAGAAAGAACTTGAAATCTTCACAAAAAGTGTGTGTGTGTGTGTGTGTATACCCCCCCCCATCAAATTTACATTATTTGTTTTGATTATCATAGTAACACATGCTCCGGATAAAGAATTTGCCATGTGAGACTTGGGAATCTTTTGGTTATTTTTTATTATTTTTATTATTTTTGTGATTATAAATAACAATATAATGGCCATCCTTGTCCATATTTAAGAAATTTCCTGATTCTTGCTTAAGAAGATATTCCTTAAGAAGATTATAGGCCAAATGTTACATATATTTGTAAACTCTTCCTACATATTACAAGATTTTTTTATTGAAAAGATTTTTTCTCATCAACTTCCGCAAGCAGCATATAAAGGGATCTCTTACCAAACCTGTTCCTATTGAATGCCATCACTGGAAAAAAGTTAAATCTTTATCATTTTGAGAAGCAAAAACTTATTTAGAATAAACTATAAATACATTATACAAAAAGTTTCATTGCATTCTGCAAAAGGAGGGCAAGATAAATTAGGTTAATGCAAAATCCATCCCCATCTATGCAAACATGGGAACTCTAACTGCCATAGACTGCCTCATACCCAAACCTGCATGGTCAATGTCACTAACTCTTCAAGACATGAAGTTAAAAAAACAGTAAAATCTCCCTGGGCTTAGTGAGAAGTTTCTAAAAGCTTTTCACCATATTTTTTCATCTTTGTTTTAATTTTCTGACGTGAAAAATGATTTAGGAGCTGGAAAGATCAACACCTACACTTCCTAGCTACAAATGAAAATCAGAAATAAGAAATCTCTACTCAGAGGAGAAATCCTTTGTGTTTGGAAATATATGTTATTGCATGGTGAGCTGATTTCCCCAAATTTTGCCTGTCTCTGAAGGCATCGTATTGCACATGGTATGTTCAAGAATAACACAAAGCAACTGCCACTAAAACTATAGGGAGTGGTCCTACCAAGACCAACCCTAATACTTAACCAAAGTATATTTTCGATATGTAAGGGAAGTATCTATGATTTTCCTAAATGCCTCTATCTAAGTATTTCCATATATATTATATTGCAGGTGTTCTTATGCCTTTTCAGTTATATTTCAGTACAAAATATTTGGGACATTAAAATTGACCTTATTTTCTTATCACATTATTTCATAAAATACTTTGTAAGCTTTTCAACAATAATTATTTCTTCACTAATACGGGAGACTTAAGAACAAATGACAATAGGGGAACATGTATCTTGTAGCAGTTTTGTGAAATAACTTTAAAAAATTTCATTCAACAAAAATATTTTTGAATGCCTGAATTCAAATATTTGAGTCTATGAAATGCTGCTGAATTAAGAGATACAAAGATAAATAAGGCACAACCTCTTCCCTTGAAAAGCTCACAACAGTCCACAGAAAAGATAGGACCATGCTGCAAAATTCTAAAGCAGATCGATGGTGCACAGACGAAGACAACGAATGGAGGGGTGCGAGGGTGGAGAATTAGATTTGTAACTGTTCCTAGTACACATTCTAGAGAATTTGGTGCCAGCTAGGATAAAGGCAAGAGGCAGGATGAATCTAAGTTTTCTAGCTTGACACGCTAAATGGTAATTCATATTACTAAACATGAAATCAAGAATATAGCAAAGCACATTTGAGGGCAAGAAGGGTGCAGTGAATGTTGAGTGTGCTGACCAGTCTCCACCTCAATCTCTCCCCCACTGTGTAGCAACCAATTGGGGGAGACTGATCTCATGTCCAGAGGTAGACTTAATTAATCTGAGCTGATTAGGGTAATGGCTTCAGAGGAGGCAAACCTAAGCGCAATGAGCAGGACATTCTTTCCCTTTACCCCAGGGATTTATTTAGAATAAGGCATACAGCCCTCTCATGTCGCTGAAACATTCATGAGAGTTTTGTTGGAGAAGGAGAGATAGATAAGATAATCTTCCTACCTATTGATACAATGAAAGAACTTCAGAAAGACACTTCTGTCAATGAAAAAGTAGCAAAAATTGCTATTCTGGAAGCTATCCTACATGCAAGATGGAAAGCAGATAAAACTATAACAACAAAATGGACCCAAAGACTCGACTGAACTATATCTGACCCTATGCTATCTCTGAATTTCATAGTTATGTGAGTTATTTTGAGTTGGTTCATTAGCCACTTCTCAAAAATATTCTAATTAATCCAAAAGTCAGTTTCATGTGAGGCCTAATAAGTTTGAAAGGCTTATGAGATATACGGATATAGCTATGAAGTAATCAATTGGGAATAGAGGTCTGTAACTGAAGGAAGTACCTGGGGTGTGTGATACAGATTGTGTGGTTTGCAAAGTATAAGTAGAAATACAAAAAGTACTACAACCAAAAAGCATACAGTTTCTAGGCACTTCATAGCATGAGGCATTATTCAAATTAAGATTTATTGTATATTTTATACTTTCTAGAAGGCTTAATATTGTTAAAAATTAGGTTATTTTAGGGTAATTGTAAAATAATGCTTCTGTGTATTTCTGATATTATGGTATATAATAATAGATATATTAGATTCTATTAGACATACAAGGTTATCGCTGATATGTTAAAACACAAATTGTTAATAAAATACTTGTATCTTGTTTATTTGAAGTAGGAGACATTTTATTACATCTTAATTTTTTCTGTAAATTGCAAATCTATAGTTTCTAGACAATGATACTAAAAAAATAAAGTACACATTAGGATGAATGACCAAAAATATTTCAAGGCTATGTGTCACAGATAGTGTATCTAACCTACATTAGAAAATCAGATTAGTTATTCCTAATGGCTGGAATGTCCCCTCCAAAACTCATGTTGAAACTTAATCCCCAATGTGGCAATATTGAGAGGTGGGGCCTTTAAGCAGTGATTAGATCATGAAGGCTCAGTTCCCATGAATGGATTAATCCATTCATATGGATTAATGAATTAATGGGTTAATAGATTAATGGGTTATCATGGGAGGGGAACTGGTGGCTTTATAGTAAGAGAGGATCTGAGACAGCACATGAGCACACTCTCCCCCTTCACTATGTGATGCCCTGCATTGCCCAGGGACACCCCACAGGGAGCCCCCACCAACAAGAAGGCTTTCACCAGATGCACCCCTTCAATCTTAGATTTCCCAGCCTCCACAACTGTAAGAAATAAATTCCTTTTCTTTATAAATTTCAGGCATTCTGTTATAAACAACAGAAAATGGACTAAGACAGTTAGTTATATAATTTAAGAAACAAGCAAGTTCTCTGTAATTACCACTGCAACCATCAGTTGGTACTCTGGTCAATATTGTGTAATTTTCCTCTAAAAGAATATTTTCTTTACTAAGAAATCTAAGCTATCTTGAGTACTTATAACAACTATTAGATAACAAAAGTAACATTTCATTTTAGCAGATTTAAGATAATTTAGCTCTTTCCAAAGCAGGTCCCATAACATCAATTCCGTGATGTTGTTTTCTTCTTAAGACCCTATAATGGCTTCCAATTGTCGACAGACTGAAAGCATGTTCCTCAGTGTGTTCCTCCCATATGAACAATCCAGCTATGAGTCCCTGACACTCCTCTCTTTGCCTTCTCTGTTACCTTCTCCTGCCATTCTCACACACTTCCCTTCTTCTGTACACATGCACGTATATACATACGGTTCTGTGTCTCTAAAACCTCCTTCTCCCTCATTTAAGGCTTGTCTATCATTTAATATCTAGTTAAGGTTTTGTCCATTTGATAGAAGAGGTCTAAGTTGATTTTCATTCCCTGGATTACATTTAATGTTAGTAATTTGTACCATACACTTTGGAATCTGCTTTTATAAATATCCTAATCTTGATCAGTTTCAGTCCTGTTCGTGTTATTTCCTCAAAAGTGCATTATATGCTTAGGAAAAGTAATATTTCATAGCACTTATTACAGTGTTATATTTGTGGGGATAATTTAACATTAAATTTTTTATTTTAATTGAATAGCCAGGATACTCAAGACATGATGTCGTGACCATAAATATGTCTTTAACAGACTAGAAATTTTGGGCTTTCAGGCAAGGATTCTATATAAAGTTCCCATTCTTACAATTTTAAATGCAATTGCAGTGCTCTTTACATAGAATGAGAAAGAAAAAAAAGAAATAGGTAACAAAGTAATTATGAATAACTAACCCTCAAAAGTTTAGAGAGAGGAACAACAGTGAAAAAGAAAAAAAAATGTTAAAGATGGAAGGAGGATATGTTTGAAGTTTTCTTCATTAAATTAACATTTTATTGAGATTTTTGGGGTTGATTTTGACAGTTCTTAGATAATTGTGACTATGCCCCTCCTTAGAAAACATCTTTTATATATCATGACAAGTATAAACTGTCACTATAAAATAATACAAGTCTAAGTATCTTCTAAGTTTAATACCTAAATGGAACTTCAGTAAAGGTACTCAATGTAACTGGCAAATAATGTTTCCAATTTATATAGAACAGTGTAGTTCCTATTAAACAGCAAAGGTCTCTGGTTTTTTTTTTTTTTTTTTTTTGGTGAAGGCTAAGTATAGCTTATACTACAATTTGGTCCTTTTATATTCTATTTGAGTGCAATCATGTTAATTCTTTTGGCTTTATAGTTTTCAACCTTAGTATTCAAATTTATCTCTATACAGACTCAGAAAATTTAGAACCAAAGGTTTTCTATACTAAAGAGCATAGGGTTACATATACCATTGTTTCACTGAGCAGATGAGAAAGCAATGTTACCATGATTTGCACCCCCAAGATCACAAAGTTAACTGGTATCATCATCTGGATTAGAATTCAGGTCTCCTATTAAATTGAATTACTTATTTTCCTGATCACATATTTAGCTTACTCAAATACTTCATTCTGTTTTATAATGAGACTATTTTGAGACAGGTATGAGTGATCAAATTACTATATACAATCTCAAATTATCTTTCTATTCAATGTGGGTGGGATTAAAGATTCCTTTATTTATGATCCCTACTTTCAAAAGGATTCAAGATATGTTCTGCATGTTTAAATGTGAGACATAAGCATACGTTCTTCACATATCACTTCCATATATAAGGCAGCATTAATAAAAAGGATTCTCATAGGACCTGAGATTCAGTAACTTTTTTCTCCTAAATTTGACCAGCTGTTATTTCACAGGAGAATAAAAAAGGATCAACCCTCAGCTTACATGAGAAAGATAAATGATACTTCGAGAAGTATATAATCTTCCAAAGTCTATGTGGAGAAAAGCATCCATATTCACTTCAATTCTCAACTCAAACCTATTGTTTTCTCTTAGGTCAAGAAATTACTGGAGCTGGCAGGAAAATGGGTTTAAGCTCTAGGGGTTAATAAGGAACTTCCTCCTCTTAGGTTCATATGAAAGCAAGGCCACCAGTGAAGAAGATTCAAAATGTGACAGAATCTGAGATCTTGCCCTAGAGTAGAGGTAAGGGTCCTCTGGATCCCCAAGAAGGAAATGTAGAACCACCAGCCAGCTTGAGTGAGATTGGTTTTCTTGCTCCACAAAGAACTGAGCAGGGTCTAAACAGCTGAACTAATTCCTTTCCCCTCACAATATCAGAAAAGTGTAAACAGACTTGGTAGCAAAAACAATCTTCTCTTGAATCAACCTGACTTATTATGTACCTTTAGCCCATAGACACAGATAGACAACCTGTGCTTTTTGCCACTCTATACCACTGCTTCAGGATTCCAAGCAGCTGAGTCTCAGTAGAACATGTATAATTTCAGTACTTTTAAAAGTCCCGAAGTCTGGAAATAGCCAGCAGAATAACCAGAACAAACCTCTAACTAAATAGAGATATCAGAGAAGACAGAATTTTGATAGAAAAACAATTTTGGTAGACTTCCGTATATCATCCTTCTTCAAAATCTAGATAGATATGGTAAGAAGAATAAAGAATATAGTGAAGTTAAAATAAGGCAGTCTACAACCTAAATTTACTATATATAGAAAACTTTGTCACTTGAATATAGATTATTTTCATATATTCAGGTGAACTTCGTAGTAAATTATAAAGTTGTACATAACTTTTAAAACCTTCAGAAAGTTGAGTTTTTTTTAGCAACATTCTTCGGTCATGTGTTTCATTCAAAATAAAAACTAAATACGTATAAAATATTGGAGATAACTATAGAAATTAATATAATATTAGACAACATTTCCATTATTTCTATTTCACTAATGTTAAATTTCTTGGACAGGATGATGCTATTGTGGTTTTGTATAGGAATGTCTTTGTTCTTGAGAAATGCCTGCTGAAAGATTTGGGGATAAAGTGTACTGATGTCTACAACATAATTTCAAATAATTTAGCCAAATGTTTACATATACAGACATACAAACACACAGCAGATGGGGTGGAGAGGGAGGGGAGGAAGGGACAGGAACTCAGTGCTGACATGTTACAGTCCATAAGTCTGGATAAAGGGTATACATATATTGTAATACTATTCTTTCAACTTTTCTGTAGGTGCGAAGCTTTTCATGGTAAAGAGTTGGGTAGAGAAAAAAAATAAGAAGTTGAATAAATCAATTTTTACTCCATGAAAATTAAGAAATACATTAATTTGATCCTTTGGATAAGAAAGAATAAAAATAGGAAATTGCATTCTCTCTAGTCTAGAAAACATTTTGTGTAACTGTTTACGGGTATACCAAAAGCTGTCATCAGATGAAAATTTATAGCCTAAAAAATTTAGAAATAAAATAATTTAATGCTTATTTAAGATATTACAAAAAAGAACAGAATCAATTGGAAGTAATAGATTCAATATAGATAAAATTTTAACTTAATGAAATAGAAAAGATAATAAGGCCAAAAGTGTAGGTGATGACATTTCCACAAGAGAGGTCCATTAGCACTAAATCTTACTGAGAAATTTAATTTCATGTAGTCTTATGCCATGGTTGGAGCCTTCTCTTTTTTATATTTTGAGTGTTTTTTGATCTGGTTTACTACATGAAAGGATGGATGAAATAGCCAACAGAGAATGGCATCAGGAGAGTTGCTGTGTTTCTAACTGTAACTCTTCAAGAAGCCAAGGGGCAGAGGGTAAGCTACTTATCTTTGGTCCTATCTTCCCTGCTAAAGGGGAATGGGGGTGTGGGTTGACTTGATCATTGAGGTCCTTCAACAATAAGAATGCATGAATCTAAAAGTCTCAAGTTAATCATAATGATCATAAAAACTAATGTTTACCGGCTATTTACAATTGCCAGGCAATGAACTAAACACTCTACATGTATCATCTTGTTTAATCATCATAAACTCCAGAGTCAGTGTTAGTATTCCCCCGACTTCACAGTATTATAAACAATAAGTGGCTGTGTCTTGATTGCTCCCCTCTATGATTACTCACAGTGTAATTATTTATCAATTTCATCTTACCCATCAGAGTTGGGAGTCTCCAGGCTCTTCTTTTCCCACGTCTACCTTAGCATTAAGATTGAACGTGTAGGCTTCGAAGGCAGCCAGCTTGAAAATTAAATACATACTAGCTGTATGACCTTGGACAAGTGATTTGCCCTCACAGTTCCTCAATTTCCTCAATAATAAAATAGAGACAGCACAACTTTACAAGGCAATAGGATCACATGAGATAAGTTCACTCAGAAGACACAGCAGTGCCTAGTACATGGAAAATGTACATTAAATGTTAGATATCATCATTATGATGGGGGACATTACTTACTGCAGTGGCTTCAAGTGGTTTTGAAACAAGTAATTGAGTGTGTTCCAAGATAAAAAGAGCTTCAAGCAGAGATAGAAGAGAGGCAGAAACTGAAAGTAGCATTAATCAACTAAGTAGAAGACAGCCTGTATTCAGTTATATCTTCAAGCAAAGGCCCTGCTTAATATTAAGTATAAGCTTGATAAACATTTATCAAATAACTGAATTTAGCAATCAATGTCTAAGTGCTTTACAGTAGACAAGATTTACAAGATCAATATTTTATTAATTTTAAAAATAATAGGATTAAGATATAAAACATGGAGTGTTTGACGATCATTCCATAATGCAAGACCATCTCACTGAATCTCCTACCATAATGAAGGAAGATCAGACAGAAGAAATAGTATCAAAGAAAGATTCATCACCATGTGGTGGGAGCATGTAACACTGCCTATTTAACATGGGAAGATAATCTGTTCTAACCTAAAGGTAAGTTCTAGTTTGCTTTTGAGCTTTCTGCTTTCCATGGTGGAAGCATTAGCCTTGAGTGGCTTATCTGCAGCTCTCCTTCCTATTTTATTGAAAGAATAATTAAAGAATGAAATAATCCTTAAAGCATAAAGAATGGTCAATATATTTCCCATCCATTGACAAAAAAAGTAATTATCCAGAAAGTCATAAGCTTGAGCTAAAACCTGGATCTTACTTTTTTTTCCTCCATAAGGGAAGTTAATAAGAAGTAACAACCACTCTCTGGTTACTTTACCACAGAGTCTGAGGAGGAGGGCACAAAATTTGTTAAAGGAACTACTATTCTTTCCTGGCATTCTACGTTTCCATTAATGCCATGCCTACAGTTTAGAAATCTAAAATATAGATGCAAATTAGAATATAGTTTGTTGTTTTAAAAAACTCAGTATATAGGCCAGGCGCAGTGGCTCACTCCTACAATCCTAGCACTCTGGGAGGCTGAGGAGGGAGGATCCGTTGAGGTCAGGAGTTCAAGACCAGCCTGAGCAAGAGTGAGTCCCCGTCTCTACTAAAAATAGAAAGAAATTAGCTGGACAACTAAAAACATATAGAAAAAATTAGCCAGGCATGGTGGCGCATGCCTGTAGTCCCAGCTACTCGGGAGGCTGAGGCAGTAGGATTGCTTGAGCCCAGGAGTTTGAGGTTGCTGTGAGCTAGGGTGATACCACTGCACTCTAGCCCGGGCAACAGAGTGAGACTCTGTCTAAAAAAAAAAAAAAAGAAAAGAAAAAGAAAGAAAAAAAAGTATATATAACACATTGTATAAATACAAAAAACTGGAAGAATAAACAACCATTCTTAATTCTTTAACTACAATATTGTTTCTCCAACCTGAGGCTCATATTTCTGAATACCCTCACGGTAAGATAATTTGCAGAAGTATACCTTAAGGCCCTATTGGGAAGTAGTGTTGTGGAAATAAAATACAAAACCTGTTTGAACTTAGTCAGTCCTTTCAATGGGTTTAATATTCACTAAAATAAAATGATTGCTGACATGGATTAAAGTAGTAATGGCACATATTATTACAAATTTAAGGTAGAAAAAAAATGAGTCGAGAGACAGACATCTTAAGGTAGGTAATTTTTTTTTAGGAAAAAAGATTTGAAAGGACTTAGACCTTGTGGAATATTTAGGAAGTGGTCTAGATGAACAAGAGTAAAACAAAAAGAGGGGTGCATTACTGTGTGTAATAAATGAACAGGCAGCTGCCACGCGGGCTGTGGGGAATGGGACAGCAAGCTAAAGGAGAGAGATGGAGGGGGCTGGAGACAGGGTAGAAAAGATGACTGGATGAGAGTTATATCCTGGGGAGGGAATGACCTAAGCTCTATTGGAAAAGCTGTTTTATTATTCATTTCAAATTTATCTACTCTTTGACTATAAAATTCCTAGCCATAACCTCCAAATAGTCACTAGAAGTCTCCTAAAAACAATCAACCACCTTACATGAAGGGTGTTTTATGAGATATCAGATTGGATACATTTGGGTCAGAAAGAAAAGAGCCATCACAATAGATGAAATACAAAATCGATGGAAACAAGAAACCACCACCAGGAGTGAAATTTGAGCATTGCATTCACCAAATCCACAGAGAAACTGAAGAGTGCTGTACTTAAGCCCAGTTTACTTGAATTTGCAAGGAAGGATGATAAGCCCAACTAACATCATCCAAATTCCTCAAATTCTCCTTTCAAGATTTGCTTTCTCTCAAACAATATGTCCACAGTCCTCCAGCCAAATGTTAAATGTCTTTTTCTTAAATACTCAGCCCAACAAAGGTAGTCTCCCCTAAATCATGGAATTGATGCTTAATTCATATATACTTGTGAAATTCCTATAAATTTGGTAAGGTATGCAGGATAGCTCTCAACCTTAATACTTTGTATCCAGGGAATGCATTGTGGTGTGATTTGTAGACCAGAAATATAAAATACATATAAAATATCCTCCTGCTTCAGCTTCCTGAGTAGCTGGGACCATAAGCATATGCCACCATGTCAAAATTTTACGCATGAAAGTATTTTATATTTCTAGACCAGGTGTGGTGGCTAATACCTGTGATCCCAGCACTTTGGGAGGCCTAGGTAGAATTGTTTGAGCCCAGGAGTTCAAGGCTGCAGTGAGCTATGATCATGCCACTGCTTTCCAGCCAGGGTGACAGAGCAAGACCCCATCCCTAAAAAAAGAAAAAAAAATATGATTCCAAGTTCTATAATAGATTACCTTAAACTTCCTGAGCTTTTGTTCAATTATGTTTATGAAGAATAAAATCACTTGTTTTCTTCTACAAAGGATTCTGAGAATCATTAGATAACTCAAGGGAACAAAATTGGTAAATTCTTAACTTATACACCAATAAGATATTTTATTATTATAATTCTTTAAACACTGTTCTTACTCAGATCCTGCATTCTCTGGCCTTTTTTCTCTATGTTCTCTAAACTTTTACGTAGAACATTATTAACTTGGGGCCTTAAATAATTTTTTAAAAATTCAGTAGCTTTTGAAATCCCTTGTCATTACCTTATTTCACTACTAAGGTAGGGTTAAATACTGATATTTGGAGACAGAGTCTTACTCCGTCACTCTGAGCAGAGGGCAGTGGCATCATCATAGCCCACTGACTGCAACCTCAAATTCTTGGGCTCAAGGGATCTTCCTCAGACTCCTGAGTAGCTGAGACTACAGGCTAATGCCACAACGCCTGGCTAATTTTTCTATTTTTAGTAGAGTCTGGGTCTTGCTCTTGCTCAGGCTAGTCTCAACTCCCTACCTCAAGCAATCCTCCTACCCTGGCCTCCCAGAGTGCTAGGATTACAGATGTGAGCTTCCAGGCCCAACCTAATATTCTTAAGTTACTGAGGATAAATGAGTTTTAATAACTAGGTAATTTCAGGAACATTGAGTATCTGTCAATAACCTAAATAGGATTCAGACCAAAGGCTATCTGACCAATCTTTACTGTCTTATTATACTTCTCATCTGCTCTACTCCCAGGAACCCTCAATTAAACAGTTGTCATTAGCATTCATAGAAGTTAACCATGACTTGTGAATTTGGAAATGCAGCCTGAAACCCAGGGATCAGTAATAACCTAGGTTGTAAGGATCCATGCTCTGGACAGCTGACCTAAAAGCAGAACTTTTAGAATATTAACACTTTATAAATGCAAACCTTTCATATTTAAGAAAAAAATAACAGTTCCACTATGCCAGCTAATCTTAGTCAAATGTGATAAATATTAACTTGATTGATAAAATTTGAAACAACTATCAAACTATATAAAAAGGAAATCCAGGGATTGTTGAATACACGGTTCAAAATAATGGTTTTCTCTAGTGGCAAGAAACAGTAAGATGGGATAAGGGGACACATAACTAATGTAGAATAATCTGAAAATCCTGGCTTTGTTTGGCATAGCGTGTTTGCCAATGCTCAATTAATCATTATTATAATAAAAGGAAAAAAAGGAAGGAAAGGAACATGGGCCATCACATAGATTGATAATGATTGTGTTTTGACCCAAGGATTGTGATTAATACAATTATAGGCACCTGAGTTCCAAAGGTGAGTTGGGGAGGGGTGGAGTTAGAACTCACCTTTGCTGTAAAAACTTAGGAAACAGTCTTACTGTTTTTACTTACTGTAAAGAATATTTTTTCTTTATTAAAATGAGTATGTAGTTTTTCTTCTAATGAAGAAGGCTATTAAATGAAACAGAATTACTGAAAAGGTCTTAGGAAAATACTTTGAAAATTTCTTTTTAAATTAGGACTTCAGAAGCAAGTATACATTTAGGAATTTTGGCTAACATCTGTGAAATTTGACTTATATTTAAACAGAGCTGTGAATGTCTCCCCAGGGCACCTACCACTCTATTTTAATTATGCCACTTTTTTTTTTTTTATAAATACTGTTTTAACATCTGACAAAGCACACATGATGTGAAAACACTTGTTAAACTGCTTCTGCAATTTTAACAATAAGACAATATGAGATCATTGCAGCTCTTAAGGCCCATTAAATGAGAATTAATACAGTAGCACCATTTTTGGAAAACATATGCCCTTGATGATATTTCCTTTTCATATATGTTTGACATTTTAGAAGTTTTCTCAAATTTGCTTTACACAGATTCTATATGGGAACCTTGAGATATAAAAATAAAGCTATGTTATTGTGGTGACACAGACCTACTCAAATCAAGAAATTAAAAATAAATGATGGCATGTCACCTATTAAGGAGGACTTTAAGTCATGTTTTTGTGACCAACTGGCAGCCTAAAAAACAAATGACAGTTATTTTGTGCATTTGTATCATAGTCATTTAAATATGCTAAGTTTAAGAAACAAGAATGCATAGATTATATGTATGAATAAGTTGAATTATTGATCCCAGGCTGAAAGTTTCAGTTTACGTTGCTCAAGCCACTTGTTTAAGCTGTATCTACTCTGCATATAGCAAAGTCTAGAATTCAAGCACACGGTCACCAAAAAGATCTAATTACAATACAGAGAACCATTCTGGCTGTCATTTGAAATTTATCATGGCAGTTTTTAGGATATATAATACTAGTAGCACTTCAATACGAACTTGGTTGACTAGTGAGTCATGCATCTCCCATGTGACAGGTAATTTAGGTAATTTTACATTTCTCTTTTAAAACAGACATAGACCTGAGGGCAACTCTTTAGAAAAAGAAATAAATATTAGCTTCATAAATATACTCTGCTTTTCCACAATCTAATGTCCTAGTGAGAATAAGGGAAGCAAAGACTTCAAGCACCTTTCCCTTCACTCTTTAGTCTGGGAGGAAAAATTTTGATTTGTGAGATGGATTAATGATGAATCAGGGACTCAGTGATATGTGCAAGGTGGAAGTCCCTCCCTTCTTTATGACTCATTCATATGATCACACTAAGGGTGACTCCCAGGGAAAAGGAGGAATAAGAATATTTTCTGCTCTAGACTTTATTATTGAAAGTAAAAAGAATTCTTAAATGTTCTGCTGGGTACATTCTAGATTGCCAAGGTAGGAAAACAGGTTTGAATTAAGGGCAAGAACTCTTGAAGGAATATATATGGTTGCCTTTCCCACTATTTTCATTTGTGACCCTCCAGATTTCAAGTATAACCTCATCAGTGGTTAGATAGGATAAAGGACCCTGTAAAACTATGGTAGAGATGAAAGACCCCAACCCCTTTTTAGGCCATCCAGCTAGAAAAAAATCATGGCTTTATGAACAGAAATTTTATTTTTAGGGTATATTTTATTTTATTGAAACATATTTAAATATTCTTCGAAACACCTGGTAAACTCTCATGCAGAATGTCATTCATTTAGTCACTGAGGACTGTGAACAGGAGCTTTCCACATTCTGGTGGAAGTGTGAGTGGGCACAGGTCATTGCAATCCCCGAGCATGTGGGCGGTGGCTGAAGCAGTACAGTGAGCACACTGGAGGGGCGACTGCAAACTAGCAGAGAAGGCTTCAGGAAAAAGTCATCTAAGTGAAGACCCAAAGGATGAGTAGGCATTATCCAGGAGGGGTGAGGAAATGTAAGGGAGACTTGGGAAATTAGAAAGTAGAGTAAAAGCCTGGACTTTTGAGAGCAAGCTCTATCAATGTAAGTCCTGGCTGCATCTCTGGCTGAATTACAGAGCTTCTCTTGGTTTGTTTCCTCATTTTCAAATAGCATTGTTAGGAGAAGGAAATGACACTACTTATAATCCACCAAATACAGTGCTGTGGGTGGTCTCAAAATTCTTAGATACTTCCTTCCTTAACTTTTCTCCATCCACATTCCTCTATCTTCATGGCTTTTATCACGTCTTAATTATTAGCATTTCCACAACTAGCAAAACAGGAAGAGGAAGCATTTTATTTCTCCTTTTCTCTTTACTCTTCCCTCCACAATCAACCATAAGCTACTGATGTCTGAGTAGTAGGGACTGTGCATGATTGATTCACGATCATGTTCACACCACCCTCCTCCAGGTATTACAGACCCTATTATGGGCTCCAGTCATACAGTAAGTTTTGAATTAATTAATAAATGAATGAATAAGATGTGTTACTCTATCTGCCGTTAAAATGAATTACTTTACCCACTTCCAATCTTTTTTTTTTTTTTTTAAGTATTTTTTATGCTGCTCCATGATGACTATTAAGTCTTCTTTTCAAATGTAAATCCATAATTTAGCCTCAGGCTCTATTCTCCATAGAGACACAGGATAAAGGACTGGAGAAATGAAAATCAGTAGTATTTGCCTATTTTCTTCTGTTTATAATGGGGTTTTCTCAACCTCCTCAGTATTAACATTTGAGACAGATAATTCCATATTGCGATGGGGCTGTCCTGTAGATTATAGGTTGTTTAGCAGCATCCCTGGCCTCTATCCACTAGATGTCCCTGTTACCTCACTCCCAGAGTAACAAGTAAAAATGTCTCCAGATACAGACAAGTGTGCCCTGGGGCAACCTCTTACCCCCACTGATTAAAAAAAAAAAAAAAAAAACTACCTTAAACAACAGTCTATTTAAAATAGCTTGTATCACAGAAAAAGCCATCAGTTTCTTTTATTTTGAAAATTAACAAATAGTAGATAAATTCTGAAGTTTAAAGACAGTACTAAAATTTAAGCTTACAGGTAATTCAATATTGCAACAATTATAAAAAATTTTCGAATGCAGCCAATTCTCAACTCACATTCACCAAACCAGGAACATATTGACTGAATTGGTGGATTACCTAGGTGAAAGGTTAGCTTTTCTGACTTAGAGAACAGAAATTTCAAGATCCAGAGATGAGGTATCTCTGAGATAAGATTACTTCAAGAGATAAGAATCTTGAAGGGATGGAAAATTCCTTGCTTGTTGGTTTGCTCTGACCAGCTTAATACTGAAGAACAACTTGAGTTCCCAGTTCATCTTGCTTCAGACAGCCTGGAGATCAAGAATAATCGCTGACAGTTTGGTCAATATTGACAAGAAAATTATATTGCAAGCCTGAATTTCTATTTTATGCTTGAAGTAAAAAAATAAATAAAAATACAAACTTGAATTTCTTTCTTAGGGAGCCTAAAAGATGACTATATGGTTTATTTTTAGCATCTAAATGAAAATGTTACATATTCCTTAGATGTTAATTAACTTCCTTTTTCAGAATTCCAAAAATCAGATTTCACCATTCCCATTGAGTATAATTCTAAGCAGTACTAGAATGCATATTCAAATTAAAATTAGCATACATATTCTAATATTCACCTGTTTTTTGTGTGTGTTGGTTTGAGTCCCAAGTATACTTTACCTTGGCTTCCAATGCATTAGAGAAAGATTTAATTCCTTTCTTTGGGACTATGTGTGTGTGTTTGTGTGTGATAAGCAGTGTTTTATACACAGTGAGCAGTAATTATTATTACAATTCATTTTGTTATAAATATAGATCTTTTTAAACAGATGCTATTAATATTTAGCATTGAGACTACTAAAGTTACCCAGGCATGCATTTCTGTTGATCTGTTAGCCCTGGAGAGTTCCTTAGACTGATGTTGCTTTGTCCTTTGCTTCTCACTTTCGTTTTTTTCTGGGCTGTCCAAAAACGATCTTTGTTTAATTTTAGAAAGTAAGAGATTTGTATGCATTCTAAATAGTTTAAGTGAACAACAATCCTTCCTTTAACTATTCCCCATAGGTCGTCAAAAACTATTTCCCATTGTCACATTTGGAAATCCTGCACTGAAAAATATTTCTAGTTAAAGAATGAGAATGTTTGGCAAATTTTCATTAGCCATTTTGGAAGGGTACATGGAAATCCTTGGGCAGTGAAGTGAAACTTTATTCAATAGTGTTTTTAAAAAATTCATTCTGTACTGGAAAAAAATAACTAGTAGGTATTTTAAAATTGGCTAACACTGCAGAACTTCGATATTTAAAGAAAAATAAAACAAGAGCAAACAGCTACTTTAGATATATCGAATTATATTTTGGATTCGCTAGCACAGCCACAATTTGATGGTCAGCTATTTTCACACTGGACTCTACCATTAACTTGTTTCTCTCACCACTGATGTTTTTATGGTTACCAATTTGCCCATCTTAAACTGTGGATAATTCCCACTTCCCTAGTTCTCTACTCTCAAAACAAGATCAAAAGCTTTGTAGTCTGACTTGGGTTTGAGAGCAAGTTCAACAAGGGAAGTTCAATTACCTCTCTTCCTCAGCATCTTTATCTTTCATAAATGGAAAATATCTACTTTCAGGATTATTGTGAAAATAAAATGGGGTGATTATGTAAAGAACCCTTGATTCTAACTGAAAGTTTTTAGATCCTTCAGTAAGCATTGCAGGCATGGAAAACGGCTGGAGGGATTTATGTGCCCATGCGTGATGGACTGGTGGTATTAATGTACCACTTTCTTTATCCCTGCCTACATCTCACTCGGTGACCTTCCAGGGGTCTGCAACTGAATTCTCAGAGGGGCCATATAACTTGCTTTAGCAAATGGGATATTAGCAAAAGTGAGAAGGTAGAAACTTGATATATGCCTGAATGACTGGGATGGCATGCTCTTACAGCTCTACATTAACTATAGGAACAGGCCTGGGCTAGCTTGCTGGATAAATGTGAAAAATGACTGGAGCATAGTCAAGTCACCCAGGCAACTCCCTGGAGATTTGAGACCCCAAACAACTGGGGTGCCCTGTCCCCCAAATCCACCATGGATTGTCTGGTGTTGACATGCTACAGATCCTTTAACATCACTGGTGTTGAAAGAAGAATATAGTTAGAATATAAAGTAAAGCATGTCCAATGACCTATATTTAATATTACATATAGATTTAATATCTATTGGTATTGCACATATATCGACTACTTGGGCAGTTTCTCTCCTTAAATCTGCCCTTCCACAGCCTGCAGTTTTTCCAACCCCTCTCCCCATCATGATCCAGTCTCCCATTTCTTTCAGCTTGATAGTCAGCCGAAGAGTTTAAATTGGAACATTTTCCAGAGGCTAAGTAAACACTGACTGAGCCCGACACAGAGAGAAACTCTTAAGAGGTTTTCTCACCAATTTTGCTTGTTATCTATTTGTTTATACACCATTTATATTTATTCAATGCTGTGATCCAAAGGGCAAAGTTGGTTTTGTTCTGCTGAGAAATTAATACTCATTTCTACCTTTCTAGGATTGAGAGAGAAAAATACCAACACATATTCTTCCCTTACATAGAGGGCTTTAATTCAGAGGTTCTTGCCATAGAATTGATATTTGACTTAAATTAAGTAACTGTTATGAAGAAAAGAATGAGGTTTTTTTTTTTTTTTTTTTTTTGGTGACATTTTAGATTCTGGGGATCATCTTTAAGCCCATATTAAGGTATATGCCAACTGTTGAATTCTCTGTTTAGATTGTGGACTAAATGCCTTTATGCTCCTATTGTTAAGATGGGGGCCTTGTACTCACACACCTCACAAGAGGCAAAGTCCAATCCTTAAAGGGCTTACACTTTAAAAGCTAATACAGAGGAGAGATAGGCTCCTGATAATTTTACTTTTCAAGCTTCCCTCGTTGCTACAAACATCTAAACACAAATTCAGTATTTCCCATTCTTTGACGGTCAGTGATATATCTTTATTCTAAAAGAAAAATTAGAGGCTTATTTCTAATCCAAACAGGCTTTAGGGGGAAAAAACAATCTCTAGAAACTGATGTTCAAAGATTAGAGAAAAAGTTTTGAGGAGGAGGGTCAACCAGGAGAACAGGAAAGTACAGATCATGTCTGGCAATCATAGGATACTAAAAGATGTTTCAGGTACTTCTGAGTTTTCACTCTCAGAACTACCAGGTCTCTTAATATTAATTTTAAGAAAAATAGATCAGCTTGTACCAAAGTCAGAAAAGCATATAACTGCTGTTTTATAAGTGAAGCCATCACCAACAATTTTAAAAATATTTTGGTGACACACAACCACTGCCTCACATGTACTCTCTGACCTCTCAGCCAGCGTTTATTACCAGCATTAAAATAAATGTATTTATCACTCAGCCATACACTGTGAAATTTTCCCATCACTTGGTTTTCTCATTTTCCACAGCAAACTTTTCAATACCGAAGGGAAAGCAATTGAAGTAGAACTGTACCAAAGCACATTTCCAATGCGATGCAGCAGAAATAACGTTCGATGAAATTATTCTGTTAGCAGCGCCTGGGAAGCCAAGCTGAATACTCTATGTTTTCAGTGGGTATTTGACATTTGTTCCTCCCCCGCCCCAAGTCCTAGCACCTCCATTCTTTGTTTTATTCCTTAGTGCATATTTATTCAAAAATATACATTATCCTAAATTATTTCCAAATATTTACCTAGACACAGTGAACTAAAGGATATTCAATAATCACAGCTGAGAAGATATCTGATCCTGTGTGAAACTATTCACTTGGTGAGGTTTATTTTGGTCCCTCTCTGCCTCATCACCCACAAAACATTGACTGTGGACCCCACTCAGGGACTACATATGACTTTGTGCAGAATGGAATGAAGGCTGAGACACAGAGTTCATTTTTTTCCATCTTCATACCTTTATGTTCTTCCACAATTCTGAAGTTTTTATTTATGGTTCTCTTCCTATCCCTCAAAACAAAAAAGCAACATCAATTCTTTCAACTTCACCGTGATATGTAAGTCAGAGATTTGCCTGTTCTCAGATTTTATCTCTGCAAGGAAGCCTTTCCTGAATGCTACAGCAGAGATCACTGCTTATTTTCCTTGCTTATAAACATTTACTACCAAACACAACATGTCCTTGTCTCCTGAAACATGGAATAAGAACTGGGAATAGACGGCAGGTAGGAGGAGGAAGGGCCTTGAACTATTTGTGGAAGCCTGATAGGTCTCTTGGAGGCTGTCAGGAAAGCAAAGAAAATGCTGTTGGCAACTAGAGGAAAGGAGACACTTATCATGTAGTGGTGGAAAGTTTAGCAAAACTGTTGCCTGTAGTAACAAAAAATAACAAAATATTCCTGAAAATTCAATAATAGAGCTAAGTAGATTTCTAGACTGAGAGTCGAAAGCACTACACATGGCTTCTTCCAGCTGCTTATAATAAAGTATGAGATGAAAGAAAGAAACCAAAGAACTAAGTATTAATCTATTATATAGAAAAAAATTATTAAATTGAAAAGGGCCTAGAACAGTCTGTTTAGCCAGCAAAATGTTCTCAAAATGGGAAAAGGGCCAAAGTGAGATAAATTCTTGTTAATACCTAGAAAAGACACAGACAAAAGGTCCTCTGAGGATTTTAAGGGAATGCATCTCAGATACCCTCCATTACATACTAGGGCTTCTAAGAGTCTTAGGAGAGTTTCCCCCAGCAGCCTCACAGGGGGCCTATGGATTGAAGTATTACTTGCATAGCAAAAGGGACTTTGTAGATTTGAGAAGTTAAAGATTGAGATGAAAGTATCATTCTGAACTATCTGTGTGGGCCCAAGGTAATCACGAGAGTCCCCATAAGGGAAAGAGAAGGGAGGGGAGTCAGAGTCAGAGAAGGTAATGTGGCAATGGAAGTAGTTTGGAGTGATGTGGAGCCACAAGCCAAGGAATGTGCACAGCTTCTAGGAAACCCAAGAGGCTCCAGAAAGAATGCAGCCCTGCTGAGACATTTTAGACTTCTGACCTCCAGAACTATAAGACAATCATTTTTTTATTGTTTTAGCCACTAAATTTGTGGTAATTTGTTACAGCCACAATAGAAAACTGGTGTAGGGCCCAAGACAGAGAAGGACCCATCTCAAAGAGATGCGGGGTGTAGATTTTGTCTACTATAGTGAGTTACAATCTGATACCCTACAAAACCCCCCATTTAAAAAAGAATGGTTTCAAGTTGAAACGAAAAGGTCAGATGGTGCGAAATGAAAGGAGGCCTTTGGAATTCTGAGCTGCTATGGACATGAAACAGGCTGAGAAATTTTTTTATTTATATACACCAGCCACTCCTTATGAAAACAGGAATGATGCCCAAGGGATACAGCCAAGAAACATCAGAGGAAACTCTAGAGAGCAGGATTAATCCCTAATCAAGGAATTGACAACATACACCCACCTGGATATCAGAATTGCTATAAACCAGTGTGACTTCTGTGTTTCTTCTGTTTTATCTACTTGAATTGGAATGTCCATATTAGTTCTCTTATCTCTCTTTAATTCACAGGAATTCAGATGAACAAGAATGATATTTAAGGAACCACAAATAGCTTTATTCACATGTGGACATGATATAAATAAAAGATCTTAGACCTCAAGACTGAGACTTTTGCCATAAAAAAAACAAAAAAATGAAGGGAGGAAGAAGAGTCCTGGAGAAGGGAGTGTGTGTAGTTTGCACATGGGAGGGGTATGAATTGTGGTGAAAGGGAAGACTACACCTGTATTTCTCAAAATGGCTGCACTAGCATCTTCCACCATCCCAGAAGAAATTCTACAATGTGATCTTGGCAGTTCTCCCATCGAAAAGCAGGGTCTGCATTCCCTGCTCTTTGAATCTGGGCAGGATTGAGACTCTTGTACTAGTAGAATAAGGAAGAAGTGATGCCACATGAATTTTGTGGCTAAGTTATAAAAGGCTTGTTTGCAGGAACATTTGCTAGTACCCTGCATCAACATATAAGTTGCCCAGCAGCCCAGAGACTGCCATGCTTTGAGGAAGCCCAAATTAGCCCATCTGGAGAGACCACATAGGAGAGCCCTTAGACTATGTGAACAGAGAGAGGCCTGGCCAGCCCCAGATACTCCAGCTCCAGCCACTTTCTGCCTTATATCTACCTGGCTGTTTCCAAGCACATCGAAAATTCCTGATCCACAAACAAAACAAAACGAAACATGAGAGGAACAATTTGCTGTTTTTTTTTTTTCAGTCACTAAGTAACAAGGAAATTTGTTATGCAACAATATATAACCAAGTCTCTTCTCCCATATTTTCAAAACAAGAAAACGTGAGTTTTATACATTGGTGGTGAGATATTTCTTCTCATACTTTTTCTTGTACTAGAAAGCCTTCCCTGAATATCATAGCAGAGCTCTTTGCTCACTTCACCTTATTTAGTACCATTAAACCATGAAATTTTCCCTTGAGGTTGTGTCTGCTGAACTGGATATATATTATTTACAATCTTTTGTGTTTTTTCCCAGTGAGATATAAAATCCTCAAGGAGAAGGGCAATTCAAGTTTATGTCTCCTGCAATAAAAAGCACAAAGGAAATGCATAGAGTCATGTGTGGCTCAAGAGGGTGCAAGATACATGAAAAACAATATGGTGCATAATACTTGTGTATGGCCAGACATTTGGAAGGAACAAGCAGCAGCTGGTCTTAAGGTAAACCCACTGGGTCAAGGGACAGAACAAGGTTAGATTTTAAGCTTCCTTTGGGCCCAAGTTAGGACCCCTCAGTGATAACAGCACTGAGTATACAAGTGTACTCAGACAAACCTGGAGACCCAACTGTTCGTATGAAGGACAGGAGAAAAATAGTTTCTGGAGAGAGATTGAACTTCTCTACCTCCTTAAAAGTATTTCTTAGGAGGTGAAAAAATTAGAGAATGCTAAATGCACTTTGGAGGAGTTGAAAGTTTTACTAACAGAGGAATGTAGAGGGATTAATATTTTGAAATACCCATTGGTATAGTCATTCAGCCAACAAATATTTATAGAATGTCTGCTCGATTATCTGAAGAACAAAGAAGAGATCTATGTCCCAGTACTCATGGAGGTTTAGTTCTAATGAATAAAGACAACAATAAATCTACAAGAAACTAATTAAGATGAATTCATAAAATAATTAAGTACTGAAAAAGAAAATGACACCTGACACAGGAGACAGCACCCTGAGAAAACTGGCCCATCAGAGCTAGTGTGGTCAGAGGAGTTGGAGCATACTTTGTTGCCTGCCTGCACAACAGCCATTCCCCTCCCTTCAGCCCTAAGGGAAGAGCCAATCTTTTGCCAGTTGTTCATTTCCCATCCTCATATGTATAGCAAGGAGTAGAAAGTATGGAACACAATTCTGAGACATTATGGAACAATCTATTAGAGAAGTGAAGGTGGAATATGGTTGCTTCCAAGAAAGATGCTCCTCTCTGATGAAGAGAGAGAATCTCATGAGGATAGTCCCTGTTTCATTTTCTACTTTGGGCATTGCCCTGTGAGTTCAGGATATACAGAGCTACTACAGTCATTACGTGATGTGGTGGGAAGGCAAAGGGTATTGAAGAGAAGCTAATCCAAGGCCCTGATTTCATTGAGTCAGGGCCAAATGTGAGATCACCTACTTTAGCACTTCTACAGTATGAAAAAAGCAAATCCTAATTGTTTAACAAAATTTATACTACTGGCAGCCAAAAGCATCCTAATAAATACAGAAGTCCTAGGACATTAAGTGAAATAAGCCAGACACAGAAAGACAAATACCACGTGATCTCACTCACATGTGGAATCTATAAATGTTGATCTTATAGGAGTCAAGAGCAGAAGGTTGGGGAGATGTTGGTTCAAGGATACACAATTTCAGTTAGAGAAGTTCAAGAGATCCACTGTACTACATGGTGACTAGAGTTAACAATATATTCTTGAAAACTAAGAGTGAATGTGATGTGTCCTCACTATAGAAATGATAACTATGTGAAGAAATACATGTGTTAATTAGTTAGATCTAGTCATTCTACAGTATATATATATACAGTTCAAAACATCCCATTGTACATGATAATGCAATTTTATCTGTCAATAAAACAAGTAAATACAGAAGTCCTCACTGAGGAGGTAACTCCTAAACTGAGACATGAGGAGTACAAAAGCAGCAGTTATACGCAGATTTTGGTGAAGATGATTATGAGCCAAGAGAACTGCATGTGCCAAGCCTCTGAGTTGGTGCTTTAGTTAGAATTTAGTTGCATGTGGGCTAGTAATTGATTTACCTCTCATCCCCAAATCCGCAATTCATTGCTTGTTCTGTGATAAAGGAGCTAGACTCCAAATATTTCTTTTATGCCAACTGACACTGTATTAAGCTGGCGATGTCCATAGTGGCTGCTGAAGGAACCCAGCAGGATAATGGGCCTCTATTCCTGATTCTCTGGTGTTCCTCTCAGCAAGTTCCTGACATGTACATGTGTGTGCGCGCACTTGTGTGCATGTATGGTCTCTGCAGGGACAGGTCCTGAAGTGTGCGTAGCATCTGCAGTGACTATGGCCAGCAGAACATGTCACCTCCCTAAGGGCAGTTTCCTCAAGAACCTCAGACAGTGAATTACCAGCAACTATGGCCAACGCAGGGAAGTTCAGCAAACCTCTTTTCCATCCAATGAGCCATGACCACTGTCTCTCAGTGAGGCCTGGATCTCAGCCCTATCTCCCCTTCTTGTCCCATTTAATTCCTAGTTTGAGTTTTGCATAAGAACATCAGAGTAGCTGAATCTAAATTATACTGGATTTGAGGCCATAATTATCTATGATGCAAGCAGTAATAAGTAGAAAGGAAAAAGGCGAAATGGAAATGTCAGTTGATTTTTTCCACTCTATAAAACTTTCATGGAAACCAGCGACTTTGATTGTATCTCATTGACCAGAGCTGGGTCCTAGAGCCATGTCTTGCACAATTGTTGGAAATGACTAGGAAAAAGGGAAGTGTAGAGGGAAGCACAGTCAATGACCCGACACTGCATGCCTACCCATTTCTATATCCCCTGCTCTCTTCTCTATTGCAGCTCTGAGCTTTCTCAGGGGTGTGGCAACAGGCATGATGTGAACTTTGCATGAAATTGGCAACAAACTCCCCATTATTTTAGACTTTTGAATCATAACAATTAATGCATAACAAAGATGTACTACTTAGATTGAAAGTAATAAATGGAATCAGGCCATTTAAATCTTTTAGCATTGAAATATTCTGTGGGGACTGTGAGCCATGTGTCATTTAACATCTAGAGAAAGCCAATACTAACACACAGGTTATTTTCTTTTTCATATAAATGCCATGTATACGTCTCTGTATATTTCCACTCCTGAAAACATATGTGCTCATTTTCTTGATAGTACTTTCATATTCACCTCATTTTTGAAGACGGATACAGATCTATTCTACGTCATCAATTATATCTTGATGGTCACTTACAAAAACAGGATTTTCTTCTCAAGCTTCTAAATACAGGTCACTGGTCAAACATATACTCTTTAATATTTGTAAGTCAAGAAAAATTTAGGTGTTTTGAGAATAGCACGCCTGGACTTCATGTACATAGGCACACAAAACTTACTAAATATCAACTACATCAGGCTAGAAGAGTTCAGAGTTTCTATGTCATAATATTTAAATTTTAACAAAGTATTTGTACATTAATCCAGCTCTTTTTCGCTAAACAGGAGTTAACGGGCTATACGTTTAGTTTAAAAACTAAAAGATTTACCTCATAATTTTATTATTACCATCTTCCATGGCTAAGGATGAAAAATAGAAATGGCCTTTTTTCCTTCCATTTTATCAGATAAAGTAAGTTGAGAGGAGACTAACATTTGCTTTTAATTACTTCCGTTTATGCATTCATTCATGTAAGGAGCACTTATTGAGTGCCTAACCTGTTTCAGGAAAATAGAATGTATTTTAGGTCAGATGTTGATAAGCTCTATGAAGAAAAACGAATCAGCAAAAGGGACATGTAGTATGAAAGGGGATGGAGGAGGAAAGGGATGGATATTTAAATAAATAGTGGCAGGACAGGCTTTATTGGGATGACCTTTGAACAGAGACACAAAGGAAGTGAGCGAGCAGTCCATGTTTGGCAGGGAGAAAGTGCTGATGGACAGCAAATGCATAAACCTTCAGAGGGTGCCTGCGTGCGTGCGTGTGTGTGTGTGTGTACACGTACTTACTCTGCTCAGGGAACAGAAAGCAGTTCTGGAGCACAATGAACCAGAGAGAAAGCGGAAGTAGAGAAAGTCAAAGACCTGGCCTGGAAACTAAATCATTCAGAACACTGTGGGCACTTGTAAGGATGTTGGCTTTAACTGAGAGAAAAAGGCATTGGAATATTTGGGGCAAAACAGAGTTGTGACATGGTATTACCATACATTTTAAAGGATCCCACTGTCTGCTAGTCAATATAGACTTTGGTAAGCTGTGGGGGTGGGCAAAAGCAAGAGAAGAGGAACATTACTATAGGAGGCTGTTATCATAACTAGGTGAAAAATAATAGTGGCTTGTGGGTGGAAATAGCTATGGAGAAGTTGAATGGTACAATATTGGACATAGTTTGCCTGTAACGTTAATAAGATTTACAGATGTGTGAGTTGTTTCATATAAGAGAGAAAAGGAACCAAGAATGACTCAAAGGTTTCAGTCTGAGAAAATAGAGGATAGATTCATTCTTGTTTATGTTGGGGAAATATGTAGTAGAAGAGTTGGAAAAGGGTGTTAGATCATGAGTTTAGTTTTGGGCATGATAACTTTGAAGTGTTCATCGGACATCCAAGCAGATATGTTGAGTAGTCGGTTGGAGTAAGAGTGTAAAGTTCAGGAGAGTGCTTCAGGATAAAGATATATGTTTGGGGAATATCAGCATATAGGCTACATTTATAGCTATGAGACCGGATAAGTCACTGTAGACAGTGTTGATGATGTCTATTAGGTATCAGCTATTCTGTTAAGTCCTTCCACATTTAATCCTCATACCAATTTTTGCAAAAAAAATATAAATGGGAAAAAAGGGGGGGGGGGGAGGAAAGGAAGCTAAGAGAGCATTAATAAGTTTCCACAATCACACAGCTGGTATATGAAAGGTGGGGCATTCAATCCAAGGTGTACCTAAAAATAAAATCTATTCTTCCTATGCAGTATAAACACACTGCATTCCTTTCCTTTGAATGCACTGAATATTATCTCCTACCCGGCGATAGGAAGGTCACTAGTAATTAGGTCTAAAAATCACCAATCAGCCACTGCTGATTGCCCTACCTTCTCCTATCCTAGCTCACCAAACTTTCCTTCAAGTTTTAGGAAATGTTAACATCCCATCTCTGTTATCCTCCAAACCTTGCCATCCTTGCTTAGAGATAATTAGAAATAATTACCTATTGCTTCACTAGGGGAAGCTATCAGTGATCCACATATAGATCTCAATGCATAGGCAGCATTTTTGGAAATTTATTGTAGTGAATAGCAATTTAAAACAGACCTAAGCTCATAGCATTGCAGAATATCAGTTCTGTCCTAGAGCTTGTACCCTGTATCATTAAGGATCAGTGGCAACAATGAGTTTATTTCTATCTTTGTAGTTGTAGTATCTTTTGCATATATCAACACAAACGTAGATGTGTGCTTTCTTAATGTACTTAGAAAATCAGTTGCTACTTCACAATTTCTTTTTTTTTTTTTTTTTTTGAGACAGAGTCTCACTCTCTTGCCTGGGGCGAGTGCCGTGGCGTCAGCCTAGCTCACAGCAACCTCAAACTTCTGGGCTCGAGCAATCCTACTGTCTCAGCCTCCCGAGTAGCTGGGATTACAGGCATGTGCCCCCATGCCCGGCTAATTTTTTCTATATATATTTTTAGCTGTCCAATTAATTTTCTTTCCATTTTTGGTAGAGGCGGGGTCTCGTTCTTGCTCAGGCTGGTCTCGAACTCCTGAGCTCAGAACGATCCGCCCGCTACTTCACAATTTTATCACTGCTGTAAGTCTATAAGCTTTCAAGATTGAAACAATTCTTGAATACATTAAAAAAATACCTTGGCAATACAAATTCATAAAAAAATTATCATAAGCTTTAATTCTATATGAATAAATGAAAGTATTATTTAAAGATTGGTTGTAAATGAATCTGTCATAAATGTGATTTTTAAATGTAAGCTTGTTTTAAAAAGATCATATCTGATCGGTTCATTCTTCTGTACTTTACTAAAAGAAAGGAAGGAAATTATATGTCATTGTAAATAACCCTGCCCAAACTGGAGTACAATTTAGCTCTTGTTAATATGCCTTGCCATTGTAACGTGTTCTTAGTCAAAATTCTCAAGTTGTCATACATTCTAAGGGAAAAGTTGAATTAAAAAAGAGAAAAAAGTAATTAAGATTTGCATGTTATAATTAAAGAAAATTTAAAATACACCTTTGTCTTTATAAAATGACTCATCATCGAAGTCTAATTTTCTATATTGAAACATTTTTATGTTATTATGGTAATAGATTTGGTACAGAAACAAAATGAATTATTTCCTTAACACAAAAATAATTTTCTAAATATTGTTAATTCAGAAAATCAGTGAATAAACACCATATGAAGCATGTTTGCTAGCTGCAGTTGTCTATTCAATATCCTTAGAAATCTCCAATTTTGTTCAAGATCTCAGTGCACCTATCTCAACATGTTTCCATACTCCCTTGCAGCATACGAATCCTGTGACACTTTTGGCCAACATGATGTACGTAGAAGTTGCTGAGTGAGGATTCCTCTGGTGCTTATTAAGGGTAGAAAACATAGCTAGCACATGTCTTTCTATACTTTACCCTTTGTTCATCCTCTTCTTTCAATGTGGAATGAAGATGAGAGCTGAAGAAGAGGCAGCCATCTTGCTACCATGAGGCAAGGAGTATGATGGCAAAAGTTGCAGGCAAGGAAGGCTGATTAACAATACAGAAAGAGCTTGGTCCCTGATAGCATTATGGAGCTGCCATATCATTCCAGAACTACATATTTCCAGACTTTAACTTTTGAAAATTTATTTTTATCTTTTAAAAACAGGATCTTACACAGTTGCCCAGGCTGGAGTGCAACGGCCTGATCATAGCTTACTGTAACCTCGAGCTTTTCAAGTGATCCTCCCACCTTAGCCTCCCAAGTAGCTGAGATTACAGGCCAGTGCCACCATGCTCAGCTAACTTTTTTTTCTCTTTTAATTTTTCTTGTAGAGATATAGCAATATTGCTTAGGGTGGCCTCGAACTCCTGGCCTCAAGGGATCTTCCCACCTCTGCCTCCCAAAGTATTGGGATTGCAGATGTGAGTCACTGTCCCTGGCCCAGACTTCTTTTTAAATGAGAAAAATAAAACCTTTCATTTTTTCGGTCATTATTCTATCAGTTTGGTTTATCGTTTACAGCTACATAGTCATAACTGATACAATACACATAAAGAAAAAAAAAGTCCCCAATTCTGCAACAGAATTAAGTTTATTTAAGCTGTATTATCATGATTATTTATATTTTCTAGATTAAACTTCCTTGAGGATACACCATTTGCCTAGCCCTGGTGCACAGCAGTAGCTCTTTAATAATTGACTGGAGGATAATGTGATATGTGAATAAATTAATGAATAGTTTCTAATGAAAGAATGCCTAAGGGTTTTAGGAAAAAAGTTTCAATGTCAGGAAATTATGCTGAAATATTTCTAGTATATAGAATTTTCTGCTCTTAGTAACAAAGTATAGATTTTCTAGAAATTTGACATATCTAGGAAATACAAAAATTTATATATAACCCATTCGTGGTTAGCAGTAACTGAATAAGTAGTACTGAATAACCAAATTTCGTTGTTATTGACATTAGAGAATTGGACATGCTTAAAAGTCATTGAGAAACATCCAGTTAAAAGAAAAAGGGAAGTTTAAAGTATCGTTGGGATCCTTCCCAATGACTTTTAAGCATGATCAATTCTGCCACGTTAATTACAACAAAAGGAGCTGAGTTATTCAAATAGAGCTACCTCCTCTAGCTACCACCTTGCCCCCCTCTAGCCTATTCCTTTTACTTTTTAATATTTAGCATAATCCTCCATACCTCTCTACCTCCAAGCTAACATCTACCATCTCTCCTCTGCTTTTCTACAATAGCCCCCGACTGGTCTCTCCTCTGCCTCTGTTGTGGTTCACCAAATCTGTTCTCCGCTCTGTCCCAGATTTTCATGGAGAGCAATTCAGATCATGTGAACAGCTCATATTTAAAACTTTCCATTGTTCCTTCGCCATGTACACACTGAGACATTTGTTAAAGGTTCCTGAAGGCCCTATGTAAGCTTTATGCCACCTCTCACCGGCCTCTTCGTCTTCATGGATTACCCTCAGCCTTTTGTGTTTTCAGAGTAACTCTTAAATTTCACTGTCTTTCACTTGTTCTTAATATGTTCCCTCTTGCCACAGTTTTCCTCTTCCTGCTTGCTATACTTCCCCTTTTTTCCTATCAGCCTAACCAACTTCCACTCATCTTTTACACTGAAGCTTGGCATCATTTTTTTTTCCCCCCAGGAGATTCTTCACTGACTTCACCGATTCTTTTAAATTTCCCTTTGCATTCTCCCATTACACTGCATGCCTTTCTTTCTAAGCCTCAAAACTTATTTCATACATACTTTGGGGATGAGTTAGATAATAGTTTTATTACACTACAGATTCCATTAGTTCAGGGACAATTTTTGCTCTGTCTTGTAACCCTGTGCCAGATAGTACCTGGTATAGACATGGTAATAAATACAAGTTGAATAACATTTTCTTGTTTTTCTCTGATATTTCCTTCTTTCTAGAAGTTTCTGTGATTTTTAACTCAAAAGGACAAAAAGGCATAAAGTAGCAAAAGATGCTTCAATTTCTTACTTCATCTCTAATCTTTTAATTTACTCCTTTTTTTTCCCCCTTTTATTTTCTTTAAAACTCTGCTAGGAAAAATTGAAGTTGAGTCTCCAGATACACAATGCGTTGAAACAATATGTACATATTTCTAAATTTCATCCAGATAAAGGATATGACCTAGGAAGCAATTTGAGACTTTGGGTATAAGGGAATATGGTGATAAAAATGGATATTTTATTCAAAGTTCAAGAAGAGAAATGAATATCAATAAACGCCTGGGATTCTGGATATTACCGGTAAGAGGAATAAGGAACAGAAAAAACAAAACAACTGAAGTGGTAATAGTGAGAAGGAAGCATTCTACCCAGGACTCCTAAATTGGGAGGAATGAAATGGAGGCAAGGCACACACATACCCCAGCCAAAGACCCTATACGTATTTGAGTAGTTCGATAGAATGGGTGAGATTTTTGTTGTTAGAGAATAATGATTGCCTAATTTTTTTAGTGTATTTATTTTTTAAATGGACATATAGTTTGTATGTATTTATCACGTGCACCATGATGACAAATTGACCTCATAGAAGCAGAGAGTAGAATGGTGATGCCCAGAGGCTGGGGTGTTTAGGAGGGAGAGGGGATTAGGGAGAAGTGGTCAAAGAATACATACTTACAGTTAGACAGGAGGAACACATTCAAGAGACCTGTTGTACAACATGGTGACTATAGTTAATGATGATATATTGTATTCTTAAACAATGTTAAGAATGAGTGATTTTTTGTTGTTTTTTCAAACTGTAAAATGAAGGACTAGTAGCACCTAAATTTCAATTTAGTACTCATGGCATGAAGTTCCTTAAAGTCTCATTGATTTATATGCTTGCTATTTTTTATGGTTATGATAAATAACTTAAAAATTGAGTCTATCAGAAAGGTGATGAATAAGGTCATTTTTCATTTATAATGGAAAATCTGTCTTTCTTGAGGTTCTATGGCATGCAGGTAAAAGCTAAACTTACTCATAACATGAATGATGGGTAGCTAAAGGGTCCGTTTGTCACAGTTCGTCTGCTGCAAACGAGATGGCTACAAAGCTTAGGGCCCATCCATTTGTTTACAGAGACAGATTAATTTTCCATCTTTTATTTTCTCTTGGGTACCTTAGTTTACGAATGAACGGGGCTGAAGTCTTCCTAAAACACACATAATCATGCATTTAGAGTGAAAATGTGAAAGTCTTACTAAAACACACAATAGAATGTGAGCATTTTCATGATCTCATGGTCTCAATTATTTCACAAAAGCAAAAGACTTTGGGAAGTTTCAAAGCCAAGGGCAGAACAGAGTTATGGAAGAATATTAAAATTCAGACACAATATAAAACCTTTAGAAATTATTTTCAGCTTACAATCATTTTTTCAGGTGACTAAATCTTCACTAGTGCAAGGTCAGAAGCAGCTGAAACCGGAACAGGCCTCTCCTGTTTACTTTTAGATAGTGCTTTGAATTTTATTAGCATAACTACTGGAAAATGGTCTGGTGCATTTGGATTGCTAAACACTCTTTCAAAAAAGAAAGGGGCTATGTACAATGATTGGCAACAGAACAACATAAATATCATCAGAATGCTTATATTTCTTTCATAAAAGAACATTCTCCAAAGAATTAGATGTAAGGAATTTATTTTGAAGAGGATCAGCCTAGGGAGCTAACTGACTTATGGATTACAAAAGAATATTTTAAATGACACATCAGAAAATGCAGTTGCTTTGGGCATCAATGGAAATATAAGCAATTATCATAATTGAGTACATTTTCAAATATAAATATAATGTAAATCTGACATCAGTTGCCATTTATTTGGATTATAATGGGAAACACTTTTAATAACACATTAGAAAAATCATTAACTGGAGATCCATTTGCCAAGTGACGATAACAAAAATTGATGAGTGAACATGAGCAGATTTGTATTTGCAATCTCAAAGCTTTTTGTAGTTTCTCATAAATAATATCTAGACTTGCAGTGTTTCTCAATGGGGACATTAATGGTATTTTTTTGGAGAACAATTCTTCCCTCATTGGGACTGTCTATATATTAAGACTTTTGACATTTCTTATAAAAAGGGCAAAAACATCTCTTATACATGCACACACACACACGCATACACACACACACACACGCACACACACACACCTCACACTTCTCAACACTCTCTGGGGGCTGAAGGTAATGCCCACTTCCTTGAGAATTGTTGCTTAAACCTAAAGGTAGAGGAATGAACTTCTAAGCAAACAGCCCACAGTTGTCTGTAAGTTATTAATTGCTATATCAAATGTACACAATTTAAACCAAAAAGAATATATAAATTGAGGATTCAGCATTATGAACCTACACACTTCCAATAAGAGTTTTTAAAAGAAAAACAAGACATCAATTAATAACTTTTTTAAGTAAAAAATACACATATTTGAAAAAAAGTTGAATTCTACAGTGAATCGCTAAACAAAAAATCTATTTTTAATGTAATAATTATATATCTATATTTTTTCTTCAATGAGAATATATTTGTACCTTATTTTAAAATACTTGTATTTTCAAATATTACAATGGGATTATATCTCTATTTTAAAATAAGCTTTCTGATGTTTAGAATACATAATTTTAAATAGAAATAAGCATGATTGAATTATAGGTGTTGGTTCTCCTATTTATCAGGATTTTACTTAAAAAAAAAAAAAATAGATTGACTAGGTGTGGTAGCTCACGCCTGTAATTCCAGCTACTAGGGAAGCTAAGGTGGAGGACTACTTGAGCCCAGGAGTTCCAGGCTTTGGTGAGGTATGATCACACCACTGCACTCCAGCTTGGGTGACAGAGTGAGACCATGTCTCAAAAACAAAACAAAACAAAAAACCTGAGACTAATTTTATGTTATATACTATATGTAGTCCTTTTTTAAAATATTCAAATACTTACTGAATATTAGATTTTCAATCTGATGTTTTGTGGTGTAGACAACATATACTTATTTTTTCTGACTCTAAGCTGTCTAAATTCAGCATCGGCAAACCTTTTTCTTTAAGAACTTGATAGTATGTTTTCCAGACTTTGTGGGTCAGGTGGTCTGTGTTGCAACTGCTCACCTCTGATTTTGCAGTATAAAAGAATCCATAGAAAATAGATAAGCAAGTAGGCATGGCTGTATTTCAATAAAACTTTACTTACAGAAACAGAGGGCTTTGGTGCACAGGCCATAGTTTGCCAAACTCTGACCAAAATCATAAAATGATAAGAGTATTTAATAACATAGATGAGCTATCTAAGGAATACATCTTTTTTATTCCTTTAAGTTTTTTCATGAAAATGTGTAAAACTTCTACAGTCTTACATGTGTTTTAAAGATAAATAAGCTAAGTCATATTAAGGGATGATATATTATACAAATATAGAAGTCTATGTCAATATGACTCTTAAAATTTCAACACATGAAAAAACAACCATTTAATTTTGGGACTGGATTTGGTAAAATCTTCATCAGATGGTATTATAGGCTAGTTAATGAAGGGGAAAAATTTCAATTAGCTGTTTAGATACGTGGTGATGATGTCTTAATATAACAATAGTATTTGAATATCAATAAAAGACTCACATTCCCTCCTTCCCACTAAAAAGTTTTTTTCAGATGCTCAATGCTGGTGTACTGGCACTTTATTTATTTATTAATAACAGGGAAAGATACCACATGAAGGATTACTTCATGTGACTTCATATGAAGCTTCATATGATGTTCTAGATTTGAGTCCCACTTCAATTTGAAGAATCACTAGATCTTAGAGATGGAAAGTCACATCAAGGTTCTCATGGTGGTTACTGCACCAAAGCATTGGTCGTTACACAATGTCACATACTCTATGTGAACTTCAGAAATCAATTTAGATATTTGGCATAAAAATGTTCTTAAACCTAGCTTAGGAAACCATGGACTATAATGTATTACATTACACAAATTTTCTCAAAGTTTGGTCTTCAGATCTCCTTTATTAGAATTTCTTAGAGGTGTTTTTAAAGAAACATATGCTAGCCCCAATCCTAAACCCACTGGATTAGTATCTCTGTGGATAGTGACTATCAGTTTACATATTCCCCACATTTTCCAGGATTTTCTGATATAACCATCCCAATGGCACTTCTCTGACTAGACTTTGGAGGTCACTGTTTTAGGGAAGCTTAGTTTACATTGTTAAAGTGTTAATATGCTATTATTATAAAATAATTTTCAGAGTAATCTTCATGATTCTTTTCCTTAAAACTATTGGATCTTCAATGTTCAAGCTCCTGGGGTAGTGCTTAAAACCTAGAGGCAATTAATGGAATAATTTGTCATAATTATGAATGAGGTCATATCTTAAGAAATGTACTGCAAAGATTATTCTTCCACTTTGGTTGTACAAAAAGATTCTATATTAATTAAGACAGTAATTTCTGATAAATAAAATATATTAAAGATTTGAGCATTAAGAGTTGTTTTGGGATATCTATAACCACAATTTAAAATGTCTCAGAATACTCGAATTAACAGAAGAAACCAGAGAAATCTGAATTCTTTCGTTCTCAGAAACTCCAGTGGTGGTGAGTTCATGATGGGTTTGCATGTGAAATGCTGTAAGTATTCTAGACCAGCAACTATTTTAATCAGATTTATATTCATTGAGCTCAGAAGAGTTTTTTGCCCTTAAGTTGTTAATCAACTCAAGATGGACGGACTGAAAACAGGATATGGGACATCATTTTAATGAATATAAGGCCTGATAACGGTTTAATGTTAAAGCAATTATTATTTTTTAAACTAACCACAGTATTTTTATGATGTCTATTTTTACCCAGGGTGGGTAAAACTTGCAGCTTTGGGGCCACATGTGGACTTCTGGATCCTTGAGTGTGGCCTTTTGACTGAATCCAAATTTTACAAAATAAATTGGAATGGCATCTAAAGTAAGAGTTTAAAAAAAAATAGTCAAGGTCGTCATCACATACAATATTAGAAAATAAAAACAAAAACTGTTAGGAAAAAAACGTTAGAAATGCAGATTTAAATTGCAAGGGAACATAAAGTGAGGCATATGCACTCATTCATATGCATGCAATCTTTATGCCATGTAAGATATATAATCACTGGAAGAAAATGATTTGATTCAACAAATTAATTCCCTCTTCCTTATGTGAAGAGTTATTTTATGTCACAAAAGGTTATATAAGCATATACATCTTTAGCTCAGATACACATGTAAATATATTTTAAAAAACCTTGATTTTTACTGGAAATTTAGATGCTCTTCACTCAGGGAAAACTCCATTAAACTGTAAGGTTTATGTGGCAAATTGAAGTCATGATCAATTTTTCTTAAGGAAGAAAACCAGCGTGAGACACTGTATTACTTCTGGAGTAAAATGTAGGATATTACGACAGAATTGGAGTGAACTACAGTTTTATTTTCACTGATAGCCAAAGTCACACTTTGGATTTCTACATAAGCTAAAGGACTTAGAAAATGTTACTTACTGTGTTTAAAATCTCAATCACCTAAATGTCCGAATGTAGTTCGTACTCACTGCAGTGTGCTTGGAAAAATGTTTGTGAATAAAAATTGTTCTAGCTCATCTTTACATTTCCACCTAAGTTCTTCTCATCCATCTGTCTTCCTACCTACCCACCAACCTAGAGCTGAATTCATCATTACCTCACTGTTTTGAATATATTATCAATAATACCTTCACAAAACAGCAAGTGAACAAGTAGAGAGGAGATGCTAATCGGGCAACCAAAGTTGAATGGTATCTTTCTAATATGCTAGATTCTTATTTAATATAACATTAAGGATTGAAATTTTGTAGTTTCCTTAGCAAAATTTCTACACTGTTGTCTATTCGACACATACATGACCTCAAATGTATGAATATTACATTTTAGTGAGTGATTGATCTTTGATTACCGATTCAAAACTAAAACACTGATAGAAAAAACTAAAGCATCTTATTTATGGAAAGAATTCCATTTATTATACAGGAAAAAATTTTCTTTCCTTTATTTATACCTTGTTCTAAAAGTGATTGAAGCAGCTTATAAAGATATACAAATTCGAGCACAATAAGATAACCATAAATTCAAAGTAGACGAGGAAGAAATAGAGAATTAACAGACACATATTTATGTGCACCACTGTGTACCACACAATCTTAGGGCTGTAAACTGGAATCAAGAATGAGGCTGACCATGGAGTACTATTCAGCTTTAAGAAACAGTGGTGATATAGCACCTCTTGTATACTCCTGGATAGAGTTGGAACGCATTCTACTAAGTATCCCAAGAATGGAAAAACAAGCACCACATGTACTTACCATCAAATTGGTATTAACTGATCAACACATAAGTGTACATATAAGAATAACATCTATTGGATGTCGGGCAGGGGGGAGGGGGAAGAGGGGACAGGTATTCGCATACACAGAGAGTGCAATGCGCACCAACCAAGGGATGGGCACACTTGAAACTCGGACTTGGGGGAGAATGGGGAGGCAATGACAACATACATAACCTAAACATCTGTATCCCCGTAATATGCTGAAATAAAAAAAAAAAAGTTATAAAACCATAAAAAAAAAAAAAAGAATGAGGCTGATGGAAAATACATATCACACGAAAACAGGGAATCTTAGGAGAAGAAAGCTAGTTGGTAACAGAATGAGCTAGTAAGTATTTACCAGATCTATACAGCTATATTTTAGGAAAGCTCATTTCAAAGAGTTCAGATGATATAATCTGGAGAATAAAGGAATATTAAAATTACTGATCATACCAAGAGGAAGCACATTTATAAGGTAATGAACAATATGGAGTGGAAAGTACACCTTATCTGTGGTTTGAAGCCAGGTGTCATCAAATTAAACAAAAGTTTATTGTGAACTTACTGTAGTGATAAAAAAAAAATAGCCACTATTTATCAGGGATATAATTCATACCAACAACCTTGCCCATAACACCTCTTATCATTCCTCACAGTAATACTGCAAGGCATGTATTATTCCTTCATTATTAACATAAAAAAAATTGAGTTTGGGAGAGTTTCTGTAACTTGCTCAAGTCACATATCTAGAAGTACAATCAAAATACTCTTGACTCCATATTTTATTGATGCACTATGCTAATAAGAGCTCCAGAAACAGAAAGTCTCAATCTAATACCTTAATTTGCCAAATTAAACATTTTAAATTGAGCATGCATTATTGCTGTTGTTATTTATTTGATGTCCATAACATGCCAGGCAGTTTGTTAGACTCTTCCACCACAGATTTAACAAATGTCTGGATTTAAATTCCCTGTCAGACTTCTGTGCCTTTGTTGCTTCATCAATAAAATTGAGATAATCATAAAAAGAGTTTTACAAGTTTATGGGAAAATATTCATAAAACACTAGAACTCCATTGGGCACAGATAAGGCACCCAATAAATAGTTATTTCTCATGATACGTAGATTAGTTTTGTCTCATTTACTTGGTGTACCCAGTGTAGAACACAGTGCCTGAAACAGAGAAGCTGAATAAAAACTTACTGGAATAATAAATATAATTATAAAACAAAAATAAGATATAATTAAATAAATCAACATGGCTGATCTCTGAGGAAGTCTAGCTTTTATAAAATATTCTCTGTTCTTCCTCTCCATCTTACCTTAGGCTCTGGGATGCCAAGAAATTCTAAAGTACTAGAAGCTTTTCATTGGATCTTCTTACCTAAGATTTTTTCTGTCTAATTAACATGCAGCACCACCATGACTATGCATCTCATTAAATGTGTCAGAACAACTGTGTTCTAAGTTATGCTTGACCATAACAATAAATTCAGTTTTCAAAATGTGTTAATCAACTAATAGGATCATTGACTCACAACCTACAGACATTAGTGAAAACATTAGCCTCTATCTTGGGTCAAAGCCCCTGTCTTCACTTTTGGGATCATCAGCAAACCATGGAGTTACTCCTGGCAAAATTCATTCTCCAGGTAATTATAGTGAGAGACAGTATCCCAAGAGCACAGCTTGTTTCTTTTCATCATCTTTCTTCTATCTGTTCACCAACAACCTCTGTGTCAGACAAAGATGAGTAGGACAATGTGTCTGTGTCTGAAGCTGGAAAATATTTCTTCTTTAAATCTTGAGTATATTTTCAGCCTTAACCTTTGATGAGCTCCAGGACATGAGGTAGTCTCTTGGAAGTCAGATGTTCACTGAGGTAACTTCTCTAAAGTTATCAAGCACTGACTACTGGACTATGACAGGGATAAAACATTTGGGATTAAAAGATTGGGGAAAAATACCTCTTCTAAACTTGTTTTGTAACTGAAATATTTGTACTGTTTTTTTAATAATTTAAAGTATAATCACTTTTTATCTGTTATCCTGAATCCTCAATTAGATTATAATTACCCCAAAGGCAAAGATGACAATCTAAAGGTTGTAATCTCAACTGCATCACTAAAAATGGCCATAAGTAATTGAAGTTTTTTGAGCCTCAGCTTCCATACATACAAAACATAAAAAAAGTCTTCTCTTAATTATTGCAAAGGGATTAAATGCTATAATTTAAAAAATGCTCTGAAAAAGGCAAACCGCTAAACATAAGGTATAGATATAAAAAGACAAAGAGAATAAAACCCAATCATTTTTAATTGAGAAAATTCAATTATACATCTAAATTTATCTTGAAAATAGATGTTGTAAAAGAAGTTCACTAAAGTTTTATTCACCCAAGAAGATCAAACTCGGAGAAATCACAGGTGGGCAACGATATGCCTTGGTGAAAAAATAACTGGGGATTTAAGTTCTCATGCTGAAAGTGCCTTTAATCTTTCCCATATTTTTATTCAATTCATTAAGGAATGACATGCATAAACATAGATTTTTAGTGTGCTTAAATCACCTTCCTAAAGATGCAAATGAGTGAGGCATACATTATCAATGTTCTGTTTAATATTCATTGTGATCTACTCAGTGGTTTTCCTTTCTAATGAGAGCATATCATCTGAATAACTCACCTCCTTGTGCCTGAACTTAGCAAATTTAGTTCATACTTGAATGGCTCATACTTTTTAAAAGCTCTTGCTAAATTCATTACTTTTATATGTATGTTTATATTTATATATATTCAATAACTCCTTATCTACTTTGCAAATGCATAGTCACCCTAAATTCAATTTGTTTATTTAAAGTCATTTTATTTATTTATTTTTAACCAGAGTTTATATTTCAGGTAGAGTCTTAAATAATCAGCTCAATTGTTATTAATGACTGGTAAATGAACACTGTAAAGAACATATAAATATATTCTAAATTCAAGTCTTCAAATAACTATATTCTCATATATATCATTATCATATACAATAAGTTTATAGTTACATGCAAAAATCTGGCTCCATAATTATATACTAGTCATAATTAAGTCAGTCATATTTACAGAAAAATATTTGTTCGATAAGGCAAATAGTTATAAAATAACTATACGCAGTTTGTAAAAATAAAAGATTGGTACTTATTTTTAGAGACCATACAAATAACATAATAATGGGATTAAAACATAAGAAAGCCTTTTATTAAATTTTCAACTGTATAGTTTTTTCTATATATACAATAGGGAACCTGCGGCCTTAAGGCCCCATGTGACCTTCTAGGCCCTTAAGTGTGGCCTTTTGACTGAATCCAAATTTTACAGAACAAATCCTTTTATTAAAAGGGGTGCAGTAGAGGAAGATGAAGATTTCTCTGCCTCCTTTGGTGCTTAAAAAAGAACAATCTTGAAATCAGAAGTCCACATGTTCCCTGCCCTGGCAGAATTTAAGATGTTAAGGGGGAAAGTGAACTATATATAACTAGAAGAGTACAGAAACAAAGAAGATAGACATTACTATAGTCGAGGAAAAGGACATAACCAAGGACAAATGAGAGAATGAATCAGAACACAGGGGCCTGATGGCTAAGTGCAAACTCATGAGGAACGTTCCCTGACTGGAGAGAAGTGTGTGCTGGGAATTAATGGACTGTGAAGATAAAGTGGGACCACATTAGGGTGGGTTTGATTGTCAGAAAAAAATATGAAGGCAATGAAATCCTTGTAACTTGAAGTACAGATGGGAATCATGATGTAAAGCTTTAGGAGGACACAGTAGAAAAGAACAGATGCCTGCCATGCAAACTCCTGGAGTTTAGTGGAGGCATATAAGTTATTCAAGTAATCTGGACATGAGGCAAAAGGAGAGTGTTGAGCTTAAAAGAAAAAGGTGCGAGGATGTTTTTAAAGTACAACCAGTTTCATGACAGACTGGTTATAAAATATGAGGCAGGGGAAGAATGAAGAATCCATTCAAAGTTTTTAGTCTTGGAGATGATGAGAAAGGTGCTTGCATGTACTTATGAGATACAGCTCTAGATTCCTACAGTAATTCTAACTTAACTTTATACTCATTTGTTATCATTGTATTTCATATAGATTACACTATATAAATAATCATTGCTTTTGTCTTTCCTTTTATTGATAAAACTGTGTTGGTGCCTTCTCACAAGAACACCAGTCATACCAGATCAGAGTCCCACTCTTGGGACCTCATTCAACCTCAGACATCTCCTTTAAGCTCTATCTCCAAATACAGTCACATGCGGGGGAGCAATTCAGCCCATAACAATGAGCAATAACCAGTTTCAGAAAATATTGTCACTCTTGCGAACACAGCCATCAGTAGTGCAAATAATCATGAAATTCTATTAACCATATACTCTATAATCAAACTCTTCTGATTTTTGTAATAAAAACTGCAAGTCTCTTAAATAGTGCTTGTTCTCTTCACTCATACTAGTAACATATAACGTGTTTCACAAAATTATAAACTGTTTCAAGGCTTAAGGGAAAATAGGCATAACAACCCCTATAACTTCGTAAATTAACATTATTAGAGTTTAATTTATTAATATAGCAAGTATCCAATCTACAAGATTTCATATTTTCCTGAGGACCATAAAGTATGTAACAACATTACAACGTAAAAATATTAACACATACACAGATTAGGGTAAAAGGAATATTACAGCAAAGAAAAAAATCTCAGAGAATAGACTGCATAGAAATGAAAAATACGATAATGAAAAACAAGGAGTATTCATCCAGTTGAGCAAAAGAAAAGTCAATGGAGACTGAGAGAAACAAAATGGCCAATTACAGGGGAAGAAATCTAACTTCCCTGTCACTTAGCACATAGAACATTAATGCTACAAGTGCCCATGCTGGCAGTGATTACCACATAACTGGAGAGTTTTTCCATAGTAAAGAAAAAGTATCAATAACTGACATAAAGGAGAAGTGACAGGGAAGGAAATAGGAGCTACTTAAACTGGTACAGCTGGGGAGGGGTCTGTCTGGGCCTGTGAGGACTAGTCCTGGGAAAGTAGATTCACACCTTGTTGAGTACCTTTCCATTGTGACCCTGAAAGGGAGCAGCGTTACACTTGCAAGGCATCCTTTTTGCTAGGAGTCTGTGTTTTCCACAGGGCTGTCAGTCTGTGTTATTTCTCAGACGGTAGTCCAGAGAGAATATGAAGTATCAGATGTTTTCGATGAAGGAAATGGATTTTAAAGGTTCAGTTGCCTAGGTAGTTTCTAAACTATATACTTTGCAATCATTTTCTATTTAATACGTGATTTTTCTGTTAATTATAGTGCTTATATTTCTCTGTGCTGAGTGCTTAACTGATAGATACATATATCTAGGAGTGACGAACAAAGTATGGCAACTTATATTAACCTATGAAGCTTATCTTTGGAAAATTTATGTAAATATGCACTGATACAAATGCTAGGTCTAAAGGAGTAAAACTGTATTACACGCTTAGTGTCAAGGTCAAAAATAACATTTCTATGCAGTTTCATGGTCACTTAAACCAAAATATTATATAGAAGGAAGATGCAGGTATGTTTCTCAATTTATCTAAAACTGCTGTATAACAAGTGGTTTTAAAATTGACATGATCGTAACTTAACATTATATTCTGTCAATATCACTAAGGTGAATAAAGGGTTCCCCCCCACACACATATTTCCTAGGATTAAAAAGCAAATCCAAGCTACACAGCTCAGGTTTCCCTTTTTATTCTGGAGGAAGAGGTGGGTATAATTTTTTTATTGCTGATATACATATTTTGCTCATCAAAAATTAAATGAAGCAGCACATTTCCACCTGAAATGGCATATTTGTCAATTGTGTCCTTAGTATGTATTTCTTCCCATTTCATATAATGCTATGGATGAATAATGCACTGATGAATGGGATTTCAGGTTGAGTTTTAATTCGAAAGATTTTAATGCTTTTCCTATTAATTTAACTAACCAACTTGCTCCAGGGCTAGGAATTAGTATCGGAAGGGTTTTTAAAATGCTTACATATCTGTGTAAATGCCAGTCTATTATAATAAAAATGACAACTGGAAAAAGTAGTGTAGTATGGAGTTAAGTATAGGCCTTAATCCCTCCATTTCAAATGTGTTATTGTTTAATATATCAGGCATATGAATTTAACAGTAGGCACTATCTTAGACACTATTGTAAAATGTATAAAATCAGGGGCAGTTTAATTGGTATTAACATATCCAAATATAAAATTATTTTTTAATTTCTTAATTTGATACTGTCAGCCTTCTTTACAGTCCATTTATGCTTTAATGAATTATTAGTAATTAATAACTTGACTAAGTTGACTTGAACATACACAAATGTTAGCCTTTGGGATATTATTATTTGTTGATTCTACATTTTTTGTTAGGGGCATTCACTATTCATTAGATCTGACTCAACATCTGCTTTTGCTTATAAGTGCAAATATTTCTTCTCTAATATGCAGGTAGCTTTATAATTTTCTTTCTTTGTAGAAAGAAAACACTTCTAAGACATACAGACTACATAGAAGGTGTGTACATATATGTGTGTGCCTGTTTATATATATATATATATATAAAATATATATATATATAAATGACAAAATCATCCTATCAACAAGAGAAAAGTTCTAATGCTTTTGTGTGACTATTGTAAGGTAAAATTTACGAGTTTATCGTCTCTGGAGCCATAGACACCAGCTTCAAATTCTGACTCAACTGTGCACCACTATCTTGATACCTTAGTTGAGTTTGCACCTCAGCTTTCATATCTGTAAATGCAGAAAACAACAATGTCTCAGAGTGATCAACATTAAATAAGTTATATATGAAGTACTTAGAATAGTTCCTGGCACATAAAGATGATGAAAAGTGTATTATCATAAAGTTTTCTATGAACCACACATTTTTACAGAAAATTTACATAGTATAACTTTTTTCCACTTGATGCAATGTGTTGAATCGATCTCTCATCTCTCTCATTGTAAAGATATTTATATACACATACAATCTTTTTTAAAAATCTGCATAGCAATTTGCAGTGAACATCTTTACACATGTATGTTTGCAAATCTGTTCAAATTATTCCTTTAAATTCCTGAAAAATCATACTGAGTTGAAAGATACGTATTTTTTGAAAGATGCTTTAAAAGAGACATACCCCTCCCCAAAAGTGTCAGGGCTTGACCACTTCTGTTTACCTTTACCAGCACAAAGTATGCCAGTAATTCTCCTGTTTTTCTATTCTATTAAACATGCATTGCTTCAATTTACATTTCTTTAATGACCTGTGAGATTAAGCATTGTTTCCTATTTAATTTTCTCCTCTGTCCACCATATTTAGATATATTTGTCTTTTTCTTATTGATTTCCATGAGATCTCGAACTTCTGGTCTTAAGTGATCCTCCCACTTTCGCCTCCCCCAAAGTGCTGGGCTTACAGGCATGAGCCATTTTGCTTGGGCTGATTTCCACAAAATCATTAAATAGATAACTGTTTTTCAAATTCTAGTGTGAAACCATGAGACTTTTAATGGCCTGAATAAAACTTGGAAAGCTGAAAAGTGCTAAGTTTCAATGGCTCCAGTAGTGATTTCAACACATTTTAACCCAATAAGGACTGCACAATGGATTCAAGTTGAGTATGTCTCATTCTTGTGGTAATTATTTCCTCTGGAACCTATTTGCTTTGCTTGGCATCTGGTTTCCAAATTCATTGCTTCATATCTAGATTCGTCTTTTGGCTAACTCCTTTCTGTTGACAGTTTGTTCTTTCATTTCCTGTCTGCTTGGCTCTAAATCCTGGCATTGCTCCTACTCTTTGCCTCATTGTACCTTAGCCCCTCTAACCAGACCCCCACATTCTTGGCTTTAGTTTGTTTGGAAAGGTAGATAACTATTGTAACTATTGTTATCCTGATCAGGAAAGGAATTCCAAGGCTGATTAAACTACTGCTCTGAACCAATACTGCCTTGAAATATATCTTATAGTTGAATGTAAGATCTCTTACTCATTAAAGTATAGCCTCTATATTTAATTCTATCCAACTACAAAAGAACATTTCCAAGCTTCCTTGAATGCAAATAAACATTAGCCACACAGTAAAAGGCATTTAGAAAATCATATGCACATATGAACAAATCTCAAGTCAGAATTCACTCCCTACATAATAAACCCCAACAAAATTAATAGACAAGTAATTATATTGTTAAAATATGTGTAAAAATTTATCATTTGAATAAAGTTAATATTCTGAAAAATTTTTTTCAGAATAATTCACCTTTCATCAGACTTCAAAGAAGTACCACTTTTATATTTCTATTTAGATATAAACTTCATAATATTCAGAATGCCAAGTAAATGGGCTAAATAACAGTGGGATATAAAAACCAAAAATGATTGAATCTTACATTTCTACTTTTAAGTAAAAAATTTCCAGGATAAGAGAAAAACGTTAATAAAGAAATTCATTGTTAAAATTTTCCTTTGGTGTTACTGTTTAATAAAAACACATTTGGAAAGCTAAATCACCAAAAGTGACTAGGTCATTTTTACTTGAAATGCAAGTAAATCATCTGGCTTCAAAAAATTGACAAAGGGAAACAATCTATATTGCCATACTTTCCTATACTTAAAAATAAAATATCTTAGTGTTCATTTATAAATTTAAGAACATCAAGCAAGAGGAATAAGAAAAATGAAGTCAATAATCTAAGTCTTGCTGGCTTATCTGTAATATGTAAGTGGGGGGAAAAAAAGCTAAGAAAGAATACTCTCAAATTTAGTAAATTTCCATTAAGTAATATTTACAAGCAAAAGTGAAAGCCAATACACACACAGACTGTTTTGTCTTTTAACTTAAAATTGAACAGGCTAGCCCCTCTGGAAAACCTGGCCCTTAAATTGAAGAAAAAAAAAAAAAAGTAACTTGTGGCTGTTTGCTCAGAGTCAGAATATGCAAACTACAGCATTCAAAGTAAAACATTTGTCCAAAATTTAGAGGGTCAATTCCTTTATTATGACGTAGAGTTCTCCCTTGTCAAATACCAGCTTTGATTATGCTGTAAATTCTGCTATTTCTCTAGGGTTATCATAGGCTCTTTTGCATGAAATAATGTTCTTCTTGTCATACAAATTAAGCTTGAGATCACAGTACACTCCCCAATAGCCCATGCTCTGCCTTATCAGTGCCTAGAAATAATTTGACAATGAAGCTCCCTAGAGAGAACTGAATAATATTAAATGTTGTCATTGTCAATCAGTGCTGGGCCCTACATGTGAGTTTCCATCTCCCTCTAGTGGCAAAAAGAAATGAGGAGCCAGTAGGTATTACAGTCTAGACAACTGTACTAATAAAATGAGGCAAGAAGCCAATAACACCAAGTTGAGAATAAAATCATGTACCCGTAGATTTCCCCGATTTAAAGATTTTTTTTCTTTTTGTAAACTAATGTGATTCAGTGGCATTCAAAATTTGGCAAGAATTTAAAATCTTGCTAATAGTCTAACTTCCTTATAGCCAAGAATCTTAAAATAGGGTACAACCAATCCATCTTATAATTTGTTAAAAATTGACACTATTCCATCTTCCTTCCTGTTCTTCCTCTCTTATTATAAATGCAAATTAAAACAAGCACATTAAATATCAGACTGGTAAAAATTATTAAAATAGGAAATAAATTTTTTAAAGTCAGTTTTCTTGTCTCATCCTGTAAGATCATGCAGCTATGTGAACAATCTCGAATTCTGTGGGCGATCAACAGAAAAGGTGACACTATAGCTCCAGTGAAAAATAATTCCAAATTAATTCTGATTGCTGCACAAATTTTTTTTAATGAAAAAGTAAAGGTTTGATATGCATAGTTTGACTTGAAACATGGTTAGCTAAACAGAAAAACTGAATATACATTTCCTTAAATTACAGATTCTTCCATAAAATGTCTTGATTTTAGTCAAAAGTGATAATGAATCTTATTCAGCGTCAATATTTCCCAAAGTAAAAGAAAACTGATAAATGAACATTACATGTTTTGCAGGGGAAATATAAGTGGCTTTAAGTTCAAATGGGTTGGACAACGGTGGTTAAACAATTTCAACAGATGTCACCATGGGAGCTCTCAGAGCCTTTGCTAAGCTAATGTGCACTTTGACTCTCTAAAAGTGGAGAGAATATCCAGATTACTTCACAAATAAAGTTACCATTTAGACATTTTACCATTTTCTGGGCAGTGTTAGTATGTTTTTATTAACATTGCCCAGACCACTTATTATCATTGACCAGAGCTTGTGTTCTATGGTGTAGATTTTGAGAAATACTACTCTAATTTCTATTTTACAGAATTATTTTTAAAACTGAGGTTTAGAATTCAATACCAGAATATCTTATTTCTCGTATTTACCACAGACACACATGTTGAAGGACAAGTTATATATGGAAAACAGCAGCTTGGTTCCTGTATAATTTTACCTTCAATACATGTGTGTAGTTGTATCTATCTGCCTCGCCATTCCTTCATCAATATCAATTTAACACCTAACATGTGCTAGTATTCCTAGGTATATTTGAACATTTACTCTTTATTTCAGCATATCATGGGGTACAAATGTTTAGGTTACATATATTGCCTTTGCCCCATCCGAGTCAGAGCTTCAAGCATGTCCATCCCCTAGATGGTGCGCACCACACCCCTTAGGAATGTATATATCCATCCCTTCCTCCCTGCTCCCATCTGCCAAACACCCAATGAATGTTACTAGTATATGTGCACAAAGTGTTAATTAATACCAATTTGATGGTGAGGACATGTGGAGCTTGTTTTTCCATTCTTGTGATACTTTACTTCATAGAATGGGCTCTAGCTCTATCCAGGATAACACGAGAGGTGCTAGATCATCATTTTTTGTGGCTGAGTACAACTCCATGGTATACATATACCACGTTTTATTAATCAACTCATGTATTGATGGGCACTTGGGTTGTTTCCACATCTTTGCAATTGTGAATTATGCTGTTATTATGAAGAAGACCCCAAAGGCAATCACAGCAACAACAAAAATAAATAAATGGGATGTGATCAAATTAAAAAGCTTCTGCGCAGCCAAGGAAACTATCATGAGAACAAACAGACAACCTACAGAATGGGAGAAAATATTCGAATGCTATATATTTGTTAAAGGGCTGATATCTATACAAAAACTCAGGAAAATGAGCAAGAAAAAAAATCAAACCACTCCATTAAAAAGTGGGCAAAGGACATGACAAGAAACTTGTCCTATATTCTTTATGCTTATGAAAGTAATTTTTCTTTTTAAAAATGTTTCCAGAGTAACTCTTCTCTCTCAGAAGCTGAAATTAATTCCAATGGGTCAAGGTTACCTGTGTAGGGAGCAAAGGCTCTTGTCTCCCTAAGATTTGCTTAAAAAAAATATCAGTGATGTGAGGCAGATTGATTAATAGGAGGAAGAAGATACAAATGTATTTTAACATGTATACACAGCGATCCTCAAAATAAAGATTCAACTTCCCAATGAGGGGGGGTTTAGAAGTTTATATACCTGTTTGCTAAAATGGGGGTTTTCCTGAGGGGAGGAGAGGAATTCTGTTGAGGGGCAATAAAGGATTGCTAGGGAAGATGAATGGATGAGGAAGGAAGATTAACCGGTAAATAGTTCTCTTTGGACATTATCTTCTTAGTCTGTTCAGATGTGGTCAACATTCCTGGTCTTACAGGAAGGGGAAGAAAAGAACAATTATTCTTCTAGGTGGGTCTGGATCTCAGGCAGATAAAGAAACTTCGAGAATTTTGGGAGAGTCAATGGTGGTGGTGGTGGTGGTTGGCAGGGAGCGGGAGAGATCAGAGAGAACTTGGGCTTCTTCAATCAGTCCAGCATGTCAAAGTGCCATATTTCTAATTTCCTTCACTTTCAGCCACAACTGGAATATTGGCAAAGTCTGTCATTGCTATTTTCCACCTCAGCTTCCCAACCTATTCTAGCCATTTCCCATCACTTTGCAGGATTGATTTGAAAATCACATCACAATTTTCAAAGGCTCTGTCTGGTATTGCAGTAGATGCCACCAGATGGCACCGTGGGACTGGCTTCGTAGGTCAAAGGTTAGAGTTCTCACTTGTGGCTCTGAAGAGAACATAGGTAAACATATTGTGTTCTTTCTATAATGATGTTCTTTGAATACAGCATCAGTTTTAATATTTATTTACAAATTTCTATTTCCAAGATTTGTAATAAAATTTTTCCAAGAGAACATAAAGTTGAGTTCTCGATTTTTCATACTTTGACATTTTGAATCAATACCTAACCTTAGTCTTGTTCCTTTGTATGTCCTCTCCCTTGTCAATACAATTCCATGCTTTGTAAAACCCAGGATCTTGAGACCGAACTTTGTATGCACCTGATCTTTCCAAGGATGCCCACTCTACAAAAGCTGTTCACTATTAAGAACACATTCGCTTTCTCGGGACTGCTAATAACTCTGCAGTCCTTTTTATCTCTCCCCTCCGCATCCACACTCTTTGGTGAGTGAGAATGTGTTCTCTCTCCTGCTACTTTCTCGGTATCCTGCTGCTACAACTTATTTCAGTTGTAATATCAAGATCAAAAAAATTTTTTTAAAAGGAGGTAGTGCTCCAGATCTTCCTGGAGATCTCTGAATGTTTTTTTATTCTTTTATTATTATTTCAGAATATTAAGGAGAAACAAATGTTTGGGTTACATGGATTGATTTTGCACTGTTGAGTCAAAGTGATGAGTGTGCCCATTACCCAGATAGTGTACATTGTACCTATTAAGTATGATTTCAACCATCCCCTCCTTCCCACCTCCCACCTGCTTGATTTCCACTGAGTTTTATTTCCATCTGTGCACATGAGTGCTCTTTGGTTAGGTCCAGTTTCATAGTGAGTACATGCGGTGTTTGTTTTTCCATTCTTGCAATACTTCACTTAGGAGGATGGTCTTCAGTTCCAACCAGATTGTTGCTAAAGGTATTAATTCTGTTTTTTATGGCTGAGTAGTACTTCCTCGTGTATATATATACCACATTTTATTAATCCACACACAAATTGATGGGCACTTCAGTTGATTCCACATCTTTGCAACTGTGAATTGTACTGCAATAAACATTCAAGTACAAGTGTCTTTTTGATAAAATGACTTTTTTTTCCTTTGGGTAAATACCCAGTAGTGATATTGCGGGATCAAATGGTAGGTCTACTATTAGTTGTTTGAGGAATCTCCATACTATTTTCCATAGAGGTTGCACTTGTTTGTAATCCCATCAACAGTGTATAAAGTGTTCCTTTCTCTCTGCATCCACACCAGCATCTGTTGTTTGGGGACTTTTTGATAAAAATCATTCTCACTGGGGTTAGATGATATCTCACTGTGGTTTTGATTTGAATTTCTCTGATGATTAGTGACATTGAGCATTTTTTTCATATGTTTATTGGCCATTAGTCTGTCTTTTTGAAAAGCTTCTGTTCATGTCTTTTGTTCATTTTTCAATGGGGTTGAATTTTCCTTTCTGATTTGCTTGAGTTCCTTGTAGATTCTGGTTATTAGCCCTTTATCAGATGTATAGCATGCAAATATATTCTCCCATTCTGTAGGTTGTCTATTTGCTCTGTTGAGCAAATCCTCCCCAACTTGTTCTGTAAAGCCATCATCCTGGCTTTGATACCAAAACCGGGAAAGAACACAACAAATGAAAACTATAGACCAATATCCCTTATGAATATAGATGCAAAAATCCTCAATAAAATTCCAGCAAACCAAATTCAGCAGCACATCAAGAAAATAATCTACCATGACCAAGTGGGCTTCATCCCAGTGATACAAGGATGGTTCAATATAAGTAAATCCATAAATATGATTCATCACATAAACATAATCAAATACAAAGACCATGAAATTATCTCAATAGATTCAGAAAAAACATTCAACAAAATTTAGCACCCTTTTATTTTAAAAACTTTAACAAAATAGGCACAGATGTTATAGACCTCTAAATTATAAAAGCCACATATAACAAACCCACAGCCAGCATCTTATTGAATGAGGAAAAGTTGAAAGCATTCCCATTCAGAACTTGAGCACAACCAGTATGCCCACTATCACCACTTCTATTCAACATAGTGCTTGAAGTCCTAGTCAGAGCAATTAGGCAAGAGAAGAAAATTAAGGGTATCCAAATGGGGAAGAGGAGGTCAAACTATGGCTCTTTGCTGATGATGTGATGTTATTAATATATCTAGAAAACCCCAAAGATTCTGCCATGAGACTACTGGAATTGGTAAACAAATCCATCAAAGTCTCAGCCCACAAAATCAATGTATACAAATCAGTAGCAGTCCTATATTCCAACAACAGCCAAGCTGAGAATCAAATCAAAGACTCAATAACTTTCATAATAGCTACAAAGAAAATAAAATACCTAGGAATATACTTAACCAAGGAGGTGAAAGATCTCTACAAATAGAACTATGAATCACTGAGGAAGGAAATTGCAGATGATGTAAACAAATGAAAAAACACATCATACTCATGTATCAGCAGAATCAACATTGTTAAAATGTCCATATTGCCTAACGTGATTTACAGATTCCATGCAATCCCCATCAAAATACCAAAATCATTTTTCTCAGACCTAGAGAAAATAATTATATGCTTCATTTGGAAGCAGAAAAGAGCCCAAATAGCTAAAGCAACATTAAGCAAAAGGAACAAATCTGGAGACACCATTTTACCAGACTTTAAGCTATATTACGAGGCTACGGTAACCAAAACAGCATGGTACTGGCACAAAAAGACAGACAAAGTAACAGAACAGAGCATCCAGATACAAAACCATCCACATATTGTCATTTGATCTTTGACAAAGTAGATAGCAATATACACTGGGGAAAAGAATCCCTATTCAATAAACGGTGCTGGGAAAATTGGATAAGCACATGTAGAAGATTGCAACAGGATCCCGCTCTGTCACTGCTCACAAACATTCATTCGAGACAGAAAACAGACTTAAATTTAAGACTTGAAACTGTAAGAATTTTAGAATAAGATGTAGGAAAAACTCTTCTGCCTATGCAAAGAATTTATGAAGAAGACCCCAAGGGCAATCACAGCAACAGCAAAAATAAACAAACGAGACTTGATTAAACACTTCTGCACAGCAAATGTCTTTTCTCAGTCAAAAGTCTAATTATTCATTTATAAATATATTCCCACTCTGTTAGCATTCCCCATTTGTTGTAAGTTAGTTGACACAGAATTACTAAAGATCATGTTTAACTAATTCATCAAATTTCCATGTTGTTATTTTATTTTATTTTTTTTAGATGGATAAGGGAGTAGGCCCTGGAGTCCTGTCTGGATTCAAACCTGGCTCTGCCACTTACAGGTTAAGTGAGTTACAACTAGTTGAATTTCTTGAGGTTTCTATCTCCTCATTTATAGAGAGCAAATAATAGTATTATTTTGGGAGAATTATGAGAACAGCAACATAAAGGCCTTAGACAGTACCTGACACAAAGTTATAAGCAATACACAAAGGTTAACTGTGGCTATTCTATTATTTTGATTACATAAACAGCCAATCCTCTATTTTTTTCTGAGATGCAAGATAAAAGACACATATATAGACACAAAAAAATTTGCATAGAATGCAAGAATTATGATTAAAACTGAAAATGTATCATTATACAAATGTGGTTTTATATGCATAGATTATCTTTAAAAGAATATAAGAGCCTAGAAAAAAAATGTTTACATCACACTGTGGAATTGAGGCAATAGAGGACAATGTGGGAGGAAAACTTACTTCTTCCTTGATTCCCTTCTTTCCTTTTGGGATATTTTTCAGACTATGCACCAAATTATTTATGAAAAAAATTTAATAGTATACTGTATTTTTAAACGACACTATTAAATGTTTTTCTTGAAAGCCTTCCTTGTAATTTTCATTAATCTTTTCTAGAAATGTACTCATCTGTCAGGCCTGTCAACCAAATCCTGCTGGTTTTGATAAATCCTCCTATTAAACACCTCTTGGGTATAGTCTTTTCCTCCTTGTTGCCTCAAGTTCTTCCAAGTCAGCATTTTTAGGCTTTTGCTTTGTTACTCTACAAATGAGGAGCTCCTTGAGGTGATGACAAGGTGAGAGGTCAGCTTTTCACTTAAAGTCTGAAGAGGTGGTGGGACATGAAGGAAATATTGTACAACAGGGAGCTGGAGATAAAGACTGCCTTTTAGGAGAAAGTTGGGACACAAGGCATACATTTATTATACTTTGAGATGAGAGTCGAAGCTGGGAAGGTAGATGAAATTGCTGAGTGGAGGGACAGGACAGAGACTTGGTAAGGATGAAGAAGAAGGTTGAGTGAGAAGACAAAGGAGAGCTTTAAAAAAAAAAGGAAAATCAGTTACAGAATCAGGGGTTGATCAACTGTCAACTTTTGCAGAGTAGACAATATAGTGTGTGTGTTCCATTAAATTACACTGTGAAAGTGTTAGTTCTGTTGACTCCTGAAATGTGGTTCATTAAATTAGTGATTTCCAAATGTCTTTCTATTTCCAAGAGAATATAAATTACTGAACTCTTCCCATCTGTGAAGGCTTGAAAATGTGCACTTAA
>RJWJ010000077.1:428430-464064 GCA_004363605.1 Indri indri
TTTTTTTTTTTTTTTTTTTTTTTTTGAGGACATATCCTTTGCTGGATCTGGTGCTTTATGTTTTCCACATGTTTTATCTGTCCTATTCTACAAATGAGAAAGTAAGATCCAGGTTAAGTGACTGAGGACATTTAAAAAAAAAAACAAAAAAACAACAAACAGTGAGAATCATCATTCAAGACTTTACCAGACTAAAAACTTGGTGTTTTTCAACTAGACCACATTGCTCTCACTGCCAAGAAAAGAACATAGCCTCAGATAATTCCTTTGTTCATTTCTTACTCTATTTTCAAGCTTCAGCAGTTGATGGGGTATTAAGTTGGTTGCACCATTGTATATCATTTTACAGGAATGGAGCTGGGATTCTACTTTCTCTCACTTCTACAAAGGCTTTCTTTCCAGAATGGGCCTTGAATAGGTCTAGGAGGAAGCAAGAGAAAGGAATTCATTACCAGAAAAGGGTTTAGTAGAGATCATTTCTACTCTACCATTCTGTTGAACTGTTCTGAAACAGATTTTTGAAATGTTTAATATGATTTACTCTCAACCAACTAATTACACCTGTTACCTACATTGCTCTGTGTCACATTTGTCCCTGGATATGCCTAGGCAAAGTGTGGGCACTCAGGAGCCCTGCTTGCGGAAACGAGATGTGGAATAACTTAGTCAAGTGACATTCTCCCAGGGACTGGGTGTTCTCAGGGGCTGGGCACTAGAATTCCCTGGATCTCTCTTCATTTCAATTAAAATTCTTCCTTTATACTTTTAAGTAATTCCAAAATTTTCCTCCTCTTCTCCCTACCTTTGGGGACTTTATATATACATCTGAAAGTGTAAACTGGTTGTTACAATTGTTTTAATTTTCACTTTCAATGTAATCTTGTATTTACATGCCTGTTTTAAAATAATTGTCTAATAATTCATATATTCTTGCTTTCCTTCATGTTTTAGTTAGCAAACAATTCAGAGCTATAAAAACATTAGCTTCATATGGTCAACAAGGAAATAAGATAATTTATTGTAAAACTAGTCATATCCCACTAATTTTCAAAGGGACTTGTGGTTGCTAATAATTATATACAGAAGAAAAAAACATATAAAAAGGAGAGAAAAAATAAAATTTGAGGTTAATACCTCCCACTCATATCATTAGGTCTTGTGTGTTCTTTTGTGAAATATTGTAAATTTGGTTTTGAGAGTCCTAGCAGCCAACTCAAAAAGAGAAACATCAATTAGGTGAGATATCATGTTCATAACAAACACACCCATTTCTCCTAGGGAACAGAGTGCCACCTGCCCCAGAGGACTGAGAGAAATTAATCCCATTGGCCTTCATAAAAAGTATACTTTGTTATGTGCAAAATACTCAAGTACACATTTACAGTATTATAAAATGTAGCAAGGAGTTTCATAGAGTAGATTATTATGTCTAGTGTCTCTATATTTCTTGATTCCTAGTATAGTTTAGGCTTTACTAAATAGAAAATATGAAGTATCTCGGGGAAATGAGACAATTTCTTGCAGTGTTACTTCACTTATATTTTCCTTCAGAATAGAACTTTTGAGAAGAATTTGAAGATAATCAATTACTACACATTTCTAGAACAGCTTGCTTCTTTGGCTCGAATTGTTCTCAGACTATAACTGCATATCTCTGTGCCTAAAAGGCTGTGGAATTAAAGATAATTGTGAGTTATGTATGACCAGCATATCAATAATCTTGTCCAGGTAATAAAAGAAACACTTGACAATGTTACAAATCAGATGGAAGGGAATGAACCATGGCAATAACTGTGGACAGCAACATTAAGATTGCCAGGATGGTGCAAATACTGGAAGCAATTTATCTGGAATTTCCTCTTTCTTGGAAATACTTGTTCATTGACAGCCTTGTTTGATTCAGTAATTCTAACCAGGTCATGAATTCTCTTCTTGACTCTTACTGTTTTGTTGATTAGGAATATTACCAGAACTATTTATTTTATTTTAGAATCTAATAAGTCACTTCTAAATGTTTTGAATATTTCCTTCTATGACATGGAAAACATCATTTAAGTAAAAATTCATACTTATGAAATTACATCACAGGTATTGATGTCTTTTATGAATAATAGAATACATCAACATAACTTTGTTAACTTTACATTAGGACAGTGGTCATTTAATAAGCCAAAGAGGGGAAAAGTTTTGTTAGTCTGAGATACTAACTGGTAGAAATAAAGATGATTTATTCTGAAATGTCTGAATTTATTGCAGTTCTAAAGAAAACTTGATCACTGCAGAATGGCAAGTCTTACTCTGAAATGGCGTTTTCAGAAATTCTTCCCTCAGCTTGTATAATTTCTCTGAAAGCTCTTTAAATTTTAGAGTAAATGTGGATTGAAATTATTGTTTTTTTAAAATAGAAATGTATGTAATTGATGGAGATTGAAAAGAAACCTAATGTCCAGAGCTGTCAAGGATATGGAGAGGAACACACATTGCCTTTTAGTGGGAGTATAAAAAGCAGTGTGGTCACCCGGAGGGCAATTTGACAGGGTAAGAAGCACACGGACTTCAATTCCACAATTGTGTTTCTACATCCAGGAATTTATCCTGAGCAAGGAAGAGGTGTGTGTGCGTGTGTAAGTTTGTTCATTAGAACACTTTTTCTAAGAAAGAAAAATTAGAAACAGCCAAAATACTTAATAATGGGAAATAGTTAAATTTCAATGAATCCATGCAATAGGTTTTTATTAAATCATTAAGAACAATGGATGTTATATAACAAACATAAGAATGTATTCATGATGTATTCTTATTGAAAAAGCAATTCATGGAGAATACGCAGCTTAATGCTGTGTCAAGGTCATAGGTTTCTGGTAGCCTGGGTCTAAAGCTTACTTCTGCTATCCAGCGACTCTCCTAGGAGCTTGGACAAATTATCTAACCTTTCTAAGCCTCATTTTATCACATATAAAATGAATATAATTAAATAATCAAGTGAAATAATGCTGAGTAAATTTCCCAAAGATACCAAATGCTAGCAATGACAGTGATGATATAAACACATACACACATATGTAGAAACTATCCAGAAAAATTATCGATAGTATCCAGAGTTATCCCCAAGAACTGAGACTAAAAGTATTTTTATATTATTATTAACATTTCTTATTTGTACTGTTTTTTTCAAAAATGTCTTACATGTATAAAAAAGCTAATAAAATATGCATTTTCTAAAGAAAATATTTTAAAAAAACATGTTTGATTTATAAATTCATTTTTAACTTAAAGCACAGTAAATTGTAAAAAATAAATAAATAAAATAAAATAAAATAAAAAAGACTCCCTGGTAAGAAAAAAAACCACCTTTGCAGCTTATATACTTCCATAGAGAATTTTCATAAAGCTCAGGATTCCTTTTTTATCCCATCTGGTTACAATCCCCAAAGTTCATCAGCTTTTTATTAATGTAATTGCAGATACAATTAAAAATGATACAAAAGATGTACATTTTCTCACTCTTAAGTTTTAAATATCGTATAAGCCATCACAAATTACTTTGCTTTCTCAATACACACTTGTCTGCATACCTTTTAAGAACTTCCCTCTCTTACGAGCTTCTGAACCATGACGACGTAAAAGGTGATATTAAGCTTTATTTTCAGAAAGGTCTTTATATTTTCTTTTTGCATATAGTTCATAGTATATAAGGTAGGTTTTTCAATCAATATTGCATCTGCACGTGACTTTGCCTTTTAATTAGAAAATAAAATCATCCAATCTAACCTCCTGTAAATTCTCTTTCAAGATTTCTTTTTTCTGTATTATTTCCTTTTACTTTCTTCATTTTTATCTCTCCATTCCTTATCTTTTCTGTCTCAGAAAAAAAAATACATTCTTTCTCCTTTCTGGGGCTAACTTCCATATGTACACACTAGGTTTCATTCATTATTGTTTATTCTGGGTCCTTATCTAATAAATTAGCTTCTCCTCTTTTTCCCCTCATTCTTTTTTAACTGAAAATGTGGGCCATACATCGAGAAATTAATTCTGTGAGAAATGACCCTCATTTAGCTCATATGCATGATTCTTGTTGCACAGATATTGGGGTTATTAGAGATTAGAGATGTTTTAAAGAAAATATTATTTTATGCTGTAATAGAGATTCTTCTAGAAAAGAAAATTATGAAATATTCCAGAGAATGAATGGATGAAAGTCTCTGACATGATGGTAGAGGTGATTTGGAAGAACCCTGGAAAGGCACAAGAATTGCAATGGATTGGATTGGAATGAGGTGCTCTGTTTTGGCCAAGGTAAGGATAAGATATATCATCATTACTTGTGGTAGTTATGTTCTATAAAGTCACCAGGAATGCTGAATTGGTGAAAATGTCGCTCCTAGAGAAAATACCGGGTTAGGTTCCTGCCAGTCTCAGTAACAGTATTTTTATCAATCAATCGATCTGTTTAAAGATACCTTCTTTAATGTATTATTGATTCATTAACACTGAACTCAGAGCCAACACCACTACAATTCATGCCTGAATGAAGCTAATGTTATCTTATATTTTCCATAAGACATTACAGCTTAGGGACTATAGACGGCACTTCATTATGCTTGGGGTCTATTTTAAAGACTGAAAATACAACAAAAACCATGAAAATTGTCAAAAATTTGGCACTAAATAGTAAAATGGACATTCGTTTATAGTACAACAGTTGAAATAGGAAAGCAGAGTGTCACCTCATTCAACTTTATTCAGCAACATGTACTGGGTGACTCAAATTTTCCTATTTCTCTGTGTCCAAAAATGACCATAAAAGCATCCTAACTATTGATTTTGGGGCTGCCAAATTTGAGCAAGTAGGCGAATTCACACAATGGAATGAAGATCAACTGCATGTGTATATACATGCACATATACACACACACACACACATATATACACACAAACATGGTCGACTTATATATCTATATAAAATTTTCAGTAACAAGATAGCATATGACAGATTCTGTTACGATGAAAACCGTGTTCTAATAGTTACAGCTCAACTTCATGTTTAAAGATGTAGTGTGATTGTGGGATTTATTGTATCACTCTGTGCATCATGGCAATTATTGTTCTTACATAAGGCCATAGATTGTTGCTAGATGGACTTTTGTATCTCAGAAGGAATCAAAATAATCACACTATAAAAATGCAAAATTTGTTCTCTACTAATTATCCCATAAAGCAAAACAGGCTTTGTCCCAATCCAAAGTAATTTGGGAATATTCAAGCAATATCATTCTAGTTTAAAATTTACATAAATTCTTGGGTTTAATGTTATTTTTAAATGCAAACAAAAAACAAAACTGTGGTAAATGAGCAAGCAGATTTATTATTTAATTTTTGGAGAATGGTCTGAAAAATGGTAAGAGGGAATGCTGTGGAGCTCAATGTTCTTGATTCTGCTACTGAACCAGTTTTGTAGTTTCCTCTTGGGCAAGCTGCTTAAACTTCTTATTCATTATTGTCTTGATATTTAAAATAGGAGTAATAATAGTACATTTATATTGTATATGATAAATAGTTAATACATGTAGAGTTCTTAGAAAAGTGTCTGCACATAGTTACAACCCAATGAATGCCATTATGATGTGTTTGTTATTATCATCATTATCGATACCAATCTTAATGTTCAGGAGATAGAATGTTATCTGGCAGCCTTTTATTTGCCAATGTGGGACAACTGAAAATAGCTTTTAAAAAGCTTAAATATCCAAATCAATGATAATATTTGATGTACGTGAAATGATTTAACTTCATATTCTTTGAATTTTAGCTCCTAATTTCTTGGTACTTCACTTCTCACAGAGATATCTTAGCACCTATTTTTATTCTTCCTCTCTTAATTCTACTTGCTCCCTTGACCCCAATCATGAAAGTTCCTTTCTCTTCCTTCTAATTAGTTTCAGGACTCTATCACCTAGACCCCTCGTCCTATCTCTAAGTCAATTCCACTGACCAGGGTGATTAACAATCTTGCCCCAAACCCCACCCCACCCCAATGTCCCTTCATGCAGAAAAGTCTCTATACGCAGAAAGGAATGTATCTTTCAATTCCTGTACCATTTTTGAAGCAGCTTTTCTGACACCTTCCTTACCAAGGATCTTGGTTTCCTATCCTTGAGATAGCTGAGGAGTCCTGCATGTGCTGTGGGGACAGTCACTCATATGAAGCACACTTAGAGCTTCCACTCTTTAAGGGCCCATTGATTCATACGACTCCCAAATCAGCATAAATGAGAAGTTCCTGCCTGAATGCAGCAGACAGAAATGGAAATTATATATGCTAAGGATGACTATATTACAGCTAAATGGTTTACATTATAAAAGTTTGGGATTTCTTGTAAATACTAAAGGGAAAAAGCACTAGGTCATTACATAGGTACAGGTGCTAGATAACCTGATGCTAATTATTTAACCTGTCTAAGCCTCAGTCTTCCTTACTGCAGCATTTGTAAGCTACCAATGCCTGTTTGAACCCATATCTTATTAGGACTGCTGCCGGGATTGAGTGACATAGTGGATATGAAAGCACTTCACAAATTGGAGAGTATTTCATAAATAATAATCTGTTACACTTATAACATCTATATTTTCTGTCTACATACTCTTCTGGACCTTGAAGTTTCCATCATAATCAAAGATCCTTTCTTCAACTTACAATGAGTTGGACTTAACCCATAAGCAGTGATGTTAGCAATTTTCAGATGTCTTAAATATGTGTTAAGTTTTTACATTTAAATTGGGAAAAAAATTCTGTTTTCAGTTTTCATATTTTTCTTCTAAAACAGTGTCTGGGGCACTTGTTCTTTGAGGAGACACTGTGCAATCATGTTGAAGTGTATTAGAAAACAATTTGTTTACCTCAGCTTTTTGTGGTTTGTCTAATTTGCACACTGCTTTTCAATAAGCTGGCTTGTCTGCTTGTCTACATAGGCTGTGCTATAGCCATTTAAAGTTCAAAATTACTGCAAAACAGTAATTGATCCTCTACTTCAACATCCCTGCTGTTTCATGAGCTCTCTTACAATTCGGAGGAATCTATTTCTCACTGATGTTGAAAAACATAATAAGGTCACAGCAGGGAGGCTTTAGCTTCATTAAAGAACATTATTATAAAAATAAAATGATTGAGGGCAAATTGTTTTTGTCCTTGTGGTACTGTTTCTGCAGATCCACATTAATCTGAGCATTTAAAGCAACAATAAATTTGTTATCTCCTCTTTATCATTCACTTCACCATGGTAGCCCCTAGTGGTAGAAGGAGATGCAAATTATTCATGTTCCAGGGGATTTCCTCCTGTTGAATAAAAAGGAATTAACCCTCTTTGGAAATGAGGATTACAGCCTGTCAATAACTAAATTTATTTTTGCATTTAAAATATCAGGAGAATGCTGGTGTCCAGCAAATATAGATGCCAGCATTATTTAAAAAGTGACTGAGCTGAGAAATGAATAGAAATTTTGACCCACTTGGGCTTCCATCTATCATGGGAGCCTATAACCGGGAGATGACGGAAGAAGGATTTAAGATAGAGAATCACTAATTGCTCTATTAATCTAGTTTAACTGATACTAAAATCTGACAGAGCAAATTACAAACTGCAGGCAGTAAGGCTTATCAATTCATTACTACTTTCAAGGCTCTCCCTTGCTTTCTTTTTGCCTTCAGCGCCTGGCAAAGGACAGCGTTTTACAGTTCAATTTCTCAGTTTATTTTTGACTGCTTTTAATTAAATTTGATGGCCTGCTTCTGCTCTACTGAAGTTATTGAAGTTGCAAAGCACTTTGCTGTTATAATGATAGCTCCCTTGATGTCTGTTCATTATTAACTGCTTTTCAAAAGTGCTGCTCTCAACTCTCATTTTATAAATATTTAAGTAACTGTGAATTTCTATAACATAAATATCTGCGCACAGAAGATAGGGATTCTGTTGCCTGTCTAATAGGTTATACCTAGTAAAATAAAAATCTCTATTCTGTAATATATTATAATCTTAAGAATGTGTCCTTAATTCATCCTGAACATAAATTCTCATGCAAATAGTGGCAGTATCTCAAAATAACAATGATCGATGATTTAAGAGTTTATGACATTCACACATACAATTAATTCTAGTAAAAGACCTTAGAAAATAGAATGAGTATTTTTCATACAGATAAAGAAAATCCTGAAATTAACTGGGTGTTTTAAAAAGTTATCATTCTTTCTTGTTCTTAAAATGGAATAGAATACGTTAAAGAGAAATTACTAATTACACAATAATTTTACTGCTCAGGAAAAACAATGGCAGAGAAATTAAAACTGAAAGCCTAATATTTAAAAAGACTGATGAATTGAAGACCCATATTAATCTCTTCTCCTTCCCCAAACTTCAGACAAATGATGGCAATTTTTTTTTTTTTTTTAATCAACTTACGAAGCCAAAAAGAACTAAAGCGGAGATCATAGAAAACAGTAGTAGAGCTGCTAGCAGCTGACACTGTCAGGCACTGTTCTAACTTATTTAGTATCTATAACACTCCTATCATTATCTGTTTTATGAATGAGGAAATGGAGATACAGAGAACATTAAGTAATTTGCTGATCATCACGTATTAAGTGATAAAGCTAGGCTTCGAATCTAGGCAGTCTGGTTTCGGAGTCATGCTCTTAATCATTTTGCTGTAATTCAATAAATTGTGTAGGACAGGAAGCAAATAGAGAAATGACTGATATAGTAGAGCTGAGAAAGTACTGTCTGTGTGCCCATGGCATGGGGCACCCACAAATGTCAGAAAATCACCCACAGAAGCCATGAGCAGCCTATCTCTTGGAAAAACTGAGTGCTTTGGAAGGTAGGGCTGAAGTGAAGTTCTAAAAAGGGAAAAATTTGTAAACATCTAAAGCAATTGCTTTCTTTTCCCCGACAGCTGGCAATTACCTCTCCATGCCCCATTGCCTCCCTTCCCCGTATCCCTAGAATCCTAAGTATCCTAGTCAGTGGAGAAATTAAACCCAGTAAACTTTACACTTTGAGCAGAGCTGTTACCAGAAGTTGACATACTTAATCAAGTGACCTGTAACCTCCTTCCCCTGCTTGGTTTCCAGAACTCCAACCGCCAATTATATCACCCCAGCTCCTACCCTAAAATCCCACTCTAAAATATAAATGGAGAACCAAAGGTCATTAGTCATTTTAGCAAAATTTCAGCTTCAGTAGCTGAGACCTACATAACAACTGCAAAGGAACGAGATAAAACAGATAATGATTGGAATTAAAGAACACGGAAAAAATGTTCATATCCAATATCAAACAATATATGTACTGACAAGAAAATAATGATATGAAAAAATAGATGACCAACAAAAAAGAGAAAGTTATTGGAAATTTAAAGTATAAATAAAATTTAAAAACCAGTAGAACATGAGACATACCACAAGTGAGAACACACTGCTAAGAAAAGGGGGACTGTATTCTTAAAAAACATGACACTGTCATGAAAAGCAAGAAAGGCTGAGGAAGTGTTCCAGATTGAAGGAGAATGCAGAGATATGACAACTAACCACAACACATGATTCTATTCGGGGCCCCATACTGAAGGGAAATCATGCTATAAAGAATTGGCTGAATTGATAAAATTAGAATACTAACGGTGGATTGCATCAAAGTATTGCATTTATTGAATCTCATTACCATACTGTAGTTATGTAAGATAATATGCTTATGCTTAGGAAATACACACTGAGGTATTTAGAGATGAAGAGACATATCTAACACTCACAAATGGCTACGAAAAAAAACTTGATAGATAGGGTGTGTATGTATGTACAGAAAGAGCAAATGGGGCAAAGGTTAACTTATAGGTGATCTGGGTAAAAGGTAGTGAGGTATTCATTATATGTTTTTTACAACTTTGTTAGTTTTTTTCCCAAATAAAAAGTTTTTAAAAATTAATAGAAAGGTAGATAAAAATCAAGAAAATATCCCAAAGGCTAAAACAAAGACACACACAAAAAAATGGAAAATAAGATAGCAAGAGAAAAGGAATCCAGAGGATCCAATGGCTGATTAATAATAACTATTATCATCAAAGACCTGTGACAGCTGATAAGAGGAAACTATGAAATTATAGAAAAGTTCTTAGCATAAAAATCAGTCTTCAAAGTGAAATTAGTTCCACACCATGGCATGTCATCCAGAATTTCAGAAATGCTAAGTAGTGTCTTATAAAGAAAAAATAAAGCAACTTAAAAAGTAAAACAAGTCACCTACAAATGAAAAGGGAATCAGGCTGGCATTAGAGTGAGGCCGGTTAGATGGGATGGAAGGATGGGAGCTGGAGGAGATCTCAACATATTACTATTAATACTGGACATCAAATATTCTAATTATTTTGTGTTTTTGAAATTTGAAGTAATCATCGATAGTATTATAAACTTCAGGAAAAACTTAGATATATACTAAAAATGTAAACCTAGAGATCAATATTTACAGTCATAATAACAAATACTGAGTATTGATTTCACCAAAACAATTTGATTCAACACACTGAGGGGATAGTGGGTGAGAAGTCCTATAATCAGGGTGCTTGTCCTAATTCCTATGTTATTATGGTAGGAAGCTAATCGGTGATGTTTAAAATTGAGAAATCAAGAATATAAGCATTTAAATTAAAAATGATTAAGATAATTACCAAAAGAACCAGATTAAAGAGCTGAATATTGTTTTCTCTATTGAATGGGACTACAGCATGGAGAGGTGTGGAACAAACCACTGTGATTCTACTGCTGTTACTATAAGCCTCTTAATAGAAGATCATGAGCTCCTATTTATAAAAATAAAATCAATTTTTAAAGTTAGAAAAATTCATATATTGCTACAAAATCCTTAAAGTCATTACAACAATAGAGCACACTGATAATTATACAGGGTGTTTCTTGTCTGAGTTCTTTGTGTAGAAACTTCTAAAAGAAAACACAGCTCGGTGTTACACGTAGCACACTTTTGAAAGGAAAACTGTGTCCTATCAAAAGGAGTTTCTAAAAGATCCCAGAAGATATTCTCATTGCCCTTTATATCTCAAAGTTATAAATTGTTTTAAAACAATTAGGATACACTCTTGGACAGAAATTTGAAAACTAAAGTTTTGTAAGTCTCAGTAAAAGGACAGGCATATCACACATCCAAGTTTTATGAGATATGTTGCCACCACTGTTAAAAGCATGTTTGAAATGAAGTATTTCCTATTCTTGCTTTCAACTTTTACCCAGAGTAGAAGAGATTCTAATTACCTCTTCTATTAGTGATAGAATTTGGGAATTTCCACAGGTTCAATATGTTCGCTGTAATTTCCAAATAGCCTATATTGAGTAGCAATACCTTTGACTTAAGCAACAGGTATACACTGGTATATATTACAGATGGTATATATATCATAACTGGTATATATTACAGGTGGTGTTATTTCATTGTGATAGCAATTTAACTATTATTAAAAACAGGTATTTTTGGCCGGGCATGGTAGCTCAAGCCTATAATCCTAGCACTCTGGGAGGCCGAAGTGGAAGCTCAGGAGCTTGAGACCAGCCTGCACAAGAGCAAAACCCCACCTCTACTAAAATTAGAAAAAATTAGCCAGGAGACTAAAAACAGAAAAAATTAGCCTGGCATGGCACACATCTGTAGTCCTAGCTACTCAGGAGGCTGAAGTAGGAGGATAGCTTGAGCCCAGGAGTTTGAGGTGCTGTGAGCTAGGCTGACACCACAGCTCTCTAGTTAGCCTGAGGAACAAAGTGGGACTCTGTCTCAAAACACAAAAACACCACAAAACACACACACGGTTTTTTTTATTGTTGCAGCAATAAAATTCAGCTGTCACACAACAATTTGATCACAAATTTTAGTGACAATGATCACTTATTCTGTTAAAGAAAGGCAATCATTGTCCAGTGCTACCTAAAAATGTGAGAAAATTCTTCTCATTATAGAACGAGATAAAAATGTTGTCTTATTAAACAGAAATTCACATTTTTCCCTCTACAAAGAATGTGTCTATTTAATATCTACTATAGTCAAGGTCTGAGTTTTCAGTGTAATCTGTCATCTGAAGCAGCCATGGATTTAGGGGAAAGGAGGACAACGGCTCAATTTTTGGTATTTGAGGTCCTATATTACAAATATAACTTTGAAGGAGGTTCTATATTGTTATCAAATCCTTGAAGATTGATTTATCTTTTTGCGTAACCAAAAAATTGTTTCATCTCCTATTAACAATTTTTTAAGAACATGTTTTCATTTTCTATTATTAAACAGAAATGTTGACTGCAGTGGTCTGAGTTTTTCTCATTATCTTTCAACATTCAGCAGATGACAACACTGACTACATTTTTTTTTTAAATTCTCTTCTACTTCAACCTTCCTGCTTCTCTTTCTAAACTGAGATTACTTCTTTTACTCATCTTCATGCTCCTGTCTTCTAATGTCCATGTCTCAACACTTTTATTCTAGTATTTTCTTGCTTTTATCCTTTTCTGTTTCATTCTAATGCCGATGATTATTTGTAAGAAGAAATCTCAAATCTATACATTAATACCAAGCTCCAACTTCTCCACTAAGTTTCAGTCTCACGCTTATAAATTTTACCTCATATTTACCTAATATTCTGCCTCCATGTCAAGCCCTTAAAAACTCAATACGAACAAAGGAAACGTTTTTTAAGAATAACTGCACAATAGCGCTTATATATCAGAATAACTGTGGTGACAATATGGTAAAGTAGAGAGGGTGAATAGTGGATATAAAGACAGAAACGGGATCGTCAGTAAGATAACTTTTAGTTGCCCAAACCAAAAATAATTGAGTTTTAAAAGGGGTAAAGGCAGGGAAAATTCAAAAGAAGAAAGGGAGATATAAAAGAGGGTATGAAAGAAGACTTGGGACTTGGAAAATTGTTTCACTGTAATAAATATATTTTGAATGAATAGGACAGAGGAGAGGAGGGGAAAAGTAGAGGAAGAAAAAAAAATTCCATGATTTAAAATTTTGCTGAATGTGAAGATAACTACATCACTGTGAATTAAGAAATGGAAGAAAAATTATAAGCCTCAAAAATATATGACTCATTCTTGACTAAAACAATAGTTGAAACCTGAAGTCAAGATTTCTAACTAGTGTTAATGTGAAAATTTCAAGAGAAACTTTAATAAAGGACCATTGATGCGAGTGCTTTGGGAAAGCAAAGCTGTGGGTTACCCACTAGAGCCTTTGTTTAGAAAGATAAAGATAAAAGTTACTGAATGTCTATCTATGGGTTACCATGAAGTTTGTATTTTCATCTATACATTTTCAGGATTATGCCATCATGAATTTGAATTTGGTTTACTACAAATGGGGGAAAAGCAAGTTTTCCTTTAATAAACTAAGATTAGTTTTAATAGTTGCAAGGACTGTTGCTTTATAACCTTGAAACTATTAATGTTTGCTGTGGAAAGTAAAGTACTATCAAGTGTTGTAGGAAAAAAGTATTTGTACATTTATGTTTTACATTTTATATGCCTTAGGAGGTTAATTCTGCTTATTAATTCTGTGATATTTATCATTGCTATGAACTTCATAGATTTGGTAATAACCATCATATACTTAACCAGCATAAAATATTGAGTATTTCTATATTAAGTGAGAAAAAACATTCAAAAGCATTTCTACTTGTGTTGCTATTGGGGGGCCAACACAACGCCAACTACACAGACCACTGGAGAAGGAGCACCATAAAATAAAGAACAAACTCCTTAGGCTAAAAGTTAAGACCCTGCAAAATTAATCTCCCTCCTTTTTCAGCATTATCCTTCATTACCACCCTTTTTTTACAAAAAAAATCACTAGCTGTCCTTTTCTGTGTACTCTACATTTGAAGTCATTGTTTGTATGCGTATCATTCCCTCCATCCACAATGCCATTCCCGGCTCCCACACCTGCCATTAGACGTATACCAAATTCAACTTCAAGAAGCCATCTCGGTTGCTTTAGCACAAGTCATGAGTAGTCTGTCTTCTAAAAGACAATTGGCACTTGATCTCTGCTTATCCTTTAGCACCCAATGCTAATATTAGTTATTTGAATGTGTATGCATAACAACATACTGTAATATTTAGAAGTATGTGTATATAGTGTATCTCCTGTGGTGGATGATAAATTACTTGAAGGCAGGAATATTTAATTAATATCTATATTCCCCTCAGGTCTACATAGTTGATACTTAATATTTTTTGAATTATTTTGTCTTTAATTATTGACAGCCATCATTTTGAGAGTCAGTCTCCTCCTTCTAGCCCTAGCTTACTTTCATGTTATTTGCATTTTCCTGAGATATGTGAATAAAGAACACAGCAGAAAACCCAGTTGAGAGTTTTGGGTAGTACCTAATTCACCCAGATTTTATGACACGTTATTTGGAATTCTAAGTGGTTTAAGTGCAACCAACGTAAGACCTATTTTGATTTATTCTAGGCATATACTCTTGAATGACTAATGAGCGTTGATTCATAGGAACAAATTTTCATCTTCTAATTCCCAATATTTTATTACACTTTTAAAAATATTCCCATTATAGTATTTCAGCAAATATAATTTCAACTGTTAAGATTTGACATTACTACAGCTGTTGGCAGTATTAAATAACTTTTGTTGCTGCATGATGTTAGCTGCGGCTTAAATTTCAGATCATGGAGTGTTATTAGTATTGTATGGTTGAAATTAATTTCCAGATCAATGAATCAATGCTATCTTAATATTCTGTGTCTTTAATTTTCATACCACATTTATTTTGTGAGTGGATTTCACATAAAAAGAAGTTGCTTTATGTCGCCAAGCTCATTATCTTGGGTTTTTGTCCAGAGTTTAATTCCCTTTTTTTAATCAAAGGGCAGAGAAAGAACCTTATGAACTATTGAACCATGCCGATTTGATGGGCAGGCTACATACATTAAAGCGAAAAGGAGGGAATCTTCTCTGCAAATATCTACTTGAAGATACTTTGTACAAAGTAAAACATTTCACTAAAGGAGTAACGACAAAGACATTCAATGTTATGAAGTGGAAAAAATGAATAACCTGGAAAAATCTCTTGCTATTAACAATAGAATTGATTAACTGATCCTAATTTTTTTATTTGTAGACTTGACTAGTGATAATTGACCTCGTATCAGATGGAAGGAAATAAAAAAGTTAATTTAGGATCTAATTTGGTAGAAGCCATCTCTCTCTCTCCACACACACACACACGCACACACACACACACACACACACACACACACGGGTTTTACATTTTAGAAGCTAATTTATTTCTTGAGGTCTTTTATTTTCTCTAAACTTGATGCTTTGGTAAGTTATCTATTCTTTTTGGTTGGTAATATCAGTGATCATACCTATAAAATGCTTGAACATTTATAAAACATCTATAAAAGGCTTTCACAAACGTATTAGTCGATTTACAGAACGGGGACAATTTAGAACGAATGAGTGATTTAAACATCAGAGGCTTAAAGAGACTACGTACACTGTCGCATAACTCATACATGGCAGAGTAGATATTTAAGCCTAGGTCAGCCAATACAATTAATTAGCTCCCACATTTATAATGTGCGTGTTGGAGGAGAAGTACAGAAAGGAGAATGATGAAGAATTATCAAAACACAAAAAGGAAAGCAGAAAAAATGTTAAAATGCCTGTATTCACAAAGTTGCCACTTCTGTCCATTAAGGATAATTCAAGCCTACTCAATCTGGGCAGCCCGTCATCTACTCCCCTCCTTATAAAGCAGTATTTGCTTTTTCAGACTCGGTATTGGGGAAGGCAGAAGGAGAGGACACCATTAAAGAGGAGTTTGAAGCAGACAGAGCCTAAATATGGATGATTTTTTTTTTTTTTTTTTGTCCCCAGGAAGTTTGAGTAAAGAAAGTTGTATAGAGCTGTGTGACAAAAGTGGTCAACTCGAACCTCTTCGTAGCGTTCCAAAAAGAGAAGAATGTGAATTACTTTGAAATTACAGCTCTTTTGCTCTAATTATGGGTCACAATTTTATAGGGGCACACAGTGATGACGGACGGTACTCATATCCAAAGACCTTATCACCTAGTGCGGGAGTCAGATACTTAGTCTATAGGAAAAACAGAGCAAGAGAAGTACTATGAGATGAAGCAGGCTTTAGGAATACCCGGAAATACCCAGCTTAGGGATGGGAGCATCAGGGAGTCCTCCTAAAAAAGACACATGAATGAGTCTTCAAGGGAGAAAGAAAAATCAGAAGTCATCATTGGAAACAGAGTTTAAGATACCTGTGGTTCATTTGGTATATTGATCTAGCAAACAATTATAAGGTAGGTTTGGTTAGAGTTATAGATTTAGGAATATTGAAGCCATGTATGTAAGGGCTATTGTCCACATAGAATATATGACAATAATAAACATGGGAATGGACTTAGAAATCACAGTCTATGGGCAATACAAGAACAGAGCAGTCTGAGAAAAAGATTGCCATCAATATTTTTTACAAAGTTTATTTTTAAAATGACATTTTCACATAAGATATTAGAGTTTTCTTTCTTTTTTTTTTGAGATGGCTGGTCTCAAATTCCAGGGTCAAGCAATGCTCCCAGCTCAGCCTCCAGAAAAGTTGGGATTACTGGCCTGTGCCACTAGGCCCAGCTGTTTGAGTCTTTTTTTTTTTTTTTAATATAAATAAATGTATGACTTATTCATGTGTCACTGAAATTGAATGAATTTAAAAAGAATTGCAGAAAAAGGCAATAAAACAAATAACTTCCAGGATTTGATGAATAATATATTCTTATTATTTCTTATACAATGATTTTTTATTAAAAATGCAGCAATATTAATAAAGTTTAAATGTAGTATAACTTAGTATATCAGATTGACTGTTTTGCCTAAGCTTGAAATATATATATTTAAATTTATAGAATGTATGTCACTTATAGTTTTCCACAAAATGAAAAGTAGAGCAATGTGAGTATAACTTGTACATTTATCCATGAAAACAGGTCAAATTTAATTATTATAAAAATTGATAACATTTCTTCATAGTCACCCTTAAAGGGCCTACTCCAACTTCATTCCTTTTTGGAGACTTACACATTTACTAAATTGGAATTATTGTCTTGACTCTCCTAAACTCTCATTTACTTACAATAAAAAAATAAAGCTTTTTTTAAGTAAAAATTTACATAGATATACTTTATTTTTATATAAATACATGATTTTAATGCACTTCTGTATTATAACTTGATTTTCAATCCCTCTAGAAAACATGATTATTTTTTCATGATCTTATTCTATATCCTTTTTCTTACGAAAAAATTTCAGTGACTTACTTTTCAAAATTAAATGTTTCTAATTATAGAATACCCATCATGAACACAGAAAATAAAAAAAAACTAAAAATGAAAATTTTATATTGATCTCTTTCCTTTTATATCTTTTTCCTCTACACACACACAAATGTTATCCTATAAAGATATTTTTAATCAGCTTTTTAAAATTTAAATACTGGTTTTTCTTCTTTCATAGGTATATTTCTAAAGCACGTGTTTTAATAATTCTATAGAATTTCACTATTTGAAAAAATAATTTTTTATGAATTCCGTAAAATTACATCTTTGGGCTACTTAAAATTTTCACTATTAAAACAGGCTATAAGAAACACCATTTTAAATCCTTTCAGACGTTCCCATTTTCTCACATTAAATCACTAGATATAAAATTGCTGTGGAGTAGGGATTGGTAAGGCATTTGATACATATGCCAAATACTTATCGCACATTTGTGTATCCTTTCTATAGTACTTGCCCTAGTAGTCTTGATTAGTTTATCTTCTTTACTCGTCTTTGAAAGCGTGGAAGGTAGAGAATTTTTGTGAATTACACGAGATGTGTGTAGGCCTTGTAATATATAAAGAATCATTTAAAAAATTAAATTGCATAATATGTATCTTCCATTCCCTAAACTAATAATCTGTTATTCTATTCAGCTTACGAAGTTTCATATTAATGTCTCTGCATGATGTGATGAATATATTCTGGCTATAGACTCGGGAAGGTACAAACTCAGGGAGGATCATAACTGGGATTGGTGTCAGTGATCTTACCTTTTTTAACTTTAAGACCAGAAATCAAGGAGTCTTTTGAGTTATTGGATTATCTGCCTGCCCTAATTGCCTGACTCTGGAAGTGCCAAAATTTAGGGTCCTCAAGGGTAAGTGCCTGCCATTAAGAAGGCGCTGAACAATGAATGTGCCAGTCGAAACCAGCAACTCTGGTTCCCCACTCTTGATCACTACTCAAAGTAGTCTTCCCCCTTATGAAGTTTCATCTTTTATTCTACTCATAGCTCAGGCATTCTAACCTGCAGTTCAGAAGAGAATCTATTCATGGTTATCTATTCTATAACATAAAGTTAGGAGGGGAAAAAAAGAACATGCACTGACCTTAAAGACAGTTGCAAATTTTAAAATTGTAATCTTTTAAAGAAGTTCTGTGTCCTAGTATTGCGAAAGGGTAAAAGGGTTGATGGAGCTATGAATCATGAATTCCATGGATAAAGCCAGAAAGATGTGCACATCAGGTCAGGGAGAACTAGTCATTTCAGTTACAGTGAACTCACCTGGAGCCGAAGCCCATCACTTCCCTCAGCGCTGGTGCCAACATGCTGCCAGTCAGACTCTGTTAACTGGAATGTCACAGGCCAGAAACTGCTTGCCTTTTACTCCTACCTGGAACAAAATACAGTGTCAGTCATATTTTTTCATGTTTCTTGAAGCATAGTAAGATATTCATTATGTTATCTTTTCCTGTCACATTAGATACTCATTTATCAGAATGCTCAACACAAAGGAAAGAAGTGTAAACTCTTCACCTCTATAATTTACACCCCGATGATTAATATAGCACCTGTATAAGTCAAAGGGGCCGTCTATATTTTATCTCCTATAAAATGTTCCTTATAAAAGGTTATTATTTGAGTGCAATCATTCCTATCCATTTGGTTTAAGTAATTGATGTGTTAATTTAGGAAGCCATTTTCTATATATTGTCCTTGGAGACAGTAAATCAAAATACATTTAGAAACCCAAGAAGATAAAGCTGAAAATATTTCATTTTTCTGAATTCCCTTTTAACCATGAAAAGGAATCTCAGTAGGAGACAAAATTTAATAATGCAATTCCATTAGTTTTTATGCCTGTGCTATTTTATATTCCTCAGCTAGTGAAAAACTGGTGAATAACACTGACGCTTCCTCAAACACACCAGAGTGTTGTGTTGCTGCTATGGAACTTATGATGAAAATAAACAATTTGACCACAAGATGAAATCGCAGGCTTAGGAAAAACCTTAGAGCTGGGCTGCTTGTATGAATGGGATGTGCCAGGCAGGATCTTTCACTACCCACAAACAAAGCCATTTGACCTGCAGTGCCCTTAGCCTTGAACCAGTCTGGCGTACAGTTGGGTGGGTTAAGGAGCTCTAGCGAAACATGGGAGAGATGTGACACGCCAATCTTGTTGCAGATTGTCCAGCATTTGCTCTGCCTTTGTCTTTTCTCCTCCTTCCCCAGGATTTGGAGTTGGACTCTGAACCGAATGTCATGATAGAGCTCCTTGTGGCCCTCTTTTAAAATTCATATTTCTCTCATACCATTCTGGAATCCACTTTATCTCCTTCATTCTTTCTGCTGCTGCCACAATAGATGTTAATCAGTTCTTAGATAATAATAGCTTCTTGAACACGGATCTGGTGCCAGCTAAAAACAGATGGCACTTCCAAATTAGGATAATTTGAGGAGAGCTTAATAAAGAAGCTATTTACAAAAGTGCAGGCTGTATGTAAGGAAACCACGAGGGAAGGTGTGATAGAGTTGGTACCAACCCTAGGCTTCCAGGGATCAGGGCAATGAGCAGTTACTGCCATGCAGCAGGAGTCAGATATGTAGAGAGGGCCTCCTGGGAAGGAGCAGTGATGTTTACTTGCGAGTCACAGGGTAGCACAGGATGACAGCACAGAAGGAAGCCTGAGGATAAACCACTCTAATCTTCCTTCCTTCATGGTTTTCTGCCTCGACTACCACGGAGCAAAACACATTGGAAGCCTGAGTACGAGGGAACCTGTTGATCCACTTCATGCAGGCTACTTTCCAGGGTTGGAGAGTGGGATGGATAAAGAATGAATCCAAAAGGAAAAATAGAAGAGATCCAGCAAAGACTCTTAATCGTACTTAAGAGAATAGGATTTGGAATCAGATTTAGGTTTTTTGAGTTCTAGCTCTAATTGAGGTGTAATCCTAGACAAATCACTTAACTTTTATAATTCTCAATATCATTCTCTGCATAACATACCTAGAACACATACTACTACTGAGTGCGTAATATTAGCAACAGTGGCAGTAGCTCTCCTTTCAAATTACAAAAGTCAACACAAATATGCTCCAGTCATGCTGAACTCTTCTTCACTTGTTCTAATAGACCATGTATTTTCAAACTTTTGTACTTTCATAAGTATTGCTCCCTCTGCTTAAGAATTCTCTCTCCCCATCTCAAACCCAGTTTACCTAGAAAACTCCTCTCCCCAAATATACATATATATTTGCCCCTTTCTGCTTTGCTCTCTCCCCATCCTGTCCTCTCTTTCCAACTCTTTATCAGGAAAACGTTGATTTTTTTTTTTTTTCTGTTCATCCATGGCACACAACATTCCACAAGGCAGTTAGACCATGTCCGGCTTCCTGTTTGACTATCAACTTCTAGAGGGAAGGAAGAGGCTATGTCTGACAGAATTATATCCTCAGAAGGTGGTTCACTGCCAGGTTCTTAGTGATATTCAATAAACACAAAGTGAATAAATGAATGTGCATTTCCAGATTAAGCCCATTGCAATGTAATGAAAGTGTTCAGTTACTTCTTTCCTCTTTGCCCAAAGGAAAATCAGCCTGTGACAATTGGTACATGATGGGGGGTAGGACTGTCACAGAAAGTCAAGAAAACTCTGCAGACGATGTCCCATAGGAAAATCCAACCACCTTTATAACTTTTCTCTGGACCATCTTGATGGATTCATGTCATTCATTTCAAGGTTGCCAAAAGCACTAGAATTAATTGATTTCAAGCATAAAATTAGCACCAATTAATGAGTTAACTATAACAAACACCTCTCTATGTACCTAATGTATTTGGGTGATTAAAAAAATTTGAATTACCAGTATTTTCTCAATGAGAACCCAAAGTCCTTCCCTGTAATTGTTAAAAGTACTTACTCTGTTTTGCGAATAGGTAATGAATTCCCAGGATTCATGAATCAAAGCCACACAAAGTAGTATACAGGACACGTTACTCTCATCCCTGCCTCCATCCTCATTTCCCACCCAATGAAACCACACTTATTGGCATCTGTGTGTTCTTGCAAAATTTCCTTCCGTAAATACAAATACATGCGTGTGTGTGTGTATGTATTTTTCCATTTTAAAAAAATTGCATGCTTTATCCACTGTCGTAAACCTTGCATTTTTCATATAAAGTAAACTAGAGGGGTTTTATATCACTAAATAAAAAGCATCTTCATCACCTTCATTATTTTTAACTTCACGTCTTTCTATTGTTCTGATATACCATGAATTATTTAACCAGAAATCCCCCCAAATTGATTTCTGTTTATGTGTTTTTTTGAGATAGGATCTTGCTCTGGTTGCTGGGACTAGAGTGCAGTGGTGTCATCATAGCTCACTGCAACCTCAAACTCCTGGGCTCAAGCAATCCTCACACCTTGGCCTTCCAAAGTGCTAGTATCGCGGGCATGAGCCACCATGCCTGGTCCTAAAATTTGATCTTTTAAAAATCTTTTGCTATTATTAAAGAGGAAATAATAAAACATTTTATATGCATAAATTAGTATCTAAGAGATATATCTATAGGATAAATTCCTATACATGTGTGTAGGGAGGTCAAAGGGCAAATGTATTTGTAAATTTTAAACATAGTGCCCGATTTCATGCCTTGAAAAATCAAACCAATTTGTGCTCTCACCAGCAATCTATGAGACTGCTGTGGGCAGACTTCCAGAATTTTGCAAATCTGACAGGTAAAAAAATATCTCAGTGTCATATTTTAGTTAGCATTTTTAGAAATTGTGAGGTAGGTTGAACATCTTTTCATAACATTTAGGGATATTTGTGTATCTTTTTCTGTGAAATGTCTGTCAATATACTTTGCCATTTTTTAATTCCTACTGCAACTTACAGCATTATTTACTATGCTATGTATTTTAAAAATGAAGCAAAGCCATTAACTACATTGGCAAAATATGTCTTTATGTTTTTAGGGTTTTTTTTGTTTTTTTTTGTTTTTTGTTTTTTTTTTAAGGATTTGTCCCCAAGCTTTTCTTGCAATCCTGTTCAGTAAGGCCGAACATCTAAAAGAGGTCCCACAGTGCCCTCTGGTGGCATCATTTTCTATTGCATCTTTCCTCCATGAACTCTTGGAGAAAAAGCTGCAGGTGGATACAGCTTGTTACCAGAGTCTTCCTTAGCCTCTAAGCCTACCCAAGTCTTGTTGGCCCTAAGACAATACGAAAACACAGATACACCAAAAATGAAGAAACATTAGAGCTACTGCAATCCTAAAGGAACCAGATTAGTGCTTAGAACTTGGATGTTCTCATAAGCAGAATTTATTTCCTTCCCAGTTGCTTTAAAAGATGACCTTAGAATATTTTGCCAATGGGCTGCAGTACAGGCTTGTTCTAGTAGTCAGGCTCTGCTTCATTCTTCTCTGCACAGTAGTAAAAATAAAAGAGCTATCATCATTCTCTGGAATTCTGAGTATTAAAAATATCACAAGGTCTTTCATCTTGTGTAAGATGCAGGGCTAGTTCAACATATACGAATCTATAAGTGCAATTCACCACATAAATAAAAGAACAAAGACCGTATAATTCTCTCAGTAGATGCAGAAAAGCATTTGACAAAACCCAGCACACCTTTATGATAAAAACTCTCAACAAAATAGGCATAGATGAGACATACCTTAAAATTATTAAGGCCATATACGATTAACCCATGGCCAGTATCACACTGAATGGGGAAAAATTGAAAACATTCCCTCTTAGAACTGGAACCAAACAAGGTTGCCCACTCTCTCCACTTCTATTAACATAGTGCTGGAATCCCTTGCCAGAGCAATCAGACAAGAGAGGAGAATTAAGGGTATCTGAATGGGTGCAGAAGAGGTCAAACTCTCACTCTTTGCTGATGATATGCTATTATATCTAGAAAATCCCAAGGATTCAACCAAGAGGCTCCTGGAATTGATAAATGAATTCAGTAAAGTCTCAGGATACAAAATTAATGCACACAAATCAGTGGCATTCATATACGCCAATAACAATCAAGCTGAAAATCAAATCAAAGACACAACACCTTTCACAATAGCATAAAAAAATAAATATTTAGGAATATATTTAACAAAGGAGGTGAGAGACATATATAGGAAGAACTATGAAACGCTGAGAAAAGCAATTATAGAAGATCTACACAGATGGAAATCCCTACAATGCTCGTGGATTGGTAGAATCAATATTGTTAAAATGTCCATACTACCTAAAGTGATCTAAAGAATTAACGCAATCCCTGTCAAAATACCAATACCACCATCGTTCTTTACAGATTTAGAAAAAATAAGTCTATACTTCATCTGGAACCAGAGAAGACCTCATATAGCCAAAACAATCTTAAGGAAAAAGAAAAAATTGAGAGGCATCAGTCTGCCAGACTTCAAAGCTTTACTACAAGGCTATAGTAACCAAAACAGCATGGTACTGGCATAAGAACAGAGATATAAACCTTTGGCACAGGACAGAGATTCCAGATATAAAACCATCCTCAAATTGTCATCTAATCTTAGACAAAGAGACAAAAATATACATCGGAGAAAAGAATCTCTATTCAATAAGTGGTGCTGTGAAAACTGGATATCCACACCTCTAACCTCTCACAAAAATCAACTCACAATGGATAACAGACTTAAACCTAAGGTGTGAAACCTTAAAAATTCTAGAAGAAAATGTTGGGAAGACTCTTATAGACATTGGCCTAGGCAAATAATTTATGAAAAGACCCCCAAAGCAATCACAGCAGCAACAAAAATAAATAAATGGGACCTGATCAAATTAAAAAGCTTCTGCACAGCCCAGGAAGCTATCATTAGAGAGAGTAGATAACCTACAGAATGGGAGAAAATATTTGCTTTCTACACACCCAATAAAGGGATGATAACAAGAATCTATGTAGAGCTTAAGAAAATCAACAAGAAAAAAATCAAAGAATCCCATCAATACATGGGCAAAAGACATGAACAGAAAGTTTTCAAAAGATAGAATAATGGCCAGCAAACATATAAAAAATGCTTAACATCTTTAATCATCAGGGAAATGCAAATCAAAACCACAATGAGATATCACCTAACTCTAGTGAGAATGGCCTTATCAAAAAGTCCCAAAACAACAAATGCTGGCATGGATGTGGAGAGATAGGAACACTCTTACACTGCTGGTGGGAATGCAAATTAGTACAACCCCTATGGAAAATAATTTAGAGACACCTCAAAGAGCTAAAAATAGAAATACAATTTGATCCAGCAATCCTACTACTTGGCATCTACCCAAAGGAAGGAAAAAAAAAGACATTCTGTAATAAAGACGTCTGCACTTGAATGTTTATTGCAGCACAAGTCACAATTGCAAAGATGTGGAAACAAGCCAAGTGCCCATCAATACATGAGTGGATTAATAAAATGTGGTATATGTATACTATGGAATGCTACTCAATTACAAAAAATGGTGATCCAGCACCTCTTATATTATCCTGGATAGAGCTTGAGCCCATCCTTCAAAGTGAGATATCACAAGAATGGAAAAATAAGCACCACATGTAGTCGCCACCAAATTGGTACAAACTGATCAATACTAAGATGCATTCATTGAGTGTCAGTCAGGTGGGATGTGGGGGTGGGTAAACTCACAACTAATGGATGCAGTCTGCACTGTATGGGGGAAGGGCACACCTCTAGCCCTGGCTTGGATGAGGTAAAGGCATTACTTGTAACCAAAATGTTTGCACCCCCGTAACATCCTGAAATAAAATTAAAAAAATAATAACAATCATTTGGTTTTTAAAAAAATAAAAATTAAAGTAAAACATAGTTTTGGACAACACATTAATGATAGCAATGCTGTTCATTGTATTTCTATACTGGGGCAACAGTATAGCACATCAATACTTGTATGCGCACAAGCTGTGTATGCATATACATTTCAACTCCCTATTTCAACAGGTTAAATAAAAAGAAAAATTGTTGATAATGAGAAAAAAAATCACAAGGTTAAATTAGAAGTCAGAAATTCATTAATTCATTCATTCCACAAATATTTGTAATACTATGTGTAGTATTTTTGATGCTGGTGACTTTTTTCATTGAAAAAGGTGGACAAAAATCTATCTTCATACAACATACTTTCTAGTTGGAAGAGACAGACAATAAATAGTAAACGTAATTAAGCAAATAATATACTATATTAGAAGAAATGGGTTTGTGACTCTGAAGGGTCCGTGTTTTAATTTGAAGTAGAAAAAAAAAAATAAGCCTCTTTAAGAAAGCAACATCTGAATAAGAATTTGAAGGAGGTACAGTAGTTAATTATGCAATTCTCAGGAGGAAGAGCCTTCCGGGAAGCGCAAACAGTCTTAAGGGCATAACATGCTTGCTTAGTGAACACCTGAAAAAATTCCCTTTCAGAATTAAATGACCTTTCTCTTAGCTGCTGGGAGAGCTACTGACTGCCAGCCAGAGCTCTCATCCCACTCTGGAAATTGTCCTAAGCTGGCCATGCTACTTTACCAAGGTCTCATTCAAGGGTAGCCTGTACCTAATGACTGGTGGATATGGCCTAGAACAGCCTGGTCTGTTAGGCACAAGACAGAAACGCTTCCTGTGGTGCTAACTGGGGCCTTTGTTGAGATTGCACTGCAGCCCATCGTCTGTTTGCCCATTCCTGCTTTGCTCCCTTCTCTTTCACAGATGTTGATACCCACGACACTCCTCTTAAATTACAGTAAGCTAATCTGTGTCTCAGTCAACTTATTTGAGGAACAGCAAGGTATCCAGTGTATAGTTGACAACTGGATACAGCATTCATTCTTTCTTTTTGCTCATATTTTTTTAAGCATCTATTATATGTTAGCACAAATTTTGGTGCTTAAAATACAGCAGTAAAGAAAAAATGCACACAATTTATCATCCATACAGAGGCTTTAATTGTAGAAAAAATTAAATAAGGTTAATAAAAATACATTACACATAACAGCAGTAAGTGCTAAGAAAAACAAAGCCGCAAGAGAGTATAAAGTAAGAAGCAGACAAACAAAGAAGGCTACCTACTGCAACAATCTAGAGAAGAGATGAACATGACCTGGATCAGAGCAGAAGCAGTGGAGGTGGTGAGAAGTGGCTACAATATGAATATATTTGAAGGTAAAGATGACAGGATTTGTGGACAGATTCAATGTGGGTTATTAAGAGAAAGAGAGATGAAGCATAACTCCCTGGTTTTGGATCTGAGCAACAGGAAAAGTGGCCTTATCATTTGCTCAGATAAAGAATACTACCCAGATAGTGGCTCAGGGGCAGAGGGGCAGTTATTAAGAGATCCATTGTGGAGATGTCAATTTCAAGATGCCTATTAGGCATTCAAATGAATGTATCAAATAGAGAGCTGGGTAAAGAAATCTGAGAATCAGGAGAAAAAATATTCCTGGAAGCATAAATTTGGAATCCATTAGAACATAGTTTGTATTAAAGCATAGAGATAATCTGAGATCACCAAAGCATGATTGGAAAATAAAAGAGGTCTAAGGGCTGAAACCTGGAGTACACCAACTTTTAGAGATTGGGGACATAGAGATAAACCAGGAAAGAAGAATAAAATGGAGCTGCTAGTGAGATATGAAGGGAAGTTAGACAGTGGTGTCCCAGAAGCCAACTGAAAACAGCGGTTCAAAGAAGAGACAGTGTTCTGTCATGTCAAATGTTGCACTTCAATCAGGCAAAATGAAGACTGAGAATTGCACATTGTATTTGTAATGTAGAGCTCACAGGTGACCGTGACAAGATGTGTTTCAGTGAAATGATAGAGGAGGATGCCGGATTATAAAGTAATTGAGATGCTTTAAGAAGGGAGACATTAGAGAACATACATTATTTTCTCGTACAAATATTAATAGAACATTAAAACCAACCAAATGGTTTCTTTAATGTCAAAAAGCAACCCTTAATACATTTTTAGAAATCGAAATCCTATCAGACCAGGTTCTCTGACCATGAGGGAAATAAGTTAAAGATCAGAAACAAAAAGATAAGCACACAAAAATAAATATACATCTGGAAACCTAAAAACACATTTGTAAATAATCAAAGAACTATTATTGTAACTTAATACAAGCTGAACGATAAGAAACCCACTACATATTAGAACTCGAAGCCGCCTTTTGGATCCTTACACCTGCCATGCTTCACTTTCATAGGCTGGGTACCACTTACAGCAGAGTGCTTAAAATTCTGCCACGCATACAAAATCACTATTTTGTACTGTCTTGCAAAGATAATTTGACTATGTGCTTATCTTCCTCACTAGACAGCAAACTTCTTAAATGCAAGTATTTACTCATCTTGGTCATCTTTGGCACTTTGCAACATACCTAGTGTATGAGTGGTGCTCAACTCATGTTTATTTAATGAATAGATGAGTTTGTGGACAATGAACCATATTACAATATGATAAGTATAATTGAGAGATGTACAAAGCACTTTGGCTGAAAACACCTAGCTTAGTGAGTGGCATGTAAGATGTCATAAGTTAAATTGTGTTAATTATTAATAAAAAATGAACTCCCTTTTCAAAGTAGCTGCAATAATAAACCTACAGAAATAGTGCAGGGTTCAACAGCTGCTTATCAGTCCAAAAAAGGGATCCACTTCTGAGGCTGTGATTTTTTTGTCTGGATCTTACCAAGGCACACTCTTGTAAAAGGGAAACATATACTTTCCTTATTGCAGGCTTCCAGGTTAGTAAACCCCCAAGCCCCCTGCATAAACACTGGCTTCCCGGAGTGCAGCTTGAGCAGTGGAAAGACTGGCAAGGATCTCACAAAATACAGAAATCCTCCAATGGAGCAATAGACATATAAGCTCTAATGCCACAATTTTTTTTTGCAATCTACGCCCAGAACATCAAGAGATTTTTCACAAAATTAAGGCAAAAACCCATAGGAGTTCCATTCAACTTAAAATATGCTTTAATTGAAGCACAATGTTATGTGAAGCAGAACTCTGAATATGTGCTGACTTGTATCATTTTTATAATGCAAATGACAGAATGATTATATATATTAAAATCCTGATTTTAGAAGCCATGCATAGAGTTCTATTTGCTTATGAGGATCAGAAAATCCTTGAGAAAATAAAATGAGACTTTTATCCCAAGAGCCCAAAAATACCACAGAAGAAATTATTTTTTTCTTATAAAAAATGACTTGGATGAACACTTCCCTTTATCACGTATTCCTACATGTCAAAGAGGCTTAGTCAGTATGGTGAGTAGTTCTCAATTATACAAATACCCCCATTTAGCTTTCAACAAGGTACCTTGGAATAGTGGCAAACTTTAGGTGTCCCAATCCTTTACTAGTTATATTTAACATGTGCTCTAGGGATGACAATACAATCAAAAATATCATGGCATGCAGCTAGGGAGAGGTCAAGTTAGATTTTCATTCTGTTTCTTGGTTCTAAGAACTAAAATACTTGAAGTTAGCACTGCTATGAATATTTCATCTTCCAAGAGATTTTTTCCCCAAAATGTGTGAAATTAAATAAATTATCTCTGCACATAAAGAGATTCAAGTAATGTGCCTATCAAAGTTATTTCATTAAATTGCCCCCTCCCCCCCCAGATAGAACAAATAAAAAAAATGGCATTACAGGGAGAAAACCGTTAGGCAGAACTTCACTAGTCTGGAGGTAACCTGTGAGTTACTTTGTTGCAGGAATATCCCGCCAACAAAAGATTATTTTTTTTTTTTCTTGAATTTACCAAGAAGGGAGACAGATGGAGAAGAAAGGTAGAGATGGATAAAGGGGGGAAAAAGAGATAAAGTTTAGAGCATGAAGAGCAGCCGGGATTTTTACTGCTGATGGTAAAATGTGTTACTGCCTGTTTGCCTTGTGTTGTCCTGCTCATTATTCAAGACTCTATTCAAAGTCACCTTCCTTATGAAGATGAGGCTACCCACCAGAAAGCACAGTTTTGCTCTATTTACTATACTTATAAATTGCAATGTTATTCTCTATCAACACTACTCTCAGTTATATTTTTTAAAAAATAAAATAGAGTATCTTCCCTCATTAGATTGGGATATTCCAGGAAGGGAACTGCATCCCTTATTGCTGCTCCTCTTTTCTCCCCAAATCTGTCCTCATCCCACTTTACCCCAATACCAAACATCATGCCTGAAAAACAGGAAGCCCTATTGAATGTTTGATGAAGAAATGACTGAAGAAAGTTTTTAAAATATAAATAAAGGTGGATAAAAGTAAAATTTAGAGGTAAGTTAAATAGCCATGCGCTTACACCTCTTCTCTTTGGTGATTGGTTTATGTATCTGACAAAATACTCTACTAAACCTTTATTTTCAAAGGTAAAATTTTAAGGGCAAGTATGCAATGTTTAGCCAAACAACACACAAGTATATCCAAGTAATTTCTATAGTCCAATGGCAATAACTTCGGGAAATGTTGTCAGAAAGATAAGAAGAGAAAGGTGAGTGATTAGCCTAACCCAAAAATCACACTGGTAATAGAAGACCTGATCTTAACAGTAGGTACAAAGATAAAAAGCATTGTACAGAGAGATTTTGTGACGTTGAGAGAGTAGTTGCAAAGAACAAGATATGGCAGTCATAAATATTAAAGGCTATTTGAAATAAAAACATCCAGTAGCATTATCTAAATAACATTATAACTGATGAAATAATGCCACAGCGAGCCTAAGATTTCCGTGGTGGGGCGAAGGTAACCAATTTGAGGAAAACAAGATGTTTAACAAGAAAACAAGACGTATAACAGAAATTATAAGAATTTCATATGTGTGAAAATCAGATAAAGTTCAAACATAAGGGGGAAAGATGGAATCAATGATTTTCTAACAGTTTTCTCCATGATCTGTAGAAAATTTGCACTTAAAGTGTTTCATTGATTAATATTTATGAATTTCTCATTCTTTATGTTTTGGGAAAAACACAAGTTATTTTTAAACATTTTTCAGACATTTTTGAAATTGAGACTAAAGCTCAGCATCTTCCACATTAGGGCTTCTTAACCTTTAACACATTTTAAGACTTAAAAAATATACACCTTCAATTAAGTTTTTTTTTTTAATTTTATGAAATCCACATTTTATGATATTTTTATTTTTAAATTTAGTTGTTTTTACTAAGTAGCAATGATTCATCGATCTGGACAATCACCCCTATTTTCTTACCTCAGTATCCATGGGGACATTTTTTCTTTACACCAGCTCTAGTTGGGAGTTAAGGATTTGTTTTCCCAGGGATAACTCTACTCTCACGTCCAAGGGAAAAATCACATGCCCTAGGTTAAGCCAATCACTACATGCAAGCTCCTAGTCATACTCAGGGGTAGATACATCCTGAATTTCTAAACTTCTGTTGGAAACTGAGTAAAAACTGCTTTCTCATTCCTGATGCATGAGAAAGTAGTAGTATATAGTCCTAGGTCATGTTTCATCTTGAGACTAGGTGTGACTGACGCCAATACTCTGAAGAGCGAATAAAGGTTTAAAAAAAAAAAAAGGAAATTGGATCTTTGGTGAGCCTACTTGGTTAGTGGATAGTGGCTGATCTGAAGCCAGTATTATCACAAAACGTCTCAGTTTTTAAAGTCAATAAATTTCCCTTTTTGTATAAGCCAGTGTGAACTTAGAGAAATAGTTTGATTACCAAAAACTAAGTTTGACTCCTCATATAATTAAAGTCTCTTTTAGTTATTCACAACATCATCATAGCTCAGACTATAGATATCAGACGCATCTTCTGTATCATTTTAGGTTTCCTTGGGCTTTTTTTTTATCCCTGCTACCACTGTGACATCTACCTCTGTGTACACTGTGGCTGAATTTATGCTGACCTAACCTGATGATTTGTCTTAAACCCATGCTACACTTCTCTCATTTTCTTTCTGGGACTGCCACGTGGCAGCTAGATGGGGATGCTGTGAAATCTTGTTTAGCCACCATGGGTGTGCAATTCTGAATCATGGGGAGTTCATTTCCCAAGAGGCAAAACTCTGACAAATGAGCTAGGGAAGCTTGTGGAGAAATCTCTCCACTTTCTTTCCTTGGACCAACTGTCTTAATACCCATTTTATTTGGCTTTTAAGAAAAAGTAGAGGATCAAGCTATTTTTTGAACCCCTGGATCAGTAACACATCTTTTTGATTCTATCCCTCTCTTCCCTTTTCTCACTCCATTTATCCCTCATATTGCATGGGCATGTGGGCCCAGGTAACACTAGTAGCACAATCTTTTATACTAATTTCTGGGGACACTTGGTTAAGGTTGTTGGAGGCAGGCTTAGCACTAGAAGGCAGACTCTAAGGATAGAATCCTGGATCTGGATTACTCACTGATCTGAAAGTAACAGATTCCATTTCTGGCGGTAACTGGGGTGATAACCCATGGCATGCATATGTATCACAAGTATGGAGAATTTTTACTTGTAATTAATTAGGATAAAATGTAGAAGGATAGTGACATATTAGCTGTATGTGGCCTTTAGTGGTACAGGGAAAATGATAATTATAAAAAGGTCTAGCATCTATTAATTGAATTAGAGGCTTTAAGAAAAAAGAAAGGCTCAGGGCATCCATCTCCAATCCAAGGTAAGCCATAAAAGCTGGAGGCAGTTTTTGAAGATATTATCTCCTAGAATTGAAAGGCAGACTGTGCTAAAATCAGACCTGGGTTTTAATGACAAAGGTAATAGAACTATAAAGGAGACTATCTAGCTTTGATAATTCTATGACAATGTCATGGCCCTTATTGAAAAGCAGAACAAAACATTGGAAACTAAGTCCTAGGGAAGGGATATTTGGATGAGCCCGAGAATTTTGAACACCTGAATCCCTCTGAACCCTCTTGGATATCGAAAACAGCACCCTCCAGCTTTGAGCAAAGCTTTCTCTCCCCTTGCCTGGGGAATGTACACGGAAATTATCTGAGATAGATTCTTCACAATATAATGTTATTCTTAAGAGCTCTCTCTGCAGCAGCTCTTTGCCTTCAGGCTAATAACCATGGTGAGATCTCAGTACAGTTTGAGTGGAAAAGTATAATTTTACTTGAGGAGGAGAAAGCTTATAGACCAAAGGGATTGTAGCATTTAGTCAATATTTAGAGCAGGAAGCAAAATTAAACACCTGGGAATTGATTGAGTTTATTGCACTAAGGTAGAGAAGCAGTATAAGGATGAATATGAAGAGAATTTATTCACACACAGTACTCATAATTTGAATTCAGTATTTGGGGAGGAACACCTGGACCTGACTCAAATATGTGCATTGGGATGACTCCCTGAAGCTTGCACACAGTCACAGCCTACAGTAAAAGTAGTAGGGATGCTGGAACACTTTTTGGCAAAGTACTGAGGAAGGACAGAGGTTTAGGATGGTAGGGCAATTATAATGGATTTACCAGATATGATCTGAGAATTCACTATTTGAAAGTTCTGTCCCTAGGAGGGCACAGAGGACTCAATCCTCTTAAAGCAGTGAAAAATTACATTCGTGCAAGGAGTGGGGGGAAAAAAAATCAAACAAAAAACCTTAAGTTGGCTGTATTCTGTAGTCTGGGTTAAAGATGGGAGATTACAGAGCTCTGTAGTTTCAAGGATGTAATAAGATTATAGTATGTAAGAAGCCGGGTGATGGCACTTAACCATCAGCTGTAGATGTAAATATTATAACGCTTAGCAATGCTGGATTAGCTATCATGGTGCTTTGACTGCAGGTATTTTTATCAGTGACTGGTAGGATTGCAGAGTTCCTAGTGGCAAGATTTATATACAACTAATTCAACATTTAAGTGCACATATACTAATAACATTCATCGGGTGTTGGGCAGATGGGAGGGGGAGGAATGGATAGATATATAAACACCTAATAGATATGGTGTGCACCGTCTGGGGGATGGACACACTTAAAACTCTGTCTCGGGTGAGGCAAGTGCAATCTACGTAACTTAAACATTTGTACCCCTGTAACATGCTAAAATAAAAAAAATAAGATTTATGTACAACTAGGATTTTGTTACAATTATAAAACCGGGGAAAAAATAGAACAACGGTAGGAAGAAGGCTGACATCGTTCATTGCAATGGAAAATTGTTTTTCATTCATTTTTGACAAAACCAAATTAGTTCATAGATTCCAAAGTCCCATGATTGAATGGGGAGGCTGGCTTTTATTAAGAATTCTGTAATACCATTACCAACATATATATAATAAATATTCCCTTCCCCAAGGACTCCCAGCACCATTTTGCCAGAATAATTATTCACGGGGGAAAGGTGAATACTGTTAAAAATAGGATCTAACACTGAAAATAAAGTACTTGAAAAACATTATCATGTTTCATTCCAGTTAGAGTAAAGGCTTATGGAGACCAGGGGATAAATTAAATTTGTTCTGAGTCTGCTGCACAGTGTTTCTGATATTTGCAGATCCATGTGGCAGTTATTTCCCTGAGAAAAATATGGGAATATTTCTTAAAAGTCTACAAAAAGACTACTTAGCAACTAGAAGAGCCCCCATGTTGGCCCCCCTACCTGTGGGGTAAGAGTCACTGTTGTAGGAAGAAAAAGTGGAAGATCCCTAGACTATTCCCTACCTCCTTAGGCAGGATAGTAAATCATATGAAAAAGTGAATTGTATGATGAACTACAGAAACTTGTACCACCATCCAAGACTCAAAGAATGCAAAAGTGGTGACCCATATCATATCCCCATTCCATTTACCTGTTTTGTTCATGCAAAGCCAAAATGGAACAAGAGTCATGATTGTGATGGTTAATTCTATGTGTCAACTTAGCTGGGCCATGGTGCAATTGTGGTCAACATTCTGGATGTTTTTGTGAGGGTGTTTTTTTTATGAGATTAATATTTGAATCAGTAGAATTTGAGTAAAGCAGATTTCCCTCTATAAAGTGAGTGGGCCTCATCAAAGCAGCTGAAAGCCTGCATTGAACAAGAGACTGACCTCTCCTGAGCAAGAAGAATTCTGCCAGCAGAAGGCCTTAGGACTTGCACTGCAACATCAGCTCTTCCTTAGGTCTCCAGCGTAATGGCCTTGTCATTTATATTACAGATTTTGAGCTCTATAACCATGGAAACAAATGCCTTAAAATCAATCTCTCACACATGCACATGCTCTCTCTGTATACACATATGCGCACGCATGCATACACACACACACACACGTGTACCTTATTGGTTCTGTCTCTCTGGAAAATTCTGACTAATGCAATGATGAACTACCATTACCTTAAACAAGCTATCTTTATTGGAGAAAATTATTAATAACAGTCGGTGATACTGGTACATCTGACTTATGTTCTACAAAATCCTCTCAGTCCCTTGCTTACTGCAACCACTGCTGCAACAACCAGTTTTGCACATACTTTAACTAGTTTTTGCAGGTGCCACCTGGCAGTGATTTATGTCATGCCCATGCTATATAACTCTCACTTCTTGCCATAAGGTTTTATTGACATATGGATTATGCCCGTGAGAAATTGTCTGGTACACACACACATTCAATGTTGCAATTAACCTTTGCAGCTGCTATGTGTGTAAATATGTAAATGCAGGTTTTTCTTTGTTGTATTTTTTAATTATATTTTTCTTCAATTTACTACCATGAAGGACTCTAGATATTTAGAACCCTTGATTGAAAAATCATTGTTCTATCAATTTTATTAGTAAACTCTTCTATTTACAGGGTCACATAATTACATCACTATTTTTTCCTATGAAATTGAGAATATTTATTTTCAATATATTAACTTTACTGTTTTAACATCTCAAATGTGCCTTTAATACATCAGTACTGTTCATAAGAACACTATTTCTAAAATGCATAAGCTGACAATTTTCTTCCTGGTTTAAAACAGGAATATAAAATATGCAGAAATAGAAAATTGATCATTTGTGAGTCCTGAATTCATGCAATCCATGAATATTTATTAACTAGTTTTCTTTTTACTAGGCTACTACTATAAGGTGCATATACTAAACATTCTTGTACATATGGAATAAATAATCCTCCCACCTGAGACAAAAATTTTTTCTCCGCCATAGCTGTTTCTATATATATCTCAGAAATATCATTTGTGTATAGAAACATGGATTAATAGAGTAATAGACACAGGTAACTATA